>JAFEMH010001700.1:0-431684 GCA_022495995.1 Adenophora triphylla var. japonica | reverse complement strand
TTACAATTGGACTAAGGGGCCTTCAGGTCACCGTAGTTCGACACTTTAGGGTGAATTTGAGAAGCAAAGACAAAAGAAGCGCGACCATCGTTTTTTACCCGGATCATTAGCGAGAATGTATCCAACTGGGTATTACTCTTTTAGCACTTTAATTTCACCGAGGGGGACTCGGTGTATGTGGGGAAGGTGTGAGTTGACTCGTGCTCTTTCCCCTCCAAACGAGAAGTGATCTCTGCGGAGCTTGCTTCCATTCACGGGGTTAACGAAAGGGTTTCCGTCCCAAGAATCTCGCTAGCTTCACTTGGTGCTCCTCCGTGAGAAGATTCTTTCGTACTCACGAACGGTCCTATCCGGGTGGCAGGGCTCCCAGCTTTCCGAGGGGATTGAGTACTGCATGTGAGGAGGCTTTTCCTTTAGCACCAAGTCGCCTTCTGCGATGTCTCGGATCTTAACTTCTCTTGTGCCGAATGCTCGTGCCATTCTCGCTCCTCGGTAGGCTCGGAGCGTGTTCCATAGCTTTCAATCTCGCGCTCGTCGAGTAGAGCAAGTTCGTCGTGACGGCTCTGTGAGCCATTCGACTTCATTGGATCCCAAGTTTTCCAAGAGGACTCGGAGGGATGGAATTTCTAATTCTACGGGTAACATCGCTTCCATTCCGTAGGTAAGTGCGAACGGAGTCTCCCTCCGCGTGTGGCGGTCTCCTGAGGCTGATGTTCGGTATCCCCGCAGGGCTGGGACAGATGTAGCTTTTCGGGCCGCTCCCGACCTCTCGGTGGTCATCTTTCTCGATTATCATGGCGAGAGTCTTCAGTTGGGCCTGCCCTCGTACCGCACTATTGGTTTGTGAGTGCTCAGTAAGGGAGAAGACTCGTGACGTGTGACTACGAATTCGGTCGAGTAGTTAGCCGTCACAATCTCTCTTCAAAGCTGGTCCCATTGTCCGAAGATGATCTCGTTGGGCACTCCGTATCGGCACATGATGTTTCCTCTCGGATGAACTCGGCCACCTTCTTAGAATTAAGTACCTGTACGATCTGGCTTCTACCCATTTCCGGGTGAAGTAGTCGAATCGCGACTAAAATGAACTCGTGACCATTGGCTCTCCCTCGGGAGGAGTGATCTTGCCGATGACGTCGATTCCCCATGTGGCGAAAGGCCACGGCGTAGTCATGCAATAGAGTTCATGAGGAGGGATGTGATTGAGGTTGGAGAACCGTTTACATTTGTCGCAGCCTTCGGACGAACCGGATGCGCCTGTTTCCATTGATATCCAATAGTATCCCATATGGAGAATGATCTCGTGTCAATGCTCGGGCATTCATGTGCGGACCGCAGTTCCGTTGTGAACTTCGTTCATTAGCTCGCCGGCTTTTTCTTTGTTTACACACCGAAGGAGTGGTCCTTGGTGGCGCTTCTTGTACAACATACCCCCGCATCGAAGAAATGGGATGCCAGCGTTTTAATGCCATCATGTTTTTGGCTTTGATCCCTTCTTTGTATTTTCCATCTTCACTTGTGAAGGAAGCTTCTCCGTTTTGGAGGTACCGGTAAATTTGATTGTACCAGTGGTTCGTCGATCGTTTCTTTTTCTTTTTCGATCTCACAAAGAATAGGCGGGTGTTTCCCGTCCGCCTATTCTCGAGGGGTTTTACCGCTTTCCTTCGGGAATTTCGACAAGAGAGGCGAGGGTTGCCAGTGCGTGCGCGAAGCGGTTCCCCGTCTCTTGGCAAATAGTGAAAAGAGATGTCCTTGAACCGAGCAATGAGCTCCTCCATGTACGCGTGGTACTTCAAGGCCGGAATCTACCGTCTTCCATTTGTTGGATACTTGATTGATGATCAATGCCGAGTCTCCATATACATCCAGCTAAGATGTCAAGCGCCGAGGGCGGCTTCCAAACCTCGCCGCACAAGCTTCGTATTCGCCGCATTGTTGGTTGCTTCAAAATTCGCCACGGCTATGGGAGTATGCTCGCCCTGGGATCGACAAGTAGCATTCCAATGCCATTCCCCTTCTTGCTGCCCCATCGAAGAAGAGTTGCCGCCGGTTTGCGCCGTCAAGTGAAAAGATTCCATCGTCCGGAAATTGCGGATCGTGACCCTTAGGTTCACTGCTCGGGAAGTCGGCAAGCCGATTCCGCCATTACTCGCCCTTTGTTGATTTTCTCGACCATGTACTTGATGTCGAACTCACCAGAAGAATGACCACTTGGCTAGCCGCATCGACAAGGATGGCTTGTCAAAGAGATATCGGACGGGGTCCACTTTGGAGACCAGAGTACCGAATGCGACCGCATGTAGTGTTTCGCTTCCCGACTACCCATACCAAGGCGGTACAAGTTTTCCGATGCCGAGTAGCCGAGTTCACTTCCTTGAAGCTTCCTGGCCACGAAGTAGATTGCATGCTCAACCTTGGAATCTTTCGTTCTTGTGCCACAAGATTGCTCCGATTGACGTGTCGAGCATCGGGCGATACAGGAGTAGTGGCTTGTCTTCATGTGGCGGGCACTGCACTGGGGGATTAACCAAGTAGGTCTTGATCTTCTCGAAAGTTGTTTGGCACTCGGAGTCCCATTTGATGTCGGCATTCTTTTCATCGGGCCAACACGGGCTCGCAGAGAGATGTCAACTGGTTGATAAAGCGACCGATGTATCAAGTCTTCCCATGAAGCTCTTTACTGTCAGTGGTTTGAGGCGGCTTCATGTCGATGATGGCCTTGATTTTTCGGGATCGGCTTCGATACCTCTTTCTCGTAACCATGTACCCCAAGACCTTGCCGCGCTTGACGCCGAAGGTGCACTTTGCCGGGTTCAACCTCATGGAGTGTTTTCGAGTCCGTTGAAGAACTTCCTCAGATCCGTCATGTGCCGCATGTCTCGATCCCTTGAGTGGATGATCATGTCGTCGACATATACTTCGATTTCTTTGTGAATCATGTCATGGAAGAGGGTCAGCTGCCGGGTAAAAGTAGCCCCGCCGTTCTTAGACCGAACGGCATGACCGTGTAATGCAGGTCCCCCACGGAGTGGTGAAGGCGGTCTTGGCCCGATCCTCCTCGGACATTTTGATCTCGGTTGTATCCAATAAACCCGTCCACGAAGGAATTTACTTCGAAATTTGTCGTGGTGTCGACCAAAGCATGTCGATGTTAGGGTAGCTGGGAAATCATCTTTAGTGGCCGGCCTTGTTGAGATCCCGGAAATCTACGCAAAGATTCGACCTTTCCGTTGGCCTTGGTGATCGTCACGATGTTGGAGAGCCAAGTCGGGTACTCAATCACTCGATGAAACCAACTCCTGAGCATTTTCTCAATTTCTTCTTTAACTTGCAAGGACCACTGCTTCGATCTTGCGCAGCCTTCGCTCGACAAGCTTGATTCGGGATCCGGGGGAATTCTCGTGCTCCACGATTGAGGGATCGAGTCCCGGCATGTCTTGGTATGACCAGCGAACACGTCAACATACTCCCGGAGGAGGCTTATCGTGGCTTCTTTTCTCGCATCGGCGAAGAAACCGCCCACTTGTGTCTCTTTAGGCTCTCAGACCGACCCTGTGTTCACTTTGGTCATAACCTCTTCATAGCTTGGGCTCGGTTGTCCTCTTGGTCAACTACACGCTCGAGAACTTCTTTAATGTATTGTTCTGCTTAATGTGTCTCGCTTCTTTATCAATTGGATTATTAACGTCTTTTAAGTTGTTTGTTAACTTATCGCTGTTAAAGTGGCAATGAGAGGATACTCCGAAAGGTCGACTTTTCATTAAACAAGAACGGGAATACATGATTGGCTACAACATTATAGTCCTCCGGCGTAAGGCCGTTGGATGACTCGTGAGGACTGGACTTTGACAAGGATCGACTCGAGGGTTTGAGACCGGGTTTAGGGAGATGTGGGCGCGCGCCCGCCTTGTCTTCCACTCGCCCGGCTTGCCCTCGTCCGGTGAAAGTTACCCAATTCTTCAGTGGCATTGCCGGATGCTTGATGAGGGTGCGGGGATCGAGAGGCTTGGCTCCCGCTGTCCCTATCATGGCGATTATGCCGTTGTCTGAGCCCCGCCGATCAAGTTGGGCAACTCCATGACTTCTTCAAACGTACTCTGTAGTAGCCGGTCCACCGAGAGCGTCTTCTATGACCCGGTTCCTTCGCTTTGGACTTACTGTCTCGAATGTGGCCTCGGCGGCCGATCCGAACAACTTGTTTCCCATGGAGAGTACCTTGAGTTGCTCCTCCAAGTCTCGGGATTCCCTTGAATGTGTACTCACGCCGGACTGTGGTGGCAGCTTGGTCCAGGTAGAGCCGTGATGTCGAGGAACGCTCCCCTTATCGGATTAGCTTTGAGTCCTCTCAAACGCTTGAGGTCCCGTGCTAGCTGTTCCATTCTTCCCGTAGTCTTGGTGTCGACTATCCCCGCTTCTTTCTCATCTTCATCGCTTCCACCGTCGGTCCCCGCCCGCTCATGTGCCCGCCGCCGGTCCCCGCCCGCTCGTCGGTTCCCATTGCCGTCGGTCCCCTCGCTTCGCCGTCGGTTCCCTTGGTGAAGTAATGAGCGAGGTCAAAGCCGTAAGGTCGGAGGTTGGGTGTGCCGTCTGAGGTTCCCATGGCCGCCGCCTGTGCGGCGAGCCTTTGTCCTTCCTTGATGTCACGCCTGTGCGGGCACGTAGCCAAGCCCTCGGACCGTGGTGTGGTCCTTGACTTCAATAACTTGGTGTCGGCCTTGCAGCCTTTTGCCGAGCCCCGGGCCCCGGGATGAAGTTCATGAGTTTCATCATCCTCACGGCGGAGGAATCGGTCGTGAGACAAAAGTGGAAGGTCCACGTTGCATATTTGGATCTGAGGTCTCCGTAGAGTGAATCCAAGCTTAATGGCATGTCGTCATTATGCTTGATTTCCAATACCGGAATGTCGTTGGTGCCGGTCCCCTGTGGTGACACCGTCGCCGTGCATCGTGGTTAGCTCTGCCTTGCATGAACTCGGAGGCACCGGTGAAGGGTGGATGCCACGCCATTGATTTGATGCAGCCAGTGGACGCCCAGATGGCTGTGGAAAGTGATTGGAATGTCCAACACTTGGAATTCAGCTGGGATCACTCGCTTGCCGAACCAACCGTATGTCGAGAGTAGCAACCCCGAGAACCGTACGGGAAGTAGAGTCATAGGCCTTGACAAAGGTGGACTCAAGGCTTAAGATCTGTGGGCTTCGATATCAAGGTGTCCATCATCTTAGCGGGCAAGACATTCATTCCGGATCCTCCGTCCACCAACACGCGGGGAAGGCGACGCCGTCCAAACTGACTGTGGATGTAGAGCGGCTCATTGTGATCAGCCCCAAATTTTGGAAGGTCCAAATTCGTGAAGGTGATAATGTTGCCATAGTGGATGCTGCCGATCATTCAATGACTTCATCTCGGGGTCAAGGCCCACGGGGACCATGGTATCGGGCCAGGCTTTCCTCAGCTTCGAGCTTGTGAGGATAATAGAGGTGAGCAGAGACCAAAGGGAAATGTTCGCCTCGAGTCCGCTGAGCCGAGCGAGGATCGGGTCTTCTTTCAAGGAATTTGCGTCTTCGGCCGGCCGGATTGCACTCGGCTCCGTCGGCTTTTTGGTGGCCTTAGGTGGTAATGCATGGATTTGACCCGATCGGGTTAGAACGCCGACATCAAGTTTGGTCCCTTCGAACAGGCCGCCCGAGTTGAGCCATAGTTAGAGGAGGATTCCTCGTAGCATAGGGCCATGCGTCTTCCCTCAACTCATTGATTGTGGATGAATTCCTGAGCTTCGGCAGCTGACGGATTCTCGTCCTGTGATACCGGCTTAGGTGCCTCCAAGGGGAGGTAGCCTACGCTTGACACGCTTGTTCGAATGTCGTGCACAACAGCCGGGTTGCCTCGAATCGAATCAGGCGTATGCTAACCCTCCGAGGGAGGCCGAGAGTTCTCGCTAAGCGAACGGTCTCCTTGATCTCTTCACGGTATATCGCGTTCCTTTCCTTCTTGCCGAGCATACTGTGGCATTCTGGAGTTGGGTCCGGCGATACTCGTGGTTTGCTAGTTTTCATCCGCTGGGGCCCAGATCAACCTTCATGCAATGAACCTCGCGCCGAGAGTTAATGCCTCGCGTTTCTTCCCATGTGAGAATAGCGGTGCTGAACCGCGTGCGGCGCCTAGGTAAACCTCCATCGGGGAGAGTTTTCTCCTCTACTTTATCTCGAGTGGCGGGTATGTCGGAAGGTGAGTATACGGCTTCCGAACATCCGCCCATGTGGCCGGGTTGCCGCCCTGGGCTGATCGTCTCGTAGAACGAATGCCGTAGATCGTGGAATTTCCCGAGTAGTTGCTCGAGACGAATTTCCATCCTCCTCTTGTTTTTAAATAGACCTTCCTCCCCGAGTTGGCCTTTCAATTTGAGTGCGGTAATGATCCGTTCCCATCCTCCCGTGACCCTCGGGAGTCCGGTTTTGTTGACTTCATGCCCGGCTTGGAAGAGAATGGTTTCATCGTCTTCATCGTCAGCTTTCACAGAGAACTTGCTTTCCTCGGGAAGGTACGCGCCGGGATTCGTTCCGCCGTGTCGTTCCATCTCCTAGGTCATTTGGGACCGTTGACCACCCTCGTCGGCAGGGGCTGGATGAGAACAGACGGTAGTCGTGGAAGTTGCCATGGGCAAAACTCTGAGGTCGAACCGGTCTAGAGTGGCCTCTAGCTTTCCGTCCGAAGCCGCCCGTGCACACTTTAAGGGCTTGGTCCCCGTAGGTCTTTCGAGCTTGGTCTTCGTACCAAAGACGACTTTCTTGAGCGGCTAGCTCCACGAGAGCTTTCCTTGCGAGACCTAGGCAGCCTCCGTAGGTGCGCATCGTCCGGCTAGTGTCCGTAACCGTGATTACATTCAAATTGCCGAATGGCGGGAACACTTGGATTACATTGACGAAGGAAGCCTGACCGGGACATTCCATGCGGCCTTCCTTGATCTCGATCACCAAGAAGTTTGCCCATATCTCGCTTGATTGACCCCACGGGGGTATTGAATTCGCAATGTTGACGGTCTCGTGATCTCGCTCGATCGCCAAGTCTATCAAAGCTAGCGCCGACCGGGCAGGATGTCCGAATCCGGCCGTGACGACCGGGAGTAGAATCGAACCGAAGCATGTTGATGCCGAGGTGGTCATTTCTGCGTCGGAGGCCGACTCGCTCAAGGGGGAAAACTTTCACGTATGTTTTCGGGCGGCCGCCGGAAGCGTTCCCGAGGTTGATCTCGACTTGTAGCAGGTGAGGAGCTTGGTCTCCTTCGTTGCGCCCTTGGCCTCGCGGCGTTTGAGGGTATAAGCTTGACCGACGGCACGGGCCGGTTACAGCTGGGGCCGGTACTCGGAAGTAGGGATGAGCTCAGCTCGCTTGGCCAAGGCCTCGTTTACTCGTGAGCGAGGCGGTCATCAAGGATGACCTTGGTGTTACAGATTCGATAACAAGGACCGGATCCTTGGCTTCATCGGGATATCGGAATAGATGATATTGACGAAGTCGTCCGCCCTTTACTTGATCGAGAGGATTCCTCGTTGCATGAATCACGTGCTTCCAATTATCGGATAGCCGCTGTCTTGGACGTTGAGCTTGACAATTTCCATGGTATTGGAACCTTGGTCGTAGGTGACCCGATCGGAAGGAGTTCCGTCCTCAAACCGAGCATGTGAATGCAGAGGTCCGCTTGCGGGTGCCGCGTCCTCGACTCGGAGAGTCCAGATTCATCGTCATCTCGATCGCTCAATCCAGGGTGTAGGACGTATGCGTCCGGCTATGCGTTGTTAGAGCAAACAGGAAAACATCATGCTCTTCGTTGGAGAAAAGGGTGCGGCGGGTAGTTCCTCGTGGAGGACATCCCATACGACTTCCATGCATTCATCACGAGAATGACGGTGCTTGTTGACCTTTATCACAAAGATCTCTTCACTGGCGGGGCCGAGAGTGAGTTTGGAGAATGCCGACAAATCTCCGAGCGGAGACGGGGGTTTATGTGCCCGCATCATGGCGATGTTCGGCGTTTCCTTCCAATCGCCTCCAAATGTTGGAAACGGCAGTTGAACTTGATGTATCGGATCTGCTTCGTGGTGCACTGCTCGAGTACGTTTACATAGTTGGCATCTCGGACTACGAGGGATTACGATGAGATTTGCCGGTAGTCCCTTGGTTGATTCGAAGGAGGTAACCCCGGTGCACGAGTGCGGACACGCTTGGCTCTTGTCTCGGCTTCGTTTCCTATGAGGAAACTATCCCCTCGGATGACTTCAAGATCTCCTGTAGGTTAATGAACTTGACGCCTTGATGGAGAGTGGAAGCTATGGCTTTCATGTGGTGTAGCCGAGGCGTCCCAAGAGAGAGCTGTAAATTCGGATGGAATGTCCATCACGTGGAATTTTCTTGGCACCATTTGGGTTTCGAACGCAGTTCCAGAGTCACCGTCCCCGGGATGGGACGGGACGAGTTGTCGTAGGCCTTGATAGTCCGAGTAGACGGTATCGAGATGGCTTTCATGGATGCGGAGAGCTCGCATCATGCCGAGAGGGAGGACATTAACGGGCTGACCCGTTATCTACCAATACTCCGGGGAGTGATATGGTGTTGAGTTTGAGAGTGATGTACGAGCTTCGTTGTGCCCCGAGGCGTCTCTCGGTAAGTCTTCGTCACGAACGTGATCATGCTTTGCCATATAGGCGGGAGTCGTAGATCTCGTCTCTATCCGTAGAAGGAGAGTCATCCGGCCATCCGTTTCTGTCTTCCTCTTGCGAGGTAAAGCCTTTGGTGAAACCTCGGGAGTGTGTTGAGGCTGTGGCGGTTGCCGCCCTTGGTTAGCACATTGATCGAGTGCGATTGCCAAGGCGACCTTGATCTTCCTTTGCCGGTCCGAGCTCGGAAAGTGGACAAATTGAATCTTGGCGATCCCGCGGAGAGGTTAGGCTTCGATCGGCGCGATAAGATTACCAAGATCGAGGTATTCCGGTGTCCCAGGGTCTCGAATTACGGTTTCAATTTGGACTTTTCGGCTTTCCACTTTGTTTGCTCTAAAGCCGCATGGCCTGGAGGCAAGAAGGGTAGGCTGGAGTACGGTGCGTAGTAGTCGAACCTCCGGAGGGTTCTCCAAGTGTACCTACACCGGTATCTCCGGCTTCGTATCTTTCTCTCGATTCTTTGTTGAGAGGATTTCTTCTTTTGTTTTCTCGGAGGATTGCTCGGACGGTTTCTCGAGACTCGTACTCCAGGGCGAGGCGGAGCGATCGCAAACATCGTAGGCGATGTGGACATTAGAGGAGGATCCAGTGAGAGGCGGAGAAACGGGTTACGTGGCACTCTTCTTGGGCACCCACTCAATGGAATTCACGCTTGTTATTGTTCGGAAAGGATTCCTGTATTGGGCCCGGGGCGCTCTAACTTGCCTTCTTCTATCAAGTTACGGATTTCGTATCGTAACCCCAAACAGGTTGTCGGTGGTATGGCCGTGATGCGATGGAAGGCGCGATATTTGCTCTTGTCCGCATTGGCTACGGGAACTTTGGGTTTGTAATTGGCAACGGGCTTAAGGAGACCCTCCTTGATTAACCCTTCCAAGCATCTTGCTCGGTGGCATGTCCAACTTGTCGAAGTGTACGACAGGCTTCGAGTAGAAGCTGTTGCTTTGCGGGGCCCAGGTTTTACATTACCCGATTGTCCACGATGGACGTAGTTGTGAGACGTATCTTTCCACTTTGCCGGGGCGGTGCGGGATTGAATGCAGTTGAGCGGTATACGTATGGGCCGTGCGGTAGCCAACTTTTCCTTGAGATCCTTCTCGAGCGTGAGCCGGCATTGACCATGGCCCGGAGATGCAGGAAGAAATTGTGACTGATGAGAGTTCGATGGACGGTCTTAAGCGGGACTTGAAGATCCGCATCGTTCGTCTTTGGAGAGTGGCTCCATGATCTCGGAGAGTTTCCGGCTCCATCTCTTGTAGAATTCCCCAACACTTTCATCCGCTTTACGCTCGGTGGTGATTAAGTCCTCGCGACTTGTTTCCCACTCTAAGTTGGATGCACTGCCGTTCCGGGAAGATGTTGCTTGATACGTTCCCAGGTGTGGCGATCCGCGAGCTTGACCCTCGAAACCATCGTAACGCCGAACTTTTGAGCGTATCTTTGGAAGTGGTCGGCCATTTCTTTGGAGGGTTGCTCCTTTTGCTCTCATGCCGAGAACGTAAGTGTCGACGTGCGTTTGAGGACATTCGGTTCCATCGAATCGGTCCATCTCGGCATTACGAACTTGGCAGGGAGAGGCGTGACCATTCCGGATCTGTGGATTTGAGCGTTTCTGCTTTGAAATTTGCTCATGGTGGCTTTCGAGGTCTTTCATTTGCTCGACCATCCAGGCTAAGGTTGGGTCCAGTGGTGGGCTTTGTGAGGCTCGGCGCGGGTGCTACCACGTGAGCGGTAGTGATTGGAGGTGGGACGCTTGGTATATGAGCATATACGGGAGCCTTTTCTCGAACGGCTGTATCGGGGTTTGTCCCCGGTGTTTAGGGATTCGTGTATAGGCAACGGGACGAACACGGGAGGATATTGAGGGATATTGGCATCTGAGATGGTCCAGCGGTGCGCCGGTGATATTGAGTGATGGGTGTAGCACTTTGGGTCGACCAAAATTGACGGGGTTGCCACGAGAGGTGGCAACATGGAGCCTAGGTCATTGTTTCCTTGGGTGGAAGGCATCCCGTAAGTTGGCGGGGGAGGAACACGATTGAAGGTTTGGTGAACTGGTTTTGGGGAATCGTCATCCTCGACCGGGACAAAAGTACCGTCTGACCGGGGATAGGCTGCTATACCTCGCTCATTCGGAAAGGCTGTACCACGAAATTCTGGCGATCTTCTTTACGCCTCTTGTGAACCTCACAAGCCCGAATGGCTTCCTCCAATGTCATATCTATTACCGGTGGCGGGGTCCTTCCCCGTCACGATTTCTCGGTGAGCTAGACATGTCGGAAATTCTGGCCGAGGGAACCGAGGGAACCGAAGAACGCTCGACGCCCGGCCGTTATCGTGATCTGGCAAGGCGCCGGCCGGAAATACGAACCACTTTACGCTCATTGCAGGGAACGAAAGGAAGGGTTTAGGCTTCGGAAAAGGGTATTTGGCTCAAGGTTTTCGGGCTTGTGCAATGTGCGATTACCGATTAAAGTTTACTTAAAGCGCGTTTTCTCGAGTCCTAATTGGTTGGAAAAGAGCGTGTCTTCTTTTCGCAACTAATCCTAGAGCTCTAATCAGTGGATCTCGTCACTACGCTTATAAGCCCCTCGTTTCCATTGTAGATCATCTTTCTCAGGACGGACTATCCCGAGCGAGGTCTGATAAGGCAAGCGAGTTCCACCGACAAAGGAAAAAGTGAACTTAAGGCTAGCTGATCACGCAAACTTTCAACGTATGTGACGTACGGGCCACGGTCGAAGTCAACGTCCTTAAGTTAAGGCGGGGATCGTGCCAAAATTTGGGCATGACCTCTCCTGACTCGCTTGTGCGAGAGACCTTAGCTTTTTAGCGTTGGCCAAGTTGTGGCTGGCACGGTTCATACGGCGAGGTTTGGTGACACGGCGTCACATTGAACCTTCGGGTATATTTTTCGGCAGAGCTCCGCGTCAAAGTCAAGGCTGAAAAAGCTCGAGACTTCGGGTCGGGAACGACCTTCGGTCTAAAACTCTCGAGCTTGACTCGGAGCGGGGCCCGGCGTGAAAAACATACACTTAGGCTTTATGACACAAGCTAAGCCAAAAACCAACCGGGGTCTTGGACAAAGTGTGACACAAAGAGTGCATGGCTTACACGGGCTAGGATGGGATGTTTGGGACGACCCCGTGCGCCCGAAAGGTGTCTGGTAGACCAATCGGAGTGCAACTGATAAGGCCATCCCGGGTTAGGGGTTGTAGTGTGCAGTGTACCGAGGCAGCAAGTGCACGTGAAGTGCGGTGTTCCGAGGCAGCAAGTGCGCGTAGTGTGCGGTCACTAAAATTCTTTTTCTGAGTAAAACAGAGATTTTTCAGAATGTGTCTTAAAGAATTTATGATGCACAGTTCAAAAGACAGCATGAAAATCAAACATGAATGGGGATGCACAAACATGGTATGATTTTGGAAAGTTGACAATGTAATGCCTTTTGAAAAAAATGTTCGAGGTTTAAAGGAACACACACACACGAAAACGAGGAAGGGTAAACAAAAGTTTGACCCACGGAAGGCTTTTTAGAAAACATCGGCAGTTTTGAAAAAAGTATCTTATCCCCAGCGGAGTCGCCAACTGAAATTACCCGATCTTTTTCGCGTGCGGGCGGGGGCGCGGAAAAGGCGGTTGTCTTTCGCGGAGGGTTTGGTGTCTGAGACCTCGCTTCATGGGAAGGAACAAAATGAGGAGTCACCACGCGGTTTTTGTATTTTGAGCCCAAACGTTGAGAAACGGCTTTTGTGAAAAGGTGTCGTTTTTATTGGTAGCAAAAACTTAGGAAAAGGCTTTTTTGAAAAAGGGGATCATTTTTATTGGCAGCAAAAACGAGTAAAAAGCTTTTTTGTACCAGAGATTGTTAGGTTCGGAGGTCAGGTTACGTTTCGGGTAGAGTATGACGAGATCGCCCGAAACGCCTCGCATGACGAGTCTTTCTACCTTTCTCGTGTGTGTGTGTGTGTGTCTTTTGAAATGGGGGCTTGAATGACAAGCTTAATCTTGGTTTGAATGACAAACGTTGATTAGGTGACTTTTGAAAAGACGAGCGTTTGAATGACAAACGTCGGTTTGAGTTTGAAAAGAGCGTTTGCGTGGCAAACGTCGACTTTGAGTTTGAAATGAGCGTCTGCGTGGCAAACGTCGACTTTGAGTTGAAATGAGCATTTGCGTGGCAAACGTCGATTTTGAATTGAATTGAGCATTTGCGTGGCAAACGTCAACTTTGAGTTGAAATGAGCATTTGCGTGGCAAACGTCGATTTTGAATTGAAATGAGCATTTGCGTGGCAAACGTCGATTTTGAACCGTACGAGTCATTGTTAACGATTTTTACGGGAAAAATGCGTATTAAATGATTTTAAGTGTCAAATGGCGGCTTTGAGTTTGAAGATGAGCGTTCGGAGGCCGAACGTCATTTCGCGCGTTTTGAAAGAGAGTTCGACGGACGAACTCCGGTTTTGAACCGGGCATTACATTGTTAACGATTTTTACGGGAAAAATACGTATTAAATGATATGCGATCAACGAATCGGGTTGCAACTCGGACTTTGAAAAGTAAATACTATCACAATCCAAACGGATCGGACTTGTAAATGACAGTATTTAAAGCGGTGTAAACGGAATCAAACGGCTCGGAATTGTAAATGACGATCAACGAGGCCAAACGGCTCGGAATTGTAAATGACGATCAACGAGGCCAAACGGCTCGGAATTGTAAATGACATAAAAGTAAACGGAACGGGGTCGGAACGCCGTTTTAACCCGTGATTACTTCTCTTACGGAAAGAGAAGAGGATCGAGGGGCTAAAACGTATCGGACCCCGTTAGACGGAGGCTACATTTTGATAACGACGTTCGAAACAGTTATAGCGACTGGCGCGTAAACCGAGACGGAACGGGAGATTTAGAGAGAGGGAGTTATACCTATGGCTAGGGTCGACTCCTTTGGCTCGGGAGGTGTGTACGGGACACGGAAAGTGATTCGAAAGGTTGTTTCGAAGTTGTAGGGTGCGTATTTGATCGAAATACGAAGGTTTCACGCGAATCGAGACAGAACGGGAGCTCGGGAGGGGTGAAAACCAGTTTGGACCGTGGGGGGTGGTGATTTTTGGTGTAAAAATCCTCCCCATTTGGCTTTGACAGCCATTTCTATTTATAGGTGAAATTTGCAGTAGGAGTCCGGACGGACTTGGCCTGAATCCAGGGGTTTTGTGGTATTTTGGGAATTTGAAGGACTTGCTGGCAATTTCAGAAAATGTGCACAGTGAGTCCGGCCGGACTTGGCTTGCAAACCAGGGGCATTTTGGTCTTTTCCCTTTGAAATTGATTGAAGGGTGACTAGAGGGAGGTGGCATGGCTGCCACGTGCCCTCTGAGTCACCAGCTGAGGTGGAAGATTGTTCCCCGGTCCCGATTTTGTCCGTTTTTTAAAATAACAGTCCGGGAAATGTCCGAAACGCCCCCGGAAAGTGCCGGAAAATGCGTTTTTCAGGGAAAGCCATACTTTTACGTGAGATGTCACGTGTTAAGTACGGTTCGACGTCGGGATGCACGGGGCAGTCCCGGGACGTCTCGTTGGCACGGCAACGGGGAGTTTAACGAGTTCCGGTTAACCTGGAGCGGGCCAGT
Source organism: Adenophora triphylla var. japonica (assembly GCA_022495995.1). NCBI lineage: Eukaryota > Viridiplantae > Streptophyta > Magnoliopsida > Asterales > Campanulaceae > Adenophora > Adenophora triphylla. The sequence goes on along the minus strand of JAFEMH010001700.1, from coordinate 417,339 downwards.
TAACGGATTTCGGTTAACTTTCTGACGGATTTGGACGATCCGGATTTGGGTACTTACACTAGTATGTCTATCGTTTCTCGTGATATATAGTGTGATATGCAATCAATAATTCTATGATCCCAAACATGTTGATTTTCTTGGGTTACATAGATTTTCTAGTGTGTTTGGTGCATTTCAATTTTGTCATCCGGATTTTCTAGATCTAGGGTTTGCCAATCAAAAAATATTGTGACCAAAATTCGTACATTAGATTAGAACTTATAATCGATGATTTTCCACAATAATATGGAAAAAAAATGAAACAATAGTAACTCAACTATATAGCTTGTATGGATTCAAACCTAAACTAGTTTTCGATGCAAACACAGTATCTCACCTGTTTAGTATGCTCTTTTATGTTAAATAGGGGTAAAATAGGAAAGTTAATATAAAATATATCTTACCCTCTTTCATCGTCTTATTCTTCCTCCTCCTCCTCCTCCTCCTCCTTCAACCACAACGATGGAACCTCCTCCTTCAACCACAACAATGGAAGATCTCCAATTTGAATAAAGTTTTATTTCCCTTACCTTCCCCATTATTAAATCCCCTCCCCCCTAACCCCAATCTCTCTCTAATTTCCTTTTTTTATATGCAATTCTCTAACTTTAATTGTACCCAAATACTACCTCCGTCCCGCTACAACCTGCACACTTTCCTCATTAGGCGTTCCATTACAAACTTCACACTTCTTAAAATGGCAAAAAATCTTTACTATTACACCCACTAATTCTCTCTCCTACTTTAATTTTATACTCACAACACCAATCAAATCACTATTTTCTATCCCACTTTTTCTCTCCAACCTCACTTTTTATACTCACAACATTTTCTCCACTCACATTTTCCTTAATTTACGCGTAAACAGTGTAAAGTTACTACCGGGACGGATGGAAGTTTTATTGTCCTTACCTTCCCCATTATTAAAATCCATAATCTCTCTCTGATTTCCTTTTTTATACGCAATTCTCTAACAAAAATCAGATCGAAATCGAACTCATATTCAACCATATCGCTGAGTTCATGCAATTCAATCCATAAATTAAGAAAAAGGGGAGGAATATGAAATGGGGGAATCTGGGTATAAATACTAAGGTATGAACAAAAATTTTAAAAAGAGGGTTTGGGAATTGAAGAGAGAGAGAGAGAGAGAGAGAGAGAGAGAGAAAGTGTAGGATTGTATGAAGAAAGAAAGACTGCAAAGAAGGAAGATGTGGAAAAGGAAAAGGGAACTAAGAATTATGAATGGGAACGGGAATTTGACTTGGGGGTGGAAGAGGCCGGAATGGTGTGTATGTCGGAGATGGTGTGTTTGCCGGAAATGGTGGGTTTTGTCGGAGAAGGTGGGTCTGAGGCAGCAGATGCGTGTAGGAAATGGGTTGAAGGTTTTGTTTTTTCAATTTAGTCATTACAGCTTAATGAAATTCATACAAAAGCCTTTGATTAATATTTTAATTTACCTTTTACTTTACAATTTTACTTCTAGCACCTTTAGTTTTTATTTTACTTAAATAAAGATTGATGTTCCTATTTTACCCTTAACAACTAAGTCACATGCATGGCAAATGCCTGCTTAACTGAAAAAATGAATGTCGTTAATTGGGTAGGAACGATTTATGAAATATTGGAAAACCGAATCTAGCGGCTCGGTTTGGGATACAGGATTTCATGTCAATTACTCACACCGAACCGTACCGATATTCTTCTAAATAATAAATATTCCTAATATTTACTATAGTTTTTCATCTATTTAGTAACTTACTGTTTACAAAATCAAGTGAATTATTTGAAGTCTTTTTTTAGCCCAAATGTGGTTGTTGTTAGAATATAAAATGATAAAATGTTTATGTTTGGCCCATGTTTGGCCTGAACTCAGCGGCCATATAAAGTAAAGGTGTCAAGACCGAATATTACCGAATCGACACTTACCAAAGCCAAAAATCGACTACACCAAACCGAGCTAAAACTGAGTGGTGGCGGTTTGTTAAAATTTGAAACCGAATACTTTTGATTCGATAACGGTTTTAGCCTAAAACTGAGCCAAACCGTACCGAGCACACCCCTAGTTTGCAACGAAAACTAGTTTAGGTATGAAATCCAAACAAGCCCTATAGTTGGGGTACTCGTCTTGCATTTTTTTTCCTAATAATATTGCTCTTCCTCTGCCCCTGGACGTAGCCAAGTTGGTGAAGCACGTAAATACTTGTGTTCGTGCGTGTATATATTGTGATTATCCATTTTCTCTACTGCCTGTTATAACATCTTGATCATCCTAGTGTTAGAAAATTGACCAATAATTTCGAAATCCTTTTTTTAGTAGGAAAAGATTATTTATCCCCAATCGGCTAGGAGAAGAAAAAGTAATCTCACATCAGTTAGGAAGGAAAAAAGTGAGTGTGCATCCCCATTATAAATAGGCTTTACTAGTTATGGTTTTCATATAACTTAAGAGAGTTAGCATATGTTTACAATTTAAAGAGAGAAAATTGTATACTTGTAAGTGTTGTTGAGGATATTCAAAAGTGTTGAGAGAGAGGGTGTCTCCATTCTTATAATATCAAGAAATTTAGTAAATTTATATTGAGTTATGCTAGGGATACAAACAGGGGTTACAAAATTTTTCTTACAAAGAGTGTTGTCAATAATTAATTGGATGTTGAAGTAATGATTACTGGTCCTACAAACACAACATCTAATCATTTTTTGACAACACTATTTGTAAGAAAAAATTTGTAACATCTTTTTGTAACTTTAGTATTACTCATTCATATTTGGGTGGAGTAGGCTTTAAGGCGAACCACGAAATATTGCGTGTTTTGTCTATTTTTCGTGTGTGTGAGTAATTTGGTTTCTCTTGTTTCGATTTCCCATATGGGTGAGCAACCCTAACAAGTGGTATCAAGAGCCTTGGTTTAAGAGGAGAATTTGCATTAACAAGCAAGCCAATATCAAAGAAAGAAGGTTATAGATTTTTTGTCCGTTGTTTTTCAGCGCAACGGTGGAAAAGTTGGCTTATCATATTTGTTTGCCGTTGGATTGGTTGTAGCATTGGGACTCATAGATTTTTTATCCGAATAGTGGAGATCGGATTTTGAGGTCTCTAGCATCGGAAATTGTGTTTGGAAAACATCATTAGTTTGAAGAAATTCATATTTTGAAAAATATGAGTAGCGGGGGGTCAACTATCAAGTCTCACTCTTTGATGGGTATATGGATTTTGTAGTGTGGCAGATGACAATTCGAGATCTATTGGTTCAGCAGGGGCTTGATGAAGCTTTGAAAGTGAACAAGCCGGAAGGGATGAAAGACACAGATTGGGCTACAATTCAGATTATGGCTTCAAGTACGATAAAGTTAGCACTTGCTCCTAAAATTAAATATAGTGTTTTGAAGGAGACAACACTGAAGGGTATTTGGGAGAAACTTGTGAGTATTTATGCGTCGAAGTCATTGACTAATCGCTTGTTCTTGAAGATGAATTTGTATTATTTGAAATTTGATGAAGGGAGCAATTTGCATGACCATATAAATTCTTTCATTCAACTAGTATATCGGTTGTCTAATGTCGATGTGACAATTAAAGATGAGGAGCAAGCTTTATTGTTTTCAGATTTATTACCCAAGTTCTACAAGCCTTTTGTGCAGACGATGTTGACAGGTACGACCCTTTAACACTTGTTGATGTTGTTAAATCGTTGAGGGATAAAGAAAGAATAACGAGCTAAATTTATAATTTTTTTGTTAATTTGGTTGTCCCAATCAAAATTACAGTATTCTAAAATGGAAGTTTTTTAATACTTTTTTGTGTTATGGAACCTAGGACCCCTAGTCGTATAACAAACCCATAAATACCCATGTCAGATTAAAAATTTCATAGAAACTCACGCTCAATACTACCCATACCCGTTCACTCCTATACCTAAATGTATAAGACTAAAATTACTTTTACCTGGGTATAAGAGAATTTTTTTCACAATATTTCACCTTTTCTTAAAAATAATAGAAAAATATCATATTTTATTAAACAGTTCGCTGCTATACCTAAAGTTATAAGACTATAATTAATCTTATACTTAGGTATAAGAGTTTTTTTTTCACAATTTTTTACATTTTCTCAAAAATAATAAAAAATATATATTTTATTACACAGTCCGCTGCTATACCTAAGGTTTAAGAATATAATTACTCTTACATATGGGTATAAGAGTAATTTTTTTCTTTTTTTGTTCTTTTCCTTCTTTTAAGAAGGGGATCAACACATTTCACCGCTCCCCCCTTGATGCACTTCACAGAGGCGCCTAGCTATGCTAGGGAGGGCAATGTCATTCCCTCTAACCACTGGTGGGGGAATCGAACCCATGAACTCCAGGTTGAAAGCCATGAACTCTAACCACTGATGGCCAGAGCACTGGGACACCAACACGGAGGTCCTGGGTTCGACTCCCCCCAGTGGTTAGAGTGGATGATTATCCCTCCCTAGTTAATATTAGGCGCCTCTGGGGTGGGGATTTTAAGGAAATTTCAGAGAATTGATGAACTTGTTAGTAAAAAATTGACTTACACAAAAAAGGGGCTTGACTCGAGATGGGCAAGCCTCAAAAAAAAAATTAAAAAAAAAAGAGTAATTTTTTTTTTTGCACAAAGCTCCAATATTTGCAAACCTAGGTTTTTACTCTTATACCTAGGTTTTTTTACCCGAGTCTCAATAATTGCCACCGTAGTTACCCCCTCCTTCACGGCCATACAGAGATTCCTCATCAGGATTGAGGTGCCCAGTCCCACCTCTACATCAGAACCGGCGGGTGAGATTGATCGTCATCAGTTGGTGGTTATAGGTTGTTACCGTCGTGTTCTGGAAAAAGTTGAGGGACTGGCCAGAGAAAATGAGGTATTAGCCGTAGAGAGAGAAGCGATGTGTGTGTGCATGTGTGTGTGTGTGTTTTATTGTGAGAGAGTGAGAGAGAGAGAGAGAGAGAGAGAGAGAGGGATGATATAAAAAGGGTTTTGGGTTTATATGGAATTTCGATTTGGGCCAAATGTTGTATGTGGGCTTTTGAAAATTTTTATGAAAAATAATTTGGGGTGAGGGGGCCTCGTGGAATTGTTCCCATTTTTTTATTCAATGAGACTAATTTACATTATCATTATGACAACAACTATCTATTTCCTATTCCCTAGCCCACATTCTCTTTCTTATCTCATTTTGTATGCTCACAACACTTAACGCTATTTACAAATTTTTCTTAATTCTCGGATTCAAAATTAATTGTCGTGTTCAACACAAATTTGTAAATTTAACTGGGGCGAAGGGGTATATATTAGGAAGATTTGTCATACATTAATTGATCTCTCAACCACTAAAGAACTTTAGTTCTAATTATTGTACTCTTTTCTAATAATCTGGCTTTTACTAAATTTCTTAAGTCCATTACTTTCTTTGGGCATTCTCTTGATCCATTTATGTAAAAGCATCTTATGAAATATTTGGAGGGAAATGAAAATTTCATTTTTCCACTTACTCTAATTCAAACACTTTTAATGTTTCCCACATATATTTCATCCAACCATTTTGAAATCTTTCTTCTACTATAAATAGATGTTCATTGTCATTGTCTTTTTCAAGTTCCTTTGGGTCCTTCGGGACTTCACTTAGAGCGAATACCTTTGAGGGAGCTAACTTTTTATTTAGTATTATATATATTTATATATTTATATATATACTCCCTCCGTCCCACCTTAGTGTAGACTAAGGTGGTGGGCACAATAATTAAGGAATATTATTAAGATAATGAAAATGTGTGGTAGAAAATGAAGAGAGAGAATGAGTGGAGTGAATAGTAGGTTGGTTGAATAAATTGTATGATGAAAAATGAAGAGAGAGAATGAGTGGGTGGGGTAGGGAAAATAAAAAATAATAAAAAACTTTCTAATTTTGACAGTCTACACTAAGGTGGGACGGACGAAAAAGGAAAGAAGTCTACACTAAGGTGGGACGGAGGGAGTATATCATAGAGAAAGAAAGAAGGTAGAGAAGATAAGTAATAAAGAGTATTAACGGACATTTTATTTAATATGGTTTTTAACAGTATTTCGAATAAATTAGAGATGTTATTTAAAACGTAACCGACAGTTTATTTAATTCGGTTTTAACTGTATTTCGAATAAATTAGAGACATTATTTAAAACGTTTAGGGAATGAGTTCGCTCCAGTTATGAAATGTCTTTTGCTTTCTCTGATCGAATGACTCCGCCCCTTCAATCAGTTTAAATAGAGGTCGGATGTTTTGGGCAGAAGTTTGAAAAATTTATTTCTCCTTCTCTCCTCTCTGATTTCTCCTTCTATTTTCATAATTTTCTGGGCTTGACATCTTGACTTTTGGTTCCAATAACACTCCGAATTGCAGTCATTAATGTTCTTATTGTGATAGATATTACATCCCCAATATAGGTTCTTCGAGCAGACGGCTGCTACATAACGGGGAATATATTATCTTGTAGATAGCCTATAGGATTTTTGAGTCTATCCTTCCTTGTACTTTAAACCTTCCATACAACAATTACAAGATAATACTTATCTCTAATGGAATCCTTGGTTGGAAAGACTTAATTTCCTGAAGTCGAAAGATTTTAGCAATTCAATGGACTGAACTACGAGAGATGGAGCATGAAGATCTATTTCCAATTGATCATGACAAAGCTTGTTTATGTTTTGTTCAAGGGTTACTCACATGAAGACTTCTATTCAACAATTTCAAGCAATGTTGAAAGAACTAATGGAGGAAGGCGTGGTCTCACGAGTCGACAAAATAAGTGGCTCGATGATGATTATGCGTGACGATACACAATTTTGAATGCAATGACTAATGCACTCTTCAACGTCTTTCATAAGTTTCAAACGGCTTATGAATTGTGGAATGCAATACAAAGAAGGTACGTAAATAAAGATGCCAGTAATCGATTTTTCCTTGTTAACAAATTCATTGAATTTAAAATGGTTGATTCTAAATCTGTTATTGATCAAGTCAACGAACTTTGAGACATTCCTACTGAATGTGCTAATGTTGGTGAACAAATTTATGAGACTTTTCACCTTTCTACAATCATTGGTAAACTTAATCCTTCTTGAAATGATTACCAAAAAGTCTTTAAAACATAAAAGGAAGTCTCTAAATTTGGACCAACTCCTTCAACACAATGAAATTGAGCATCAATCTAAAATTAGAGATGAATATGATATTCAAGGAAAGATTAAGAAAATTCATAACAATGAACCGGCATCCAAATCGAAAAATCATGGCAAAAAGTTTTCTAAGGGAGAATCTTCAAAGAGCAAGAATAACAAGAGGAAAAAGAGAGATGACAACAACAAAAAAAACACAAGCACAACAATGACAATAAGAAGGTTGCTTGTTATGTATGTGGAAAAAAGGGTTATAAAGATTTCAAATGTTTCTACCGTAAGGGACCAAAGAAGCATGAGCCTAATGTCATTGAGGATGATAATATGGTGGCAATGATCACAGAAATGCTCATGGTTGATGTCGATGAAGGTTGGTATGTAGACTCACGTGCTTCTTGTCATGGGACTCCAAATAGGAGTGGCTTCAAAACTTATGAAACCCTTGATGGTGAAAATTTTGTGTTTATGGGCAATTCATCTACTAGTGTTGTTGTTAGAAAGGTGACCGTTGAACTTCCTTTTACTTCGGGAAACGTTCTTACCCTTAAGAATATTCATCATATTCCTAGTTTAAGGAAGAGTCTTGTATCCATTAAGAAAATTGATGATTATTTCCAAAAAGTGATCATTTTAAAGAAGGGATCATTTGTTGGGAAAAAATATGTCAAAAACAATTTGAATTTACTTAGTATGAATAAATTTGCTTCCTCTACTTACTTGATTGATTCTATGAATTATATTTGGCATTATGGATTAGGATATATTGATAGTAATGTTATGCATATAATGATTAACTACGAATTAGTTCATAATGATAGTGTTGTTCTAACTACTAATAATTGTGAGTGTTGTGGCCAAGCAAAATTTACTAAGCAACCTCATAAATTTATGGTTAGGAACACACAACTTTTGGAATTAATTTATAACGATATTTGTGATAATAAAGATATTATAATTAGAGGTGGAAAAAGATATTTTATAACTTTTATAGATGATTTCTCAAAATTCACTTAAATATATATTTTTTTAAAGCAAAAGATGAAACTTTTGAGAAATTTAAAATTTTCAAAGAAGAGATTGAAAATCTACATGGAATAAGAATTAAAAGAATTAGATCCATAGAGGCGGAGAATTTAAGTTAGAAGAATTTATAAAATATTGTGAAGAAAAAGGAATAACAAAGGATATGTCCGCTTCTAATACCCCACCTCAATATGGTGTAGCGGAAAGAAAAAATAAAAGTCTTTTAGAAATGATAAGTGCAATGTTGATTCATTCAAAAATGCCTTCTAGTTTTGGGGGAGAAGCTTTATATACCGCTTGTTATATTGCTAATATAATTATTCATTCTAAACAAGATAATACACCGTATGAGTTTTGAAAAAATCATAAATCAAATATTGGTCATTTTAAAGTTTGGGAATGTATAGCTTATGTTTTAGATGCAACTTTAAAGAGACCAAAACTCGGTAGTAAAACTATTAAATCTATTTTTATTGGTTATGCTAAAGGGAGCAAGGCATGTAGATTATTAAATATAAGTTCAAATAGTGTGCTCGAGGCGGCTAAAACAATTTATTTTGAGCACTTGACTATTAAGGATTCAGATAAACATGAATTAGAAAATGAGTTGACTATAGAATTAGTAGAGTTTCAACCTCCTCTAGATTCCGTCCCTTCTTCTTCTAATCCTCCTCTAGCATCCGTCTCTTTATCTTCTAGTGAACATAGAAATGAAAAAGATAGGAAAGAGTCAAATTCAAATGAACTTAGAAGAAGTAAAAGACGGAGAATTGAAAATGATCTAGGAACTGAAATGTTCACATACATGTTAGAAGAAGATCCTAAAACTTTTAAAGAGACAATGTATTTACCGATGCTAAATTTTGGAAGACCGCAATGGATGACGAAATAAAATCTATACATGCTAACAATAATTGGACCTTGACTGGTATTCCTCCTAATACTGAACCAATAAGCTGTAGATAAGTATTAAAAATGAAATACAAAATCGATGGTAGTATAGAAAAATACAAAGCCAGAGTGGTCGTTAAAGGCTATAGTCAGAAATAAGGTATAGATTATTTTGAGACTTTTTCGGTGGTTACGAAAATAGCCTCCATTAGAATAATGTTTGCAATTGCATATGTTTATAAATTAGAGCTACACCAAATGGATGTCAAGACAACATATCTTAATGGTGAACTAGAAGAAGATATTTATGTTTATCAACCCGAATGGTAAGTTGTCAAGGGTAAAGAAGATAAGTATGTAATTTAAATCGGTTTATATATGGTATTAAGCACATCTAGACAACAATATAAGAGATTTAAGTCTGGAAGCAAAAATTTTGATTTTAAAAACTCTAAAGTTGAAAGTTATGTTACAAAGACTACAAATCAATATAGTGTAGTTATTACTATATATGTTGATAATATACTAATTTTTGGTACCAACATGAATTGTATTAATGAAACCAAGAGTTTTTTCTAACATCGACTTTTGATATAAAAGATCTTGGACCTATTGATGTGATTCTAGGTAAGAAAGTGATTAAAAAAGATGAAAACTATATCTTGACTCAATCTCGTTATATTGAGAAGGTGCTACGATAAATTATTTACTTTGATTGTAAGCCTTTTTATAGTATTCCGATAAGCACTAATGTCACTTTAGTTTCTAATACTGGTGAGCCTGTTAATCAAGAAGAATATTCTAGGATATTATTGGGAGTCTAATGTAAGCAATGAATTACACTAGACCTGATATTGCCTATGTATTTGGAATATTAAGTAGGTTTACTAGTAATCCTATTAATGAACATTGGAAAGAGCTTTAGATAGTTTTGAGATAATTGAATTCCACTATTAATTATGAATTGCACTATAATTTTTCAATTACTGTTTTGGAACGTTATAGTGATGGTAATTGGGCTTCTGATCGAACAACCTCTAAATAAACAAGTGGATGGTTATTCACTATTGGTGGTTGTATAGTTGCTTGGTCCTCCAAGAAAAAATTCTTGTGTACCACTATTATCCATTGAATCTGAGTATATTGCTATGTCATTGGCAAGCAAATATGGATGAAGAATTTTTGGAAGTACATACAATTTATAAATGCTTCAAGAGTACCCTATACCTTGCATTGTGACAATCAAGGTTCGATTATAATACTAAAATTAAAATATTGTCTAGAAATAGTAAACATATTACTATGAGTTACAATCATATTAGAAGATTGGTGAAGAAAGGTAAGATTGTGATCGAATATCTACCTACATCAAATGCTTGCGGATCCGCCGACTATTACCGGTTGATTGAGATAACTTTCCCAAGCCTACTCCATGATGCCCGTTATAACTGGTAATTATTATGCTCAGTATACAAGGGAAATCAGTCAAGAATTATCTGAGGGATGCTACAGTTGTAGCATCTCCAGTGCATTATATATTTCTTGGATTAGTGGGGCTGCTAAACTATTCCAAATTAAAGTATTATGTTTGGCTAATGCATTGGTATCCACAAGAAATAGGTTGGACTATGTCCTTAACAGAACTCATAGTTTATGTGGGGTGATGTAGCGGTTGTGTACACTCTTGATGAATCTGCCTTTGCGAGTAGGAGGGTTAGGGCGGCTCTCTAGAGTTTCGGTAAAACTCGAGAGTACTCGCTAAAAGAGATCAATTCATGGCCCATAACGCGTTGCATAGAAGAACCATGAACCTTGTAACGACCCCAATTTCCATACATATTAATAATACTTAATTTAATAATAGAATAGCCTCCAACGGCTACTAAAACCATAATTCAAAATACTAACCACTATTTGAAATAAATATAAATGTTGAAAACGGTAACAATCTCTACGGCTAATACAAACCACTAGCTCAAAAATACTTAATGTTCTATAATAATTATTTGAACTCCAAAAGCCGCTAATCCATCAATACGCAGCCATCCACTCCAATCATTTATTACCTGGGAGCGAAAAGAATATGAAAGGGTGAGCGAACAAAGCTCAGTAAGTTCATACGGGGTCTCTTTGGTTTCTAAGAAGAGACGACCGGAACGAACGGAGTTTAACAATATATCAATGAACGGATATCATGTACAATAAATAGATTAGGTACTGAGAATGTCAAAGAAGGATACTTTTTCAAATAACAAGTAGTGGCACTTTTACAAATAATAGATAGAACTTTACACACACTTGTCCGACAATTCCAAGTACTGTTGCACCTTTCATCTAGGCAACTCCGATACACCTTTTCAGGCAATCGTTGAATAAGGTTCTCTTACGCTATTATCAAAGCGCCCCATATTCTGATGCATCATGATAATCACATCTATAGAATTTAGATCACTTCCTTCTATAGTGAAGGTCATTTCAATCTGTTTAGACCAATTTATTTAATTTTGAGACCATTTCAATCTGTTTAGGCCTTAGGTCATTTCAATGTAACGACCCCAAACATAAAAAGTCCTTAGGTCATTTCAATGTAACGACCCCAAACATATAAAGTCCTTAGGTCATTTCAATGTAACGACCCCAAACATAAAAAGTCCTTAACCATTGGACAATTTAAGATCATATACATATAGTGTTCATGGTACGAGAACACATAAGTCAATTTCAATTCACATAGATATACATTGAACAAAACGCATCAATGGTAAGATATTCCAAGAACGTTCATAACGAGGGAATACAAATCACTACCGGCCACTTGATAGCATATACTTTATGAAACTTTTAGAATTCTAACACAAAGGATATGAAACAATCAAATGCTAAGGAGCGTAATCTCTTACCTTGGTCTAACTTCTTGGACAGCTCTTCTTGTGCGTATCTACAACCACGAAAGAGTAGCTTAGTATCTCGCATTTGTCGTTAACTATCTCTACTTAGTTAAACCTCATGCGTTATAATTTAACTTCTTTCCTTTCTTTATTTAGTAATCTTCTAAGTTTGGGAAAGTTTCTATTTTTGGGAACTTTCCATATTTGGAATTTCTATTATTCTCGGATTTGTATTTCCCTATTGATAGGTTGATTTTTATTTAAGGTTGTTCTCTTTTCTATTCTTTTCATAACTCTTAACTCTTAAGCAAACTTTTCTCTTTTAGGATTTCTACTTAAGCCCTTATATTTTTGGCTAATTACTAAAAGGTCCTCCATCTTTTAGGTATTTACGAAATAACCCTTTAATTTTCAAAGATTTACGAATAGGTCCCTCCACTTTTAGGTAATTGCAAACTAGTCCTTCCACTTTTAGGTAATTACAAAATAGTCCCTCAACTTTTAGATAATTATGAAATAGTCCTTCAACTTTTAGATAATTACAAACTAGTCCTTCAACTTTTAATTAATGACAGAATATTCCCTCAACTTTTAATTAATGACAGAATAGTCCCTCAACTTTTAATTAATTACAGTTTGGTCCTTCTGCAGTTTTGGACTTTGCAGTTTAGTCCTTTAGTTGGTTTTCCAGCTAGATCCTGACTGTAAGGTCAGAATTTTAATGGTTTCAGCCTATAAACCATTCAGTTTAGTCCTTTTCAGTTTGAAACTTAACTGTGATCTTTTAAAATAACCCAAAAGCTTAACGATTTCAATTCAAACATACCTAAGCACCATAATGTCATTCGGCTGAACCCTATTATGCCCAAAACATTATTTTTGTTCCATCTTTTCATCCAAGAATAATTGACATAATAATTTAATTCAACCCAAGAATATAATTAGGGATTTCTACCTCTTAAAAATTCAAGTTTCATACTCTTATTATTCAAGATTTAAGATTCATCATTAGGTTATACTCCTAATCATTAAACACTAAATCCTTCTATCATTATAATCATCAATCAATTTTAAAACCCCAAAGAATAATTATTTATGATCTATAATCAATCCTAACTTCAATTAATCATAGAAAATTCAATATTAAACCAAATTGAATGAAACAAATTTTGGATTGTAGGAAATTACATTATCTTGATTTTTATTTAGAAGAATTGATCAAAAAGGATCAAGAAACTCGGCTGATCCTTCTCTCCCTCTGCGGATGCCAACTTGGAATAGGGTTAGGGTTTTAATTTTTTTTTTCTTTTGTAAATTATGAGAGTTATGGGAAATTAAGAAGGGTTTTAGTTATTTATAATTTGGATATTGTTCTTCTTGGGCCAACTTAACTCCACAAACCCACCTAACTAGCCCAATTTGTTTAGTCATCCAATCCATTTAATAATTCCCATAATGGCCCAACTATTAAATGTTAATTAATAATTGTAATTAAATTAATTATTTTCTAATAAAATAATTAAATTAAAAGTTTTTAAATTTTTGGGTTCTTACATTCTTACCCCCTTAAAAGAAGTTTGTCCCCAAACTTAACGTACCTTAGTTTGAAAACAGTTCGGGATACAATTCGTGCATTTCGCTTTCTAGTTCCCAAGTTGCTTCCCTTTCGGTATGGTTGCTCCACTGTACTTTCACATAAGGAACCAACCGCTTTCTTACATTCTCGTCCTTTTTGTCGACGATCTTGATCGGCCTATCATCATAAGTCAATTCAGCACGGACTCTTAGCTGTTTGTACTTGATTACGTGACTCGAATCGTGAATATACTTCCTTAGCATGGAGACATGGAACACATTATGCACTCCAGCTAATACCGGTGGTAGTACCAATCTATAGGCCACTTCCCCAATCTTGTCAAGGATCTCTAACGGTCCCACATATCGTGGACTTAACTTTCCCTTGGCTATACTCTCTTGCATCTTTACTGCCTCTTCGTCAATTTCTTGGGCTTCTTTAATTATGTTCAAAAGTGTCGGCTGAACCCTCAGCAGAGTCAAATACCCTTTAATTCGCACTTCTAAGTTTGAAACCTAAATGTTATTCCACGCACTTACCCCCTTAGAAATCAACGCCGCTAAGGTTCCTCGACTCTTCCTACTCAATGTATCGGCCACCTTATTGGCCTTCCCTGGGTGATACAAAATGGTACAATCAAAATCCTTAAGCAACTCAAGCCTTCTCCTTTGTCTCATGTTAATCTCCTTCTGGGTGAAAATATACTTAAGACTCTAATGATCCATAGAGATCTGACAAGTTGTTCCATACAAGTAATGTCTCCAAATTTTCAATGCAAATACCACCGCTGCTAATTCCAAATCGTGGGTCGGGTAATTCCTCTCATGGCTCTTCTGTTGCCTTGATGCATAAGCTATCACCTTATCGTTCTGCATCAACACACAACCTAATCCTTTCAACGAAGCGTCACTATATATCACAAATCCATCCGATCCTTGTAAGAACAGGTGCGGATACTAACCGACTCTTCAGCTCTTGAAAATTCTTTCACATTCTTCTGACCAACGAACTTTGCTCCTTTCTGCGTTAATGTCGTTAACGATCCTGATAACTTTGAAAATCTTTCAACAAATCTCCTATAGTATCCTGTTAAACCCAAGAAACTTCTTATCTCACTAACTGCGGTTTATCTCTCCTAATATACTATAGCCTCTATTTCCATTGGATCCACTTCAATACCATCCTTAGATACTACAAGCCCTAAGAATACACTCTCTCTCTCCCGCCAAAATTCATACTTCTTGAATTTAGCGTACAACTTTTGTCCCCACAAAATATGTAGAACTAACCTCAAATGTTCTTCATGTTCCTCCTTAGTCTTAAATAAACCAAGATATCATCCATAAACACAACTATTCACTTATCCCAGAATTCCTGAAATATTATTTCCTCAATTCCATAAATGCAGCTGGCTCATTTTTCAACCCAATCGGCATAACCAACAACTCATAATGACTGTACCTTGCCATAAAGGCTGTCTCCGCAACATCTTCGTTCTTTACCCTCAACTGATGATATTCCGATCTCAAATCTATCTTTGAGAGCTAACACGCTTCCCAAAGTTGTTTAAACAAGTCATCAATCCTCGGCAACGGGTATTGATTCCTAACCGTCACTCGGTTCAACTCCCGATAATCGATACACATTCTCATTGATCCATCCTTCTTCCTTACAACCAACACCGGTGCATCCCAAGGTCAGTCTTATCAAACCCTTTATCCAGTAATTCTTGTAGTTGTTCCTTCAATTCCTTGAGTTCAGTAGGCGCCATTCTGTAAGGTGCTTTAAATATTAGTGCGGTCTCTGGTACTAATTCTATGGAAAATTCCACCTCCCTTTCTGGTGGTATTCCCAGAAAATCTTCTGGAAACACATCCTTAAATCTCTGATCACTGAAAGAGACTCTATACTTACTCCTTTCTTATCCGTGTCTTCAATATAGGCCAAGAATCCTTCACATCCTTTCCTCAACATCTTCCGAGTCCTCATTCCCGAAATAAGACCCGATCGGATTCTCGGTTCCGATCCTTGAAAATAAAAATCTTCTCCAAATAGCAAATCTGAAATGTACTTCATTCTTAAAACAGTCTACCTTGGCATGATGGACAGCTAACCAATCCATTCCCGGAATAATTGTCAATTTCATTCATTTCCAACTCTATCAGGTCAACCTCGAGTTCTCTATTACCTATTTTAAAAGAAGGCACCTTTTATATATATGCAACATAGGATTCGACTCATTAGTCGAAGTATCTATCACCAAAGATACTTCTAACACTTCAGGTTTCAAATTTATCTTCTTCTCTTTGTACCGATACTCATTAATCTTGTGCTTCCCTTTTGCACACTTCACATTTTTCATCAGATTCGTGACCACGGACCTTGCTTTCGATCCAACTCTTCGATCGTTAAAGTTCTTACTTGGGTACTTACTTTCGACACCATCTTCTTTACGATACTTATCAGTACTACGAATACAAGGCAATATTACTCATGCCTATACTAGCAATACTTAAATGCTTAATTCTTTTATACTATAAACATATGTTTCCTCAATAGACTAAACATTTAATCAAGTAATAGGTCAATTCACTAGACCCCTGGTCTTTTCAATAGACCGGCATTCCTCTCATAAGTCGTTTCATCAGACTTATTGGTCGTTTCAACAAACCAGCAATATTAATACTCATACTTGAATTAGGGCGTCTCAACAGACTAAAACCTTCAATTCATAGGTCATTTTACTAGACCACCAATCATTTCACTAGATTGGTAATTTCATTTATAGGTCGTTTCACTTGACCCAAAATTAATCACACTTGGCTGTTCATTCAGCCAGTTAACATATACTTTTGGTCAATCCACTAGACCAGTCTTTCATGTTCCAATTTATTTCACATAAGTAACATTTAGGAACACGATCACACAAATATAAGTTAACTGCAACTAAACTGTATTTCATAAATACATCTGAAGGAAAAGCAATCGTTTCATACGTTCTTTTTACTAGAACAAGAATAACTCTTACTACTAACTACTCTTCTTTCTAGAATTAAAACCATACAATTCTTCCTTCCACTTCCAATTTCACCTTCTTCCTAAAACTTCCTTTAGGTTTTCCACTAGACATTTCCTCTTCCTTATCATCTTCAATCATGATTGGGGTAGCTCCACTGCCCTCAATGTTAATATCTACTTGCCCAATTTCATCTTCAGCTACCAAACCTTCCATATTTGGTGCTTTACTTCCTACAAGTGTTGTCGGTTCACACTCTCTAGCTCTAGCTTCCTTCAAAGCTTTCAGCTCATGGTACCATTGATAAGCTTCTTCTCTAGTTTCATGGTAATAATTCTCATTTCGATTCATAGTCGCTTTTACTTCTTCCAATTTCCTGCTAGTGTCTAGTCAAGCTTTCCTATCTCGCATCCACTTCCTTACTGTAAGGTTCACTTCTGCCTTTATCACTCATCTTGAGCATCTCTACTCCTTGCAACAAACAGAGTGCATACTTCCATCACTTTATTGGATCTTTTCTTCTCAGTTTTCAGGAATTTCTAAGCCTCCGAATCCTTGACGCATACCCCTTGATAGCCTTTTTCACTCGGGGACTTACGCCTCAATTTCATCCTCAAAGCTTTACCACATTCAGCCATATCATACTTATGCGTTCATACTTAATTAAGATTCTCTATCTTTCCTCAATAAGGTTTTGTCATGCTTATTAAGGCTAATCCTTTGCCTTTTCACAAGATCCTAAAATAGAAGTTTCCAAAAATAGAACGTTTCTTATCATAGAAAGTTTCCAAACTTAGAAGGTTTCCTGAAATAGAAGGTTTCCATAAATAGTAGGTTCCTAGAATAGCAACTCCCATTTATAGAAGGTTTCCAACTATAGAAGGTTTCCTAACATAGCAACTTCTCAAAATGCTAACTTCCATATTACAATCTCTTAATTTCCACAATTTCATAGTTAGACTCTTAAAGAAATTTTTCCCTAAAATTCTCCGTCCTAAATACTTTCTAGGTAGGCCCAATTATACTCAAGTGCTACTTCTTCTAATATGTTTAATGCTCTAAAAGTCTCCCATGTGACCTAAAGCCAAAGCTCTAATACCAACAGTAACGACCCCAATTTCCATACATATTAATAATACTTAATTTAATAATAGAATAGCCTCCAACGGCTACTAATACCATAATTCAAAATACTAATCACTATTTGAAATAAACTTAAATGTTGAAAACGGTAACAATCTCTACGGCTAGTACAAACCACTAGCTCAAAAATACATAAATGTTCTATAATAATTATTTGAACTCCAAAAGCCCCTAATTCATCAATACGCAGCCATCCACTCCAATCATTTATTACCTCGGAGGGGAAAGAATATGAAAGGGTGAGCGAACAAAGCTCAGTAAGTTCATACGGGGTCTCTTCGATTTCTAAGAAGAGATGATCGGAACGAACGGAGTTTAACAATATATCAATGAACGGATATCATGTACAATAAATAGATTAGGTACTGAGAATGTCAAAAAATGATACTTTTTCAAATAACAAGTAGTGGCACTTTTACAAATAACAAATAGAACTTGACACACACTTGTCCGACAATTCCAAGTACTGTTACACCTTTCATCTAGGCGACTCCGATACACCTTTTCAGGCAATCGTTGAATAAGGTTCTCTTACGCTATTATCAAAGAGCCCCCTTATTCTGATGCATCATGATAATCACATCTATAGAATTTAGATCACTTCCTTCTATAGTGAAGGTCATTTCAATCTGTTTAGACCAATTAATTTAATTTTGAGACCATTTCAATCTGTTTAGGCCTTAGGTCATTTCAATGTAACGACCCCAAACATAAAAAGTCCTTAGGTCATTTCAATGTAACGACCCCAAACATAAAAGTCCTTAGGTCATTTCAATGTAACGATCCCAAACATAAAAAGTCCTTAACCATTGGACAATTTACCATCATATACATATAGTGTTCATGGTACGAGAACACATAAGTCAATTTCAATTCACATAGATACACATTGAACAAAACACATCAATGGTAAGATATTCCAAGAACGTTCATAACGAGGGAATACAAATCACTACCGGCCACTTGGTAGCATATACTTTATGAAACTTTTAGAATCCTAACACAAAGGATATGAAACAATCAAATGCTAAGGAGCGTAATCTCTTACCTTGGTCTAACTTCTTGGACAACTCTTCCCGTGCGTATCTACAACCACGAAAGAGTAGCTTAGTATCTCGCATTTGTCGTTAACTATCTCTACTTAGTTAAACCTCATGCGTTATAATTTAACTTCTTTCCTTTCTTTATTTAGTAATCTTCTAAGTTTGGAAAAGTTTCTATTTTTGGGAACTTTTCATATTTGGGATTTCCATTATTCTCGTATTTGTATTTCCCTATTGATAGGTTGATTTTTATTTAAGGTTGTTCTCTTTTCTATTCTTTTCATAACTCTTAACTCTTAAGCAAACTTTCTTTTTTTAGGATTTCTACTTAAGCCTTTCTACTTTTGGATAATTATTAAAAGGTCCTCCATCTTTTAGATATTTACGAAATAACCCTTCAATTTTCAAAGATTTACAAATAGGTCCCTCAACTTTTAGGTAATTGCAAACTAGTCCTTCCACTTTCAGGTAATTATAAAATAGTCCCTCAACTTTTAGATAATTATGAAATAGTCCTTCAACTGTTTATTAATTACAAACTAGTCCTTCAACTTTTAATTAATGACAGAATAGTTCCTCAACTTTTAATTAATTACAGTTTGATCCTTCTGCAGTTTTGGACTTTGCAGTTTAGTCCTTCAGTTGGTTTTCCAGCTAGTTCCTGACTGTAAGGTCAGAATTTTAATGGTTTCAGCCTATAAACCATTCAGTTTAGTCCTTTTCAGTTTGAAACTTAACTGTGATCTTTTAAAATAACCCAAAAGCTTAACGATTTCAATTCAAACATACCTAAACACCATAATGTCATTCGGCTGAACCCTATTATGCCCAAAACATTATTTTTGTTCCATCTTTTCATCCAAGAATAATTGACATAATAATTTAATTCAACCCAAGAACATAATTAGGGATTTCTACCTCTTAAAAATTCAAGTTTCATACTCTTATTATTCAAGATTTAAGATTCATCATTAGGTTATACTCCTAATCATTAAACACTAAATCCTTCCATCATTATAATCATCAATCAATTTTAAAACCCCAAAGAATAATTATTTATGATCTATAATCAATCCTAACTTCAATTAATCATAGAAAATTCAATATTAAACCAAATTGAATGAAACAAATTTTGGATTGTAGGGAATTACATTACCTTGATTTTTGTTTAGAAGAATTGATCAAAAAGGATCAAGAAACTCGGCTGCTCCTTCTCTCCCTCTGCGGCTGCCGACTTGGAGTAGGGTTAGGGTTTTAATTTTTTTTTTCTTTTGTAAATTATGAGAGTTATGGAAAATTAAGAAGGGTTTTAGTTATTTATAATTTGGGTATTGTTCTTCTTGGGCCAACTTAACTCTACAAGCCCACCTAACTAGCCCAATTTGTTTAGTCATCCAATCCATTTAATAATTCTCATAATGGCCCAACTATTAAATGTTAATTAATAATTATAATTAAATTAATAGTTTTCTAACAAAATAATTAGATTAAAAGTTTTTAAATTTTCGGGTTCTTACAAACCTTATGTATAATGAGAACATAATGATGTGTGTCTTAAGGACTGAGATAAAGGTCTAATCCTCTTTAGTCTCTTAGAATTTTTGGTAAATGTTTCAACCCTACGTTAAAGGCCTAGTCCACCTTATGGCACACATTATACAATGTCCAACTTTTGTATTGAGTCTTTTTTTATTATTTAATTATTAGAAAATAGTGGGAGATTATTGTAATATTTTTTAATAATTTGGCTTTTATTAAATTTCTTAAGTTCATTCATTTATTTGGGCATTCTCTTGTTCCATTTACGTAAAAGTCTCTTATGAAATATTTGGAGGAAAAATGAAAATTCATTTTTCCACCAACTCTAATTCAAACATTTTTAATGTTCCCCACATATATTTCATCTTCATTGTTTTTTTTTTCAAGTTCCTCGGGTACTTCTCTTTGTGAGAAGACCTTTGAGCATGCTTACTCTTTTTTTAGTATTATGTATATATATATATATACTCCCTCCGTCCCGGAACAATCTTCACACTTTCCCTTTTGGGCGTCCCAAAACTTACTTCACACATTTAAAACTTACCTAAAATGGAAAGGAATCTTTACTATTCCCTCCACTCATTCTCTCTCCTACATTATTTTAATACTCACAACACCATTATAATTTACTATTCCCTCCACTCATTCTCTCTCCTATTTTATTTTTATACTCACAACACTTTCAATATAATACTCCCTCCTTAAAACCAGTGCAAACAGTGTTTGTGAATCATGTTCCGGACGGAGGGAGTATATATATATATATATACATATATATATATATATATATATATATATATATATTATTTTATATGGTTTTTTAAATGTATTTCAAATAAATTAGAGCCGTTACTTAAAACGTTTTGGGAATGGGTTTCGCCTCTTCAATCAGTATGAATAGAGGTCAGATGTTTTGGGCAGAAGTACGAAAAATATATTCTCCTTCTCTACTTTCTGATTTCTCCTTTAAGTTTTCATAATTTTCTGGGTTTGAGTACAGGTTTCAAAAATACTGTGAATTGCGTCTGATGTTCTTATTGTGGTAGGCATTACATCCCCAAGATAGTTTTTCAAGCAGCCGTATGCAATATATGTTGGAAAAATTTGTTATATGTGAAGGAAATGTGTATTTTTCTTACATGAATCGTTTGTCGTTTGACAAAGATTATTGTGGGTTCATGTTCCATGTTGTGAGAACATGAAAAATGAAATATCTAGAT
Organism: Adenophora triphylla var. japonica; assembly: GCA_022495995.1. Lineage (NCBI taxonomy): Eukaryota > Viridiplantae > Streptophyta > Magnoliopsida > Asterales > Campanulaceae > Adenophora > Adenophora triphylla. The sequence continues at coordinate 395,781 of JAFEMH010001700.1, read as the reverse complement.
GTCCAATTTGGTATTGGATAAGAAAGATATGATAGCTCAAAGTTGGTGGGTTGAAAGTGTAACTTTTGAAACTTCATCAAACTAATGATGTTCCATAAATCCAAATTATTAAGGGATTAATTGGATACATACCAAGAGTCTTGGGGTTACAAATTGAAAGGACCTTGGGATTAACTGGATGCATACCAAGAGTCTTGGGGTTACAAAGGACCTTCATATAAAATTCTAGGACTTTTGGTGGAGCAAAATGAGAGTTACCCACAACAAGAAACTATAATGTTTTTTTTCATCAATCTTTCCACCCTTCCTCTTGCAATTTGTTATCTTCTTCCTTTGGCCTCCTAGAGAAATATCCATGGTGATTTTGTCCAAGCATAGGGAAATTCGCCGAAAAACTTAAGTGCAAAGTTGTTTCGGTTCATCCGTTCTATCCTGGGAGACTAACGTCAATTGAAGACCTCGAGCACTCGTAGTGAGGGGGCGAATTAGTCTTAAGGAGAGTGTCTAACATGGCTCGGATTCAAGCAAATTCAAGACGACGACTTACGGTTTTTCCTTTGTTAATTTTATGTTGTATATTATATTTCAATTCATTGTAATTCTTTTCTCATTTGTGCTCGATTGTTTAGGTTTGTCTAACAATCTTAAGACTAATTCGATATTTGAGAAAGGATTACAGATTTGAGAATCCGGTGGAGCACCGGCCATGGGAGAAAAGATAGAAAACGATGGAAGAGGCGGATGGAAGAAAATTTCAGCAACTTTTTGCAATGACCAGCTGTGGTAAAATTGCAATTCCGGAGTCGTTAACCGTTGGATCGAGCTGAAATTTGGAGTGCATGTTCACGCTGAACGGTGGAGATTGGAATCTATAATGTGAAAGTGAAGATAAAAATTTCAAACCAGAGCAGTTTTTGTGAACTAAAACATTTTTTTAATTTCTGTTTAATGAGATTAATAAAGATGGAAAGATTGATGCTCCGTGACATCAACTATGTTACAATGATTGTATAAATCAATTGTGGCTAAGCCTCATGTAGTGGTTATACATCATGTAAAGAGATTGGAAAGTTCATTGAAACTAAGAACGTTGGAAGATTAAGTCTTTAACGTTTAGTTGACAAAGATAATAGGTCTTCTTACGAGAAGTTGTTAAAACCTATTAGTTGCATTGGTGACAAAGGTCACAAAGGTTAACAAAATAGGGCTTCTTGAAATGAAAGAAGTTGTTAAATCCTATTATTGTTAATAGTGACAAAAGTCACAAAGATAAAAACAATAGAGTTTCTTGAAAGAAGTTGTTGAATTCTATTGTTGTGAACATTGAAAAATGTTAAGAACTAAAACCATAGGGCTTCTTGAAAGAAGTTGTTAAAATCTATTGGGGAAATATGTGACTAATGTCATAAAGATAAAAATAATAAGACTTCTTGAAGGAAGTTGTTAAATCTTATTGTTGTTGATGATGACATATAACACAAAATATTTAGAATGAGAACTTCTAAAAGAAATTGTGTATTTTGGAAATGAGAATGTGATTTTTCTCTAATTTATAAGTGCTCCAAGATGAGACCTTTAATGTTTTGGAATAATTAACCTTCAATTACAATTCCATTAAGGAATTTAGAGGTTTATAAATATGAGTGGTTATGAGAAATAAATTGTGTTAATTCTCCTATTGAATTAGCAATTTATTCTTAAAGTGAATTCTCTAATTAAGTTAGAGAGTTATATTTATAACAACAAGTTTATAATTTGGTTTTCAATTGTTGAAAATTAAAACCAATGTATTGAGGAAGACTCCTTGTGTGGAGATAAATATTTAGAAAAATATGGTTGTTTCAAGTATTTTGGCTCACCGTATTGAAAAAATAGAAAATTTTGTTGGCCCTTTGAGTGATGGCAACAAAAGATGTTCTATTTGATCATCTTGAACCTAGTGAGGTTTTTTTATAAAAATCTTACAAAGTTGGGTGAAAATGAGACGGATGGTTTCAAGCCATGGGTATGGTTGAAAAATGCAAATCTCTTTTATCGAAACTATATAATTAATGAATTGTCGAATTCATTATGTAATGTGTATAGTAATAAGAAAACGGCAAAGGAATGATGAGAGTCTTTGGACTATTAATATAAAATCGAGAATGTTGGTGCAAAGAAATTCTTTGTAGGCCGTTTTCTTGATTTTAAAATAATGGACTCCATGAAACAGAAAAGGTTAATGGAAGAATTGAAAATATTTTTCTTGAAAACCATGTCGAATGAATGGTGTTGAGTGAAATTTCCAAGTGACGGAAATAATTGAGAAATCGCTTTCTACTTGGAAAGATTTCAAGAATCACCTTAAACATTAATGAGTAAAATGAATGTTAAGGTGCTTGCTATTCGTATTGTGTTGGAAAAGAGAATAGAGATTCGGAGAAGAACTTTCTAACACTTTTGTGGCGAAAGCAAAATGTGATGGAGCATATTGAAATGCTCAAGGCAAAGACAAAGTTGGTCAAACTTGTTTGAAAAGTCAAACATATACCTTGTGGTTTAAGAGACAATCTTTTGTAGATGTCATCAATCATAATATTCATTATGTGAATGAATAAAATGGAAATTGAATTAATCGGTGAGTTGAGGTAGTAATCAATAATGAGAATAAGTCTCGTTAATTGGATTATATGCCCTCATTCAAAAAGAAATTCAATTAAGATGTAAAATGTGTTTTGAATTAAATAATCATAGTGATGGTTATAATGTGAAAATGATTCAAACACATGGTGGTAATATGTAATCTATTACCTTTATCATTGCTTGTTAAAAAGCAAAATGATGAGTCTTATCTCTTTAAAAGGAAAAGTTGTAAACCAACTTACTAAAGAGATAGTGATAAAACACAAATAAGTGGAGTTTGTGTATAAATTGGACTAAAGACTACTGGTGGCATATTTGTAGGGTATGCATAAAATAGTAGTACTTCTTATAGAATTCATGTGTATGAATCCAAGATTCAATGTATGCGCAAAAAATACTATAATGGAATCATGAAACGTCTCTTTCGTTGAGAATATGTTTCCATGTACATCAAGAGATGAGGCAAACTCATCTAAACGGATACATGATTCAATAGAAGAAGAAGAAACTCATCATGATGAAATAGCGAAGAAGAGGTTGGACCTCAACATAGCAAAAGGGGTAGGATGAGAAAATTTTATGGCCCAAATTTTCTAACCTATATTCTAGAATGTAAATCACAAAGTTATAAAGAGGTATTGAACTCTTTTGAATGATCTTTGTGAAAAGAGGCTATTATATGTGAGATTGATTCCATCTTGGAAAATCACACTTGAAAACTGGTAGATTTATCTCCGTGTAGTAAATTACTAGAATATAAGTGAATTTTAAAAAAGAAAATGAAGGATGGAACAATTAAAAGTATAAGATTATAATTGTAACAAAATGTTACAATTACATGAAAAATGGCCGCACGACGGAATATGAAATACATTATAAGGATGTATAATATCTTTTCTAAATGTAATTTAGAAAATGAAATTTACATAGAAAAACCTGAGGGGTTTGTTGCACATGAGAAACAAAGTGTCCATAATGTACACCACAATTAATTGGTGTTGATAATGAATGATGGCATTCATGGTAATGTCAGGGCTACCCGGAAATGTGGGGGTGAGTCTACTTTGGAAAAATAATTACCTTTGAAACAGGTTACCCCAAGAAAACATTAAAATGTCCATATGAAGTATGAAAACGTAGGCCTACATACACTTGTGAATGTGGGGGTGTTTTTCGCAAAGTAGCAAGTCCAATTAGTAAAGAAAATTGGGGATTATGTTTCAAAAGTTATGTTTATAACAATTGTGCATATTGGTTTATCATATACGATTTAACAAGTTTAAATATATATATAAACCAAAGAAAATGGAGTAAATGTAAATTGAGTATTGATGTCAAATTTGTTAAAATGAACGTATAACACTTTGATGAAATAGAGCAAAGTGGTGAAACGGTTCAAGATGCGGAAATTAAAAGGAAATGTGCAAGTTGGTAAAATCATTGTATGACTTTGACAAGCAAGTCATTGTATGACTTTTACAAGCACGAAGATAATGACATCAAAACTTCAATTGTGTGAATTTAATCAATTTGACTATGTCATCTTATTGATTAAATTCAAAAATGATATGTTGAACTCGAAAAGAATTCTAGTAAATTTGATCTGTGGATTAAATTTCAAGGATAAACTAATGGTCTTATTGGTAAAATAAGTCATTAAGGGGATATATCTTGATAATTTTGGAAGGGTCAATGTGAGACAACTAGAATTAAAATGGATTCGAGTTAACATTTATCAAATGGATAATCTTGCATTAGCAAGATGTTATATTGCAAAAGTCAATCTATGATTAAAAAGACATCTAGCAATGTGTGTAATGGTAGTCTAGACATATATGTCTAAGACATAATACCATTAGACAACTACTCTCAAAATGATTTGACTATGAAAAGTCAAATAATAAACGGATCCGTTAACTAAAGGGTTAAATCGAGAGTTAGTTGTAAATTTGGAGGGGAATGGGACTTGAGCCTCTTAAAAGTTAAACACAGCGGAAAACCCAATCTAGATGACTGGAGATCCCAAGAACTAGATTCAATGGGACCATCTAACTGTTAAAAGACTTGTAGCGTCACTGTGGGGGAACCAACCCCAAGTCCATTCCTATTAGTGACATCTCGAAAGGACAAGGATAAGCTTATGGCTTTTAATGATTCTTACGCATCGAAAATTTGAGCGGGGTAATACGGGTTACCTTTAAGAAATCACCTATGTGAGAGAGAAGTGGGGCCGCTTCGAGGAGAATTGTGTGAGGCTCAATTCTTAGACCCTCTCACAGAATCAGGCAAAATGTTCAGGGCCATGAATGAACATATCTATGAGAATTGAACTATGTTAGGACGTTACTTGTGTCAAGTATATGATCGGCTACACAAAAAACATAACGGTTCAAGGACATCGCGTCTACCGACTTGCGAGTAGAGTAAATATGCTTGTACGAGCGAAGGTTCAATGGGCATTCCCACACCTATCGTATGCAAGTTTTCGTCTGCCGAACTCTATCACCAAACTCGTCATCAATTTCCTTCATGTGAGGGATTGTTGGAAAAATTCGTTATATGTGAAGGAAATGTGTATTTTTCTTACATGAATCGTTTGTCGTTTGACAAAGATTATTGTGGGTTCATGTTCCATGTTGTGAGAACATGAAAAATGAAATATCTAGATGTCCAATTTGATATTGAATAAGAAAGATATGATAGCTCAAAGTTGATGGGTTGAAAGTGTAACTTTTGAAACTTCATCAAACTAATGATGTTCCATAAATCCAAATTATTAAGAGATTAATTGGATACATACCAAGAGTCTTGGGGTTACGAATTGAAAGGACCTTGGTATTAATTGGATGCATACCAAGAGTCTTGGGGTTACAAAGGACCTTCATATAAAATTCTAGGACTTTTGGTGGAGCAAAATGAGAGTTACCCACAACAAGAAACTATAATGTTTTTTTTCATCAATCTTTCCACCCTTCCTCTTGCAATTTGTTATCTTCTTTCTTTGGCCTCCTAGAGAAATATTCATGGTGATTTTGTCCAAGCATAGGGAAATTCGCCGAAAAACTTAAGTGCAAAGTTGTTCCGATTCATCCGTTCTATCCTAGGAGACTAACGTCCTTTGAAGACCTCGAGCACTCGTAGTGAGGGGGCGAATTAGTCTTAAGGAGAATGTTTAACACGGCTCGAATTCAAGCAAATTCAAGACGACGACTTACTGTTTTCCTTTGTTAATTTTATGTTGTATATTATATTTCAATTCATTGTAATTATTTTCTCATTTGTGCTCGATTGTATAGATTTTATCTAACAATATATTGAGAAAAATATTATCTTGTAGATAGTCTATAGCGTCTTTGAGTCTATCATTCCTTGTTCTTTAAACCTTTCTTACGACACTAATAATATCCCGTATTAGCTTATATAGTGGAGGTAGAGAGTTCGAATCATGTTAATGACATTGCCATGTGCTAGCTTATTTGTAAGTCAATTAATGTAGATTTAAGTGACATTCTTATCTATTGTTAATAAAATAAAAAACTCAATTTAAAAAATAAAAAAAATGATAATCTCTCAACTATTTTTTGCATGAACACAACTTTTCTCTCTCTCGCACTATCTCTCTTACATCAACCTCTGCTACATACTCCCTCCGTCCCACGTGAATGCAAACTTATTTCTATTTTTGGTTCGTTCCACGTAAATGCAAACTGCCCAAAATGAAAACAAATTTATTATTTTATATTCACCCTACCCCACCCACTCATTCTCTCTCTTCATTTTTCACCATACAATTTATTCAACCAACCTACTATTAACTCCACTTATTCTCTCTCTTCATTTTCTACCACACATTTTCATTATCTTAATAATATTTCTTAGTTATTGTGCCCAAGAAAATGATTTACATTCACATGGAACGGAGGGAGTATATAGAAAAATACTCGATTTTTCTGTTTCAGTCGAAAGTTTAAAAAATGTAATAGGTTCAAAAATTAAAGAAAAATGAAAAATGTGATGTGTTATTGATATAGATAATTTAATAGGAGAAAGAAAACTGGATAGAAAATAATTACTTTATTATAAATATGACATGTGAAAAATAATAAAAACTTTTTATTTTAGAATTTTGAATGAGACAACTTTTTGAACTTTTAACTGAAACAAAGAGGAGAGCATCCGTTACACATCCCCCTTGATTTCCTCCCTAGTTGGGTTCAGGTCTATGAACTGCCAGTGGGTTACATGACGGAGGAAATCGGTCATCAACTAGGGAATTTTATTGGAGAATTTTTGGAATATGACAGTTTAAATTCTTGTAGTATTTGGCGTCAATACATGCGCATACGGGTAGCGTTGAATGTTCATATCCCAATCAAACGGTTCAAGAAAATCCGCAAGCATGATGGGACTTCATTCACTGTGGTGTTCAAATATGAGCGTCTTCAATATTTTCGCTTTGTCCTCTGTGGAAAAATTGGTCACACGGAGAGCTATTGTGAAAAAGTCTTTGATCTTTGGAGGTGCAACCCTCACGAAGGAGTGGGGCGGTTGGTTAAAGGCTCAGGATAAGAGAAAGATGAAATTGGGAGGCGAACAGTGGCTCCGGGACGACGGTGGGTCCAGCGAAGGCATGACGGTGTTAGCGGCGGGGGTACCTGCTGCACGTGATGAGTAGTTGACAGACGTTCCTATTCATCGAGAAGAGTCAGTTACCACACAAAGGGCAGTTTATTTTCCAATTCCCCAGGAACAACCATCCCAGACAGTTCGAAATACAGTTACAGATAATCCGATCTTTGAGGAAGATGATATGCAGGAGGACTCTCACACACGGGCCAATCTGGATGAACGTAAGCGTCGTAGGAACTCTGGTGGTCATTCTTCAATACCAATAAAGCATATGCTAAATGAGCAATCTGATGATGATTGCAATCCTTTTTCTACCTCTTTACCAGCGGCGGGCTCCGACGGCGGAGTCTGCCGACGCCAATGATCGTATTAGGTTGGAATTGCAGGGGTCTCAACAACACCCGTGCAATTCCATGCATAGGCGAGCTCGTCAGGGTTCGTCAAGCTGATATAGTTCTTTTGTTTGAAACCTTATCAAATTTATCAAGGGTTGAGGAAGTTCGTGTAAGTTTGGGTTTTGAAGGATGTTTTGGTGTTCCGTGTATTGGTCGTAGTGGTGGGTTGTGTGTTTTGTGGCGTTCTCCCAATGCTTGCCAGGTTAGTGGTTACTCTCAGAATCACATAGACCTTCGAATTAAAGATGATAATCGCTTATGGAGATTGACAGCCTTCTATGGCATGCCAGATCGATCATTAAGGCAACAGTCTTGGAATTTACTTCGGCGGTTACATTCCCTTTCGACTCTTCCATGGGCTGTTATGGGTGATTTTAACGATTTGCTATCTAGCGACGATAAAAGGGGTCGGATTGCTCATCCAGAAAGGCTTTTCAGGGGGTTTCGTCAGGCGGTAGACGATTGTGGCCTTATTGATCTTCCAATGGAGGGTTATCCTTACACTTGGTGGCATTGTAAGGGTACAGTTAATGGGGTAGAACAAAGATTGGATCGTGCCTTGGTGTCAACGACATGGAATTCACAATTTCCTGCTTCTCGCTTAACAAATTTGGTTGCTCCTATTTCTGATCATTCACCTATTCTACTGGAAACTTTAGCAACGTTTTCCTGTCAACGAATTCGTCCCTTTCGATTTGAGAACAAGTGGTTACTGGAACCTGATTTCAGGTCCATTGTAGCGACAGAATGGTCCTCTACTGATAGTCTACTGATTCCAGCAAAATTGTCAAGCCTGGCATCAAGATTGAGTCGGTGGGGACGTGAGCTGCATCAATTTTTCCGGCTTGATAAGCGACTTTGTGAGACCATGATTGTTCGTCTTCAGTCTCGTCAAGATGCTGAATCTTGCAGGGAGGTGGAGTTACTTCGGCAACGTTGGGCAGCAATTCTTTTAAAGGAACAGTGCTATTGGCGGCAGCGGGCAAAGACCTTTTGGATGCGTGATGGTGATTTAAATACCAAGTTCTTCCACAGCACAGCTAGTTCCCGACGTCGTACAAATGCAATCACAGGTCTACAATCTTCAGATGGAACATGGGTGAGTGAGCAGGCTTCTATGTGTCAACTTGTGGGGAGTTACTTCACAGACCTTTTCTCTCCTTCCTCAAATCAAAATGATGTTGATAGTCTGCAAGGCATTTTCCTTCCGATAGTTACTCAGGCCGATAATGATCGATTGACTTGTGCATTTACAGAAGATGAGTTTAGAGAAGCTATTACTCAAATGCACCCCGATAAAGCCCCTGGCCCGGATGGTTACAACCCGGGTTTCTATCAAAAATGTTGGCACATCGTGGGTTCCGATATCTTCCATGCTAGTGTTTATTGGCTAAGCAATTTTCATTTTCCTACGGAGATTATGTCTACTAATGTTGTTTTAATTCCCAAGTCAGGGCGGCCTACTAGTGTCCGTGATTTCCGCCCTATTTCTCTTTGCAATGTAATTTATAAAATATTATCTAAGGTTCTATGTAATAGGCTTAAGAGTCCTTTGCCAGGTTTGGTCGACATGGCGCAATCCGCTTTCATTGAAGGACGTGCAATTCAGGATAATGTCGTCATCGCATTTGAAACCTTACAGGCTATGAAGCGCAAATACAGAGGGGCAGTGGGAGAAGTGGCTTTAAAAATTGATATAAGTAAAGCCTATGATCGTGTTGATTGGACGTACCTCGAGATGATTCTAACTAGATTGGGGTTTTGTAGTACTTGGGTGCGTTGGATGATGATGTGTGTTAGTTCAGTGCGCTACCATGTCAGAGTAAACAGTAGTAGTGTGGGTCCGATTATTCCTGGGCGGGGTCTACGACAGGGAGATCCTCTTTCACCATATCTATTTATTTTGTGCGCGGAAGGGTTGACTGCTCTAATTCGTGATGCGTGTCAGAGAGGTCTTCTACATGGTAGCAGAATCTGTCGCGGGGCTCCTGTTATTACACATCTTATGTTTGCAGATGACTGTTTACTATTTTGCCGGGCTACTGGGGAAGAATGCCAGGTGCTTAAGTCCATTTTAATCCGTTACGAGCAAATGTCGGGACAAGCAATTAACTATTCCAAATCTGGAATATTCTTCAGCCGAAATGTCTTAGAAATTGATCGGGCTACTTACTCACACATCTTTGGTGTTTCCGTGGGATTAGGCACAGGTTCTTATCTTGGACTTCCTTCTATTATTGGGGGCAACAAGCGTGCCATGTTCAGTTATTTGAAGGATCGGGTTTGGAAGCGGCTACAATCTTGGAAGGATAAATCCCTTTCTAAAGCAGGGAAGAGTGTGCTTATTAAATCAGTTGCTCAAGCTATCCCATCTTATTGCATGGCCACTTTTTTAATACCCGACTCTCTCCTCGATGAATTAGAGCGTATGCTGAATTCTTTTTGGTGGGGAAATCACCAACATGGTAGGCGTGGCCTTAATTGGCTTGCTTGGAAGCGTTTATGTGTACACCAGTCTTATGGAGGTTTAGGTTTTCGCAGCCTACATCTGTTCAATCTTGCCATGCTCGGAAAATTTGGGTGGCGTCTTATCAATGAGCCAAATGCTTTGGTTTGCCGTGTGCTAAAAGCAAAATACTTTCCAAGAGGTGATTTTTTAAATGCCCCACTTGGGCATAGTCCAAGCTATATTTGGCGGAGCATTTGGGAAGCTCGATATCTTGTCCGGAGTGGTTTACGTTGGAAGATTGGTGATGGACATAAGGTGAGAATATGGGGGACTCCTTGGCTGTGTAAAGATGACAATTTCTATGTCAGATCAGCTCCTCTACCGCATCAACATAACCTCCTGGTCTCCGATTTGATTACACGCCAACATTGTTGGGATGTTGGTGCTATAGAGTCAATGTTTAATGCAGATGAGGCAGCCACAATACTATCCATTCCTCGGCGCCCTACGCAAGTTGAAGACAAGTTGATATGGCACTTCTCAAAATGCGGGGTTTATTCAAGAAAGACCGCCTACCAACCGGCCGTTAATTTGACGTTGAATGGTACATGGCGTGTTCCCGGGAATTGGGACTCGATATGGGCGCCGAAAATTCCTCCCAAGGTAAAACATTTTTTAAGGCGGTTGGGAAGAAATTGTATTCCTAATAGGAATAGGCCGCTTTCGAAGGGAATTCGGTGGAAGATTTATGTGGGGTTTGTGGTGAACCCCAAGAAGATAATTGGCACTTGTTCTTCTCATGTGTTCTAGCGAAGGATTGTTGGGCCTTGCTTGGATTACATCAGACTACGAACACCTCTTCTCACCTGCACGAACCTTTCTCTTCTATGATTTTTATGTGGCTTAATTTGCTACACGGGGAAGGTCAACAGTTGTTCGTGATGATGTTCTGGGCTCTATGGAAAGAAAGAAACAACAGAGTATGGAGACGGGTTTCTCTTCCAGCTGCCTCTGTAATTCATCGAGCTAAACAAGAGTTAGCTGAATGGCAGATGGCTCAAGTAGTATCAATGGGTTCCCGGGTTACAACACCTTCAATCTGCGATGCATGGCACCCACCGCCAAGTGGTTACATCAAGATAAATTCTGATGCATCCTTTAATATAAATCATGGCTTAACAGGCCTTGGTTTTGTAACTCGTGATGCAGCTGGTTCCTTCTTGGCTGCAAGGGTTTCCTCCATCAATGGTAGAGTTCAAGTTAAGGAGGGTGAAGCTATGGCCCTATTGGAAGCAATGTTATGGGCAGTTGGACAAGGACATCAGCGGGTAATTTTCGAAGTAGATTCGCAAATTCTATCTTCTAGCATCTCATCATCTACTACTGATGTGTCTGAATTTGGAGACATTTTATGTTCCTGCCGGGCTTTGTTACAAGCAAATGTTTTTTTCTCGGTACGATTGGTTAGACGTCGAGCTAATATGTTAGCTGACTTTTTCTCTAGGATTGTGCTTAATAGCGTTAGTCCCACCTTGTGGGTTGAGCTTCCAGAATATGTGGACAGCCAACTTTTAACAATGTGTTGTTCTTGCTAATAAATTAACGCTTTTTACCTCAAAAAAAAAAAAACTGAAACAAAGAGATTAATAAGCATTATCTCTTCAATCATAGTGCCAGTGTTAAACTAGATATAAACCGTCATCATATCAAATCATATCATATTATGCGCTGCTGCACCTTAATCTTTCCAAAGTGCACAACAGAGAAGTACTCTCCGTAATTATTACTCTCACGCATGGACAACTATGTAACATCTATGCCTACCAATTCATATCCGTAATTATTACTCCCTCCGTCCGTCCGGCTACAAATCGCACCGGTGATCAACTGTGTGAATTACTGACCAATAATTTTATGAATATCTAGATATTTTTTTTGTAATTTTAAAAATTATTATTGCTTCACCAATAGAAATACTATCAATAACTTTTTTTAGAATTGCACAGAAATATCTAGACATTCATAAAATTATTGGTCAATGACCCGCACAGTTGATCACTAGTGCGATTTGTAGCGGGACAGAGGGAGTACTCTCTAAAATGAATGATTATTAAAAAAAAAAAAATTGCACTTGATCAAAGTGAGTGTCTTCTTAAATGTTGTACTGTACAATACCTTTATGCATTGATATATTGAACAGTGCTCCCTTTGCCTCAATAATGATAGTTCCATTTCTCCTCTTTGCTTATCCCAAAAAATTAATCTCATTTTTAAAATTAAGGCTTCAAAGTGACTATTTTCGGTTAAATGAGACTATCATTTTGATCTCGGGGCGAAACAATTTCGGGTCGGATCGGATCGGGTTCGGGTTCGGGTTCGGGTTGGATCAGACCAAATGCCGAACCCGATCCGAAATCCGATCGGGTCAGGAAAATTTCTGCCAAATTCAAATTTTTCGGATCGGATCACCTTCGAAATGGATTGGATTCGATTAAATTGCCATCCCTATTGAACAGTGCTCCCTTTGCCTCAATAATGATAGTCCCATTTCTCCTCTTTGCTTATCCCAAAAAATCAATCTCATTTTTAAAATTAAGGCTTCAAAGTGACTATTTTCGGTTAAATGATACTATCATTTTGGTACGAAGGAAGTATAACACCCTAAAGCTTTTTATGTACAATTTTGTACATAAACTTATTTACATACTCCCTCCGTTCAAGTAGTTACTTCACAGTTACTGTATTCACGTAAATTAAGGAGTGAGTATTATATTGAAAGTGTTGTGAGTATGAAATTAAAATAGGAGAGAGAATGAGTGGAGGAAATAGTAAATTATAATGGTGTTGTGAGTATTAAAATAATGTAGGAGAGAGAATGAGTGGAGGGAATATATTCCTACCTGCAAGATACTGAATTATTCCTCAAAATTCAGGTTTAGGGCAATTACAAACTCATACTACCGAGGAGCATTAGGCGCCATGCTAGTCTACGACATAACCAGAAGAGCCACATTCGAGAATCTCAAAAAATGGCTGCACGAGCTACGAGAATTTGGTAGTCCTGATATGGTAATTGTTCTTGTTGGGAACAAATCCGATTTGAGTACTAGCTCAAGGGAAGTCAATATTGAAGATGGGCAAAGCCTTGCACAAGTTGAAGGCCTATGTTTTATGGAAACATCGGCCAAGGAGAAATTGAACGTAGAAGAAGCGTTTCTGCAAATGATCACGAAAATTTACGAGATTTTTAGTCAGAAAAGGATTGAAGCTAGATGGTCGAACGAGGTGGTCCAACCAAGTCTTGAAGGGAGGAAAGAAATTATTAATGTTGTTGTTGATGAAGTAACTGCTACTAAACATTCTACTGGTTGTTGTACAAATTGAAATAACTTTGCAAAGGGGGAAGGGACTTGTACCTTAGAACCCCATCAATTTTGTATTTTATTTTCAAGTATTTTGTGGACAAATAAGAAAAAGAAATATTGAGTGTGAAGGTGATACAAACTAATCAAAAGGTCGTATATTTGAAAACGCTAAGAAGTTCAAACTATTGCGTAATTGGAATATACAACAATTATGAAACAGGAAGACACCTGGAAATAGGATTGAAACACAATAAACAGCAGAAGAACTGCAGCGACCTAAGACTCAAAATTTATTTATATACAAAAGATATTGAAATGTGAAGATACCTCAAGGAAACTAATTTAGAAGCTGTATTTAGATGCACCAGCTCATATAGAAAATCACAAGCTTCAGTAAACTGACCTGCCCGGAAAAGTCCTTTACGGAATTCACAATAGACAAAATTGTCTTGAATCTGCGAGGGCCAAATAGAATTGCCCCAAAACTTGTAGGGGAAATATAGGGTCTTGATCTTGATACTGAGGCCGGATATGTGATTGAACCGTGTATAATCCACTTTCCGAATAAAGTATTTCGACCCTTATTGCCTGGGTTACACGAAATTCTTATTGGGATAAGACAATCACTCAATTTGTTTCTAGGCAAAGAGAACAAATCTAAAACTTGAGAATTGTTTGCTTTCGTTATATTGTTGTATCACTTGTGTTTTTCATGTATGTACAACTGAGATCAATCTCTGTATATATACAGATGGAGAGGTATTAGTTAAAGGGTACAATCAAAAGACATGACTTTAGCCAAGCAATGTATCTTTTCACTTTGAAAAGGCACCTGTTCAGGAACTGCTCGGCCGAGTCAAGGGACTCGCTCGGCCGAGCACACATGTCTAGTGAAATTCTGCCCAGCTGCACGGCCGTGTCTTATGAACTGCACGGCCGTGTTGTTCATACTACTCGGCCGAGCAAGGCACATGCCTCGGTCGAGCAAGACACTCCAGAAACTTGGCCAATCTGCTAAGCTCTGTTCGGCCGAGTCAAGGACTCTGCTCGGCCGAGCACATCAGCAAAATGTGCTACCCTTTAACTTTTACTTCTTTATCGAGGTTGACTTCGTTTTAGCTCAAACGAGTGTGTACTCCACACTTTCCCTTACTCGTATCCGAGTCTAATACGAATCACATTGATCTCTTAGTAAATCACCATTACAATAAAATAAGTTTATGATACTAAAATCACCAACAAATCCCCTCCATTTTAGTGTAATCCTTTGATTTACTAGACTTTATAAATAACGAAACAAACGAATGCATAAATGAAAATGTCTTGCGATTGAATTTTCATCTTAGTATAATACACATTTCAAATACTCGAGAATCGGGGTGTCCTAACGATTGAACCCGTCAACTCATATGAATACCTGAAGATACTATACACATAAGTTCAGTACAATTCTCTTTGTTTAATCTTGACACTTTACAAGCCATGTGTCCATATCCATTAGTGAACATATAGGAAGCCAAGTCCTAGCTTCTTGAAGCGGCAAAATTTCATGTCCACATAGGTAGTTCCTTTAATCTTGCACCTGCATTTGCAATTTTTCAAAGGAACTATTAAGAAGATATTCTTCAACCTAACCTTTACTTGCAGGTCTGAACACATACCTTGGGAAAGATAATAACATCTGTTCCAATCTCCAACTGCGAGCTTTCCACATTGAATTCAAGCTTCTAACGTTGTATTAGAAGGGAATTGGGTATCTCACAATTAGAGGATTAAATGGACTTTAATCCCATTTCCATTGCAGACTTATTTACCAAGTCTCTGGCTAACCCCTTCGTCAAGTGGTCGCCCAAATTTTGTTGCGACCGAACAAACTCAACTCGATATCACACCATTCATGATTAACTCCCGAATCATACTATGTCGACACCCAAGTGTCTAGACTTGCCATTATAAATCTGACTATAGGCCCTAGCCAAGGTGGCAAAGCACTATCACAATGGATAGACATTGGTGATATCGGTTTTGGCCATAATGGAATCTCATATATCAAGTTCGAAGCCACTCCACTTCTTTTCCAGCAGCTACCAATGCTACAAACTCGCATTCCATTGTAGAATGTGTAATACATGTACGCTTTTTGGAAGCCCAAGAAATGGCACCTCCTCCAAGCAAGAACACCCAACCACTAGTAGAAGATGAATCTTCTTGGTTGATCCAACTAGCATTTGTGTAACCTTCTAATATAGAAGGATGTCCACTATAACACAAACCATAGTTCATAGTACCTTTTTAAGTACTTGAACACCCTTGTTATAGCATGCCAATGCTGTCTACTAGGATTACTAGTAAACCTGCTCAATCGTCCAACTGCATAAGCAATATCAGGTCGAGTACCCGTCATAGCATACATCAAACTGCCTATGGCTTTTGAGTATTCGAGCTGTGACACAGGTTCACCAGTGTTTGATACAAGTTTCTCAGTAGGATCCATGGGAGTACTAACTTTAGAACAATTATCACAATTAAACCTCTTGATAATTTTCTCAATATAATGAGATTGTGAAATTGCAATTCCCTTGTTCATCCGTTTAATCTTTATACCAAGAATTATGTCGGCTTCTCCCATGTCCTTCATAGAAAACTTTGATGACAAAAATTTCTTAGTTTCATCAACTACATTTTGGTATGTGCCAAAAATCAACATGTCATCAACATATAGGCAGATGATTACACCTTTACCGGATTCATCAAATCTGCTATATACACATTTGTCGGACTGATTTAATACAAAACCATTCGACAAAACAACCTCATCAAACTTTTGATGCCACTGCTTAGGTGCTTGCTTCAGCCCATACAATGATTTAATTAACTTACATACCTTATGGTCATTACCTGGCATAACAAATTCTTCAGGTTGTTTCATATACACTTCTTCTTCTAAATCACCATTTAAGAATGTTGTTTTGACATCCATTTGATGGATCAATAGATTCTGAATAGCAGCCAAAGCTATCAAAAATCTAATAGTAGTGATACGAGCAACCGGTGCATAGGTATCGAAGTAATCGATCCCTTCCTTTTGTCTAAAGCCTTGGATTACCAATCGAGCTTTAAACTTGTCAATAGTTCCATCGAATTTCATCTTCTTTTTGAAGATCCATTTGCACCTTAAAGGTTTACAGCCTGGTGGTAAATCAGACAAGACCCATGTATTATTTTCCACAATAGAACCAATCTCATCATCGATGGCTTCTTTCCAAAAACCAGCGTCTCGAGATTTTATTGCTTCATCATAGGTTCTTGGATCCTCCTCTATACTATAACAGTAAGAGTATTGAGATTCAATTTGATCTCTTGATCCCATAACTAAATATAGTTGAAAATCAGAACCATATGATTTAGCTTTCCTTACTCTTTTGCTTTTACGAGGTTCGGGTATCTCATTTGGTGTCTCAACTGAATGATCACCCATTTGAGATTCAGCCGATATTGGTATAATGTCTTTGGGTCTAGGTATTGAAGAGAAACGATTCTCATCAAAGATTGCATCTCTCGATTCTATAATTGTGTTAATAGAAATGAATTCATTAGGTTCTATAACATAAAACCTATATGCCTTGGAAAGCTCAGCATATCCAACAAAGATGCAATCAATACCTTTTTCTCCCAACTTTTTCCTTTTAGGATCCGGGAGCCTAACCACGGCCCTACAACCCCAAACTCGCAAAAATGTCAAGTTTGGTCGTTTCTTATATCAAAGCTCATATGGGGTAATTTTGTTCCTTTTATTAGGAACTCTATTCAATAAATGACAAGCCGTTAACATGGCTTCACCCCAAAACCCGTCACTCAAGCCCGAGTAAGACAACATGGCATTAACCATTTCTTCAAGAGTTCTATTCTTCCTTTCAGCCACACCATTTTGTTGTGGCACATAAGGAGCCGTAGTCTCATGAATTATCCCTACGGATTGGAAATATTTAGGATCATAATATTTACCACCTCTATCCATACGTAAGGTTTTAATCAAGCCATTTAGTTAAAGTTCAACTTCAGTTTTATAAATTTTAAATTTATCTAGGGCTTCATCTTTTGTATGCAGCAAGTAAATATAGCAAAACCTAGAAGCATCATCTATAAAAGTGACAATATACTTTTTATTGCCTAAAGATGGAGTTGCATGAAAATCACATAAATCACTATGAATCAATTCAAGTTTTACAGAATTCCTTGTAATACTTTTAAAAGGTTTTCTAGTGATTTTTATCAACATGCAAGTATTACACTTTTCCGTATTATTATCAATAACAGGAATCAAACCATTTTTGGACATTTCAAGTATTCTTTTATAGTGCACATGTCCTAACCGAGCATGCCATAATGAGAAATTGATAACAACAGAGGAAGTCATAAAAACAGAACTAGAGTTAACAGGAATTTTATTTAAATTCAACATGAACATTCCATTATTATAATAACCAAATCCTACAAATACACCCGACTTTGATAAGATATACTTATCGGATTCATAAACTTGTTTATAACCACACTTGTTCAAGACGGGACCAGAAATTAAATTCTTACGAAGTTTAGGTACATATAAAACATTAAACAAAGAAATAGTTTTTCCCGAACTGAATTCCAACACCACGCTTCCTCTTCCTTGAATAGGAGCGGAATGGTCATCACCCATGTAAAGGACAGATCCGTCTTCCATTGGTTCATATGTCTTAAACCAACAACGATCCTTACAAACATGAGTTGTGGCACCGGAATCAATCCACCACGCAATAGCATCATCCAGCACATAAAATGCCTCAGAAATTAGTGAAACAGAATTTTTAATAAATCTGTTCCAACTATGTATTAAAATCTGACCTTGGTTTTGAGAATGGTCCTTAGACCCCTTTCCCGAACCACTTGTGCTTGCGCCTTTCTTGTTGTTTCCAACACGACAATCCTTCTTAAAGTGACCAGATTTGCCACACTTCCAACATGCCAATTTAGGCTTCTTGTTGGAACCAGAACCATTGTCATTGAAACTACGTTTCTTTCCTTTGTTTTTATTGTTTCCACCATCATCAATCATATTGACCGATGGTCTAGCAACTTCTTTTCCTTTGCCTTTGACATTCTCTTGCGCCCTTAGAGATTCCTCTATGCGCAAGTAACTACCAAGTTGAACCAAAGACAGATCGTCTTTACCATGTTTCAAAGTGTGTTTGAAATCCTTTCAGGAGGGAGGCAACTTATCAATCACACTTGAAACAGATATTGACTCATCCATCTTCAACCCATGTTGAGTATATTGTCCAAGGATTCTAAGGAGTTCATTGAATTGTTCCATGACAGGTCTTGAATCGACAATCTTGTAATTATTAAAATTACTCACAAGGAACTTCTTACTAGAAGCATCCTCTGCCATGTACTTGGATTCAAGAGAATCCCATAACTCTTTCGCAGATTCCTCATTTTGATAGATGTCAAATAGAGAATCAGACATACCGTTTAAAATGTGTCCTCTGCAGATGTAGTCATCGTTCTCCCACTTTGATCTACGTCTGATTGCTTTCAAGTTGTCATCTTCAAGCAATTCCGGAATAGGGGTAGACAGAACATACACCACTTTTAACGTTGTTAAAAGGAAGTGCATCTTCTTCTGCCAACGCCTGAAGTCTTGTCCTTCAAATTTATCTAGCTTTCCAAACTTTGTCGTCATCTCCTTCAAAGTACTTCCACCAGCCATGAGTATCACCAAATATTTTATTCGTTTGTAGGGGAAATATAGGGTCTTGATCTTTATACTGAGGCCGGATATGTGATTGAATCGTGTATAATCCACTTTCCGAATAAAGTATTTCGACCCTTATTGCCTGGGTTACACGAAATCCTTATTGGGATAAGACAATCACTCAATTTGTTTCTAGGCAAAGAGAACAAATCTAAAACTTGAGAATTGTTTGCTTTTGTTATATTGTTGTATCACTTGTGTTTTTCATGTATGTACAACTGAGATCAATCTCTGTATATATACAGATGGAGAGGTATTAGTTAAAGGGTACAATCAAAAGACATGACTTTAGCCAAGAAATGTGTCTTTTCACTTTGAAAAGGCACCTGTTCAAGAACTGCTCGGCCGAGTCAAGGGACTCGCTCGGCCGAGCACACATGTCTAGTGAAATTCTGCCAAGCTGCACGGCCGTGTCTTATGAACTGCACGGCCGTGTTGTTCATACTGCTCGGCCGAGCAAGGCACATGCCTCGGCCGAGCAAGACACTCCAGAAACTTGGCCAATCTGCTAAGCTCTGTTCGGCCGAGTCAAGGACTCTGCTCGGCCGAGTCAAGGACTCTGCTCGGCCGAGCACATCAGCAAAATGTGCTACCCTTTAACTTTTACTTCTTTATCGAGGTTGACTTCGTTTTAACTCAAACGAGTGTGTACTCAACACTTTTCCTTACTCGTATCCGAGTCTAATACGAATCACATTGATCTCTTAGTAAATCACCATTACAATAAAATAAGTTGATGATACTAAAATCACCAACAAAACTTCTTTGCATCATCTATTCGGCTAGCTGCCAAGGTATTAAACATCTTCATTGCTTCACTTCCAAGATTAAGTTCAAAGAAGCCACGGATGACGGAATTATAAGTCGCAACACATGGTTGAAAGCCATTTAGGGGAATAACATTTTGCAAAACATTATCGAGATCGTTTTGGGTCTTCCCTGTAAGAACATGGATTAATATAACATATAAATACTTAATAATATAATGATCAATATTATAATATATGGTATAAAGTATAGAACTCAACATAATATGTAGAATTCCATAATATAAGTATACCATTAAATGATGGGCATAATGGTAATATCTTATATATCAATAGGTGTAGTCCCTAAATGAAGTGCCCCTTGGATTCCTATATAAAAGCCTATCCATCAAGCCTATGAATTTACTAGTTATATTATTCTCATTCAGTCCAAACTCTTCCTAAGTAATTGAAGAATAAAGAGATTAAAGGGCACTCATCATTTAGAAGATCTACTCCTCCCTAATTTGAAGTCTATCTTCTTACTTCATCCTCTTTACTCAAGAACAAGAACAAGATTAAGAACGAATATGGAATCAAAAGGTAATTACACGCTTCCGTCTTCTTCTTCTCTTCTTAATCTAGTAATGAGTCGGTTCATGTTTAATGGATCGTAATTGTTCCAACAATTGGTATCAGAGCCTGCTCATATACTAGATTGAGTTTGAATTTCTTATAAAGTCTTGTGCTTTAATTTGTTTAAGTTTGTAATCCATGTATAATTACACTTGGTTTTGTTCTTGTACATAATACTCATTTTGTCTAAGAGTATTATGTTCATAACTTCATTCTATTTCTGAATTTTGGTTTTACTCAAAAGGCTTTCAATCCTTAATGTAAGATTATCCCATTTTTTGAACATAGCCACCATCCTTGGATGCGTTGTGAGTTTGTTCATATGCATAGCCACACATTTTTTAAATGTGTTGTGAGTATGCGGATCTACTTACTTTGGTTGAAAATTGAGTCACCATTAAATTGAGAACTTCATTCAATTTCTGGAAATAATGGTAAGATCAAGTTTTTAAGAGACACAATGGTTCATACAAGATTACCCCATTTACATAGCCAACATCATGTGTTTGGAGTGTGTAAATCTAGGTCTACTTGTTTAAATCATGTTAATTAAAGTGCAAACTTGTCCCATTTACATAGCCAATAATTATAATGCATTAAAATGGAAATTTGGTTGAAAGACTGTTCATAAAAGGGTTTAAAATTAGTGACTGTTCGTAATTCTGGGCATTGGGGACGAGTCGTCCCGTGGGGGACGAGTCGTGCCCATCAATTTTCTGGAATGGGACCTTTCTGATTCAGGCGTCTCCCTTATAGGGACGAGTCGTCCCCTTAGGGACGAGTCGTTCCCTAAGGGATGAGTCGTCCCCTTTAAAATTCCAGAATAGGATTGCTTCTGATTCATCCGTCCCTCCTTCATGGACGAGTCGTCCCCTTAGGGACGAGTCGTGCCCTAAGGGACGAGTCGTCCAGAGAGACTTCAGTCTCAAATATTTCCAGAATTTTGATAATTTATTGATAAAATATGATATCTGGACACCAGTCACGCTGATTGGCGGTTCTTAGAGTTGTTAAACTTTAAGAATGGACGGGTAGAACATAAGGATATTGTCTTTTATTAATAAATTTTCGTTGTTTTCTTACCCTTTAAAGTTTCAAATTACCTTAAGGCCTTTTTGTTTCCGATTAATTATATCCTTAACAAATTTTGGACAAAATTAACATGCTTGTTTCCCAAAGGAGACCTTGTTGATTGAATTCAAACTTGTTAAAAGATGAATGTAAATATTGATATGTGATAACATGCTTGTTTCCCAAAGGAGATCTTGTTGTTGACTAAGTATTTGCATTCATGGGTAATAATTGAAATTAAACTTTAGGTCATTTTAAATACTTTGAACCATCCCAAAGGAAGGCGGGTGTTTAAAATGAGTTGTTTATATTCTTTATTACCGGTAAACAAGTACCTTAAACTTTAGGACATTTTTTGTACTTGATCCGGCCCAAAGGAAGGCAAGTATTTAAAGTGTGTTGTTTAAGCTATTTATTTACCCTAAGATAAATCAAATTATGAGTCAATTCGCAATCCAAAGATTAGTATTGATGTCATATTGATTATCTTTTATTTTGATGGAATTCATTTGATATAATTAAACATTATGTAGATTCTTATACAAGTTTTGTTTCATTCTTTTGTTCTCTTCATTCAGATTTGATCAGTGCTTCATCTGTTACTACTGCCTTAAACTCAATTCCATTGCTAACTGGGACAAACTTTAAAACTTGAAAAAACAAGATTATTATGGTCTTAGGTTGTTTGGACCTTGACCTCGCATTAAGAGAACAAGCTCCTGCCCCTCTAACTGATAAAAGCACTGCGGAAGACCGCTTAAGTTCAGAGAGGTGGAAGCGTTCTAATCGCGTCAGCCTAAGCATAATTAAGAATGCAGTCCCGGAGACATTTTTGAACAGTGTCTCCGAGGATGATGGTGCAAAAGGTTTCCTAGATGCCCTAGAACAACGCTTTGCAAAAAGCGATAAATCGGAAACAAGTGCTATCTTGAGGAAGCTTGTTTCCATGAAGTATAAAGGCACCGGAAACCTAAGGGAATATATAATGGAAATGTTTCATCTATCATCGAAATTAAAAGCACTCAAGTTGGACTTGTCGGAAGACTTGCTTGTGCATTTGGCTTTAATTTCTCTTCCTTCGCAATTTGGTCATTTTGAAACGACCTATAATTGTCAAAAGGACAAGTGAAATATTAATGAATTAATTTCACATGTCACGGAGGAAGAAGATAGGTTGAAACACACCAAATCCGAAAGTGCACATTATGCATCTACCTCTTCTCGTGGGATTAAGAGAAAAGGTAAGGAGATTGCGGTTGCATCAAAGAAGCCTAAGGGATCATCAAATGATCAAAAGGTGAAAAAGTGCTTCTTTTGCAAGGACCCCACTCACATGAAGCCCGATCGCTTCTAAGTATCGCCAATGGCGAATTAAGAAAGGTATGTCATTTAGCTTTGTTTGTACTGAAGCTAATTTAGTTTCAATTCCTTCGTATACATGGTGGTTAGACTCCGGTGCAACTACTCACATAAGTTCATGTATGCAGGGTTGCCTGAACTACCGAACGCCTAATGAAGGTGAAAGATTCATCTACATGGGAGCTGGAAAACCGGTAGAGGTGGAAGGCATAGGGACCTATAGATTATCATTAAGTACCGAATATTATTTAGTTTTGAACAATGTATTTATTATTCCATCATTTAGACGGAATTTAATTTCCATCACTACATTAGATCGAGAAGGTTATTCTTGCATCTTTGGTAATAATAAATGCAATTTATATTTTGATTCAAAACTTTTTGGTACTAGCTCTTTGTCTTACATTGATAATCTATATTTACTTGACACAGTCAATTCATTAAATGAGTCCCATAATAATGAAACTAATTCTCGAGGCATAAAACGAAAGTTTTCAAGTAAAAACTCTTATACCTTGTGGCATAGGTGTTTGGGTCATATCTCCAAAAGGAGAATTGACAAGCTTGTGTCCGAGGGAATATTACATAAGCTTGATACTCCGAAAAATAACTTTTGTATTGAATGCCTTAAGGGAAAATTTACAAATAGTACAAACAAAAATGAATCTTTGAGAGCTACAAAAGTCTTAGAACTAATTCATACGGACATATGTGGACCGTTCCCTACCCCTTCATGGAATGGACAAACATATTTTATTACGTTCATAGATGACTTCTCTCGTTATGGATACATTTATTTGCTTCATGAAAAGTCTCAATCATTGGACGTTTTCAAGTCTTTTAAAACCGAAGTTGAAAATCAACTTGAAAAGACTATTAAGAACGTTAGATTCGATCGTGGTGGTGAATACTACGGTCGGAATGACGGTTCGGGAGAACAACGTCCGGGTCCTTTTGCTCGCTATTTAGAAGAGTGTGGGATTGTCCCTCACTACACCATGGCGGGGACACCTAGCATGAATGGTGTAGCCGAGAGACGTAATAGAACCCTTAAGGATATGGTAAGAAGTATGGTTTCTTGTACTTCTTTACCTCACTCATTATGGGGCAATGCTTTGAAAACCGCAACCTACCTACTTAATAGAGCTCCTTCAAAAGCTACTGACAAAACCCCTTATGAATTATGGACCGGTAAGAAATCATCCCTTAATCATCTTCATGTTTGGGGTTGTCCAGCCGAAGCTAGGCCTTATAGACCTAACGAAGGAAAGTTGGACGCTAAGACCGTTAGTAGTTATTTTGTAGGGTTTTCTCAAAGATCTAGGGGATATAAATTCTATGACCCAAAAACTAGAACCTTTTTCGAGACGGAAAATGCTAGGTTCTTTGAAGATGTTGAATTTAGAGGGGAAAATTTGAATAGTAATTTTAAATTTGAAGAAATGGAAGAGGAATTCGTTTCTATACCTCTTCCTATAGTTCCTATCAAAAATCAAGCAGTTGTGCCTGAAATTCGACAAGAACATAATATTCAAAATGACGTTAATTCTCCTATTAATGAACAACATGAAAATGTTGATGAGGAAATTCAACACCCTCAAAATCAAGAAGAACCGGTGCCATTAAGAAGATCTAATAGAGCAAGAAGGAGTGCTATACCAAATTATTATGATGTGTATCTTGCCGAGAATGAGGAACCGTTAGGTTTAGTGGGAGATGAGCCAATCACCTTCCATGAAGCCATTAGTGGTCCAAATTCTCATAAGTGAATTGATGCCATAAATGAAAAGTTAAAATCCATGAATGATAATGACGTTTGGGATCTTGTTCCATTACCTAAGAATGTGAAATCCATCGGATGTAAATGGATCTTTAAGACCAAAAGGGATTCACAAGATAATGTGGAAAGACATAAGGCTCGTCTTGTCGCTAAAGGATTTACTCAAAAAGAAGGCATTGATTACAAAGAAACATTTTCACCGGTATTCTCTAAAAATGCTTTTAGGATCATTATGGCTTTAGTGGCACATTTTGACCTTGAGCTTCATCAAATGGATGTAAAGACAGCTTTTCTCAATGGCGACATTGAGGAAACTATCTATATGAAGAAACCAGAAATGGTGACTGATTCGGATCAAACTAGTCAACTAGTTTGTAAACTCAAGAAATTCATTTATGGACTTAAGCAAGCATCTCGTCAATGGTACTTAAAATTCAACCAAGTTATTCTTTCATTTGGTTTTGAAATGAATCTTGGTGAAGATTGTGTGTACCATAAGTTCAGTGGGAGTAGGTTTATATTTTTGGTCTTATATGTGGATGACATTTTACTTGCTAGTAATGATAAGGAACTTCTTAAGAAAACCAAGAAATTTCTCTCAAACAAATTTGAGATGAAAGATCTTGGAAAAGCTTCTTTTGTATTGGGAATCCAAATACATCGTGATCGCTCATGGGGTATGTTAGGATTATCACAAAAGAGCTATATAGAGAAGGTATTACAAAGGTTTAGCATGGAATATTGTAAACCACATGACACCCCGGTCTCTAAGGGAGATAAGTTCAGTTTAAATCAATGTCCTAAAAATAATCTTGAATTCAAGTATATGAAAAATATCCCTTACGCATCAGCAGTAGGAAGCCTAATGTATGCTCAAGTCTGTACTCGCCCAGATCTTGCCTTTATTGTTGACATGCTTGGGCGATATCAAAGCAATCCGGGAAGAGAACATTGGGTCGCAGCCAAAAGAGTGATGAGATACTTACAAAATACGAAGAACTACATGCTTACATATACAAAGTCGGATCATCTTGAGATCATTGGTTTTTCCGATTCCGATTTTGCTGGATGCCAAGATAGTCGCAAATCAACATCGGGTTATGTCTTCACTTTGGCCGGTGGAGCGATATCTTGGAGAAGTGCCAAGCAAACATTAGTTACTACTTCCACCATGGAAGCCGAATTTGTTGCTTGCTATGAGGCATCCAATCAAGCTATATGGCTGCGTAAATTTATTGAAGGACTGCAGATTGTCAAAAGTGTTGAAAGACCGCTTAAGTTATATTGTGACAATCGGGTCGCGGTATTGTACTCCAACAACAACAAGAGTTCATCTAAATCTAAGCATATAGATATTAAGTTTCTTGTTGTGAGAGAGAGAGTACAAAATGAACAAATTGAAATAGAACTTATTGGTACAAACTCCATGTTAGCGGATCCATTTACTAAGGCATTATCTCCTTTAGTATTTCACGAGCATGTTGCTCATATGGGTGTAATGACTTTTGATAATGCTTAAATCAGTGGGAGTTCTTAATGTTTCCTATTTCCTTGTGTTGTTTTATTTAAATTGATCTCATTTGGTTAAAGTAGGACTAGTTGGAGAATATATATATACGTTCTTCATATATATTCATTAATATTCCATACTACATATCTATACTTAATCTATGTCATTTAGTTGGATATATATATGTGATTAATGTAGGTTTAGTTGCGAATCAATTACAACGACTGCCCCTTTAGTCCTTATACTTGTATGACTAATGGACGGGATTGATTTCGAATGATAACAAAGTGCACATAAGGGTTGTCATTTGTGTTATAAATATGATTAAAGAAATTTATTAAGTGAAGGTATATGTTATAATAATCCAAGTGGGAGATTGTAAGAACATGAATTAATATAACATATAAATACTTAATAATATAATGATCAATATTATAATATATGGTATAAAGTATAGAACTCAACATAATATGTAGAATTCCATAATATAAGTATACCATTAAATGATGGGCATAATGGTAATATCTTATATATCAATAGGTGTAGTCCCTAAATGAAGTGCCCCTTGAATTCCTATATAAAGGCCTATCCATCAAGGCTATGAATCTACTAGTTATATTATTCTCATTCAGTCCAAACTCTTCCTAAGTAATTGAAGAATAAAGAGATTAAAGGGCACTCATCATTTAGAAGATCTACTCCTCTCTAATTTGAAGTCTATCTTCTTACTTCATCCTCTTTACTCAAGAACAAGAACAAGATTAAGAACGAACATGGAATCACAAGGTAATTACACGCTTCCGTCTTCTTCTTCTCTTCTTAATCTAGTAATGAGTCGGTTCATGTTTAATGAATCGTAATTGTTCCAACATTCCCAACATTCAACAACCCAGAAATAAAAATAGCATAGCTCAGCGAAATAGGCCTCACTCAGTCATTTCGTCGAACAGTTTATGTGCAACACGCACAACCGCAAAATCAAACAACTTATTATTATGGGCACCAACAGGTCTACGGTTTACCCAATAGTTAAATGAGAAATTGCCCACATTTGCTTACACATATTTAAAAATTACGACTGCAATTTTTCCAATTTAATGAACGAATAAAGCTAAAAAAACACAACAAATCAGAAGATGTTGGTCATCTCATTATATAACTCTGAATTTCACTGCCATGCCATGATTTTGTGACTAGTTTTCTTAATTATAAAATTGCATAATAACTCATATATTGACAATCTATATTAGATTACGTTTTCTGGATCTAGATTCAGCTTCTGTATAAAACCTTTCAGCTTAAAATTTCCATGTGATTAGTCAATTTAATTTATGAGACAAAACCGATCTAGTCGTACTTGAAAATCAAATTAAATCACGTGGTTTTCATTCAATAGATTCCAAACTGCGGTTTAGATTTAGAATATGAGAATGAGCATTCGAACCCAGGGCAAATTCAATATTTATATACAACAACAACAACAACAACAACAACAACAACAAAGCCTTAGTCCCAAAATAATTTGGGGTCGGCTAACATGAATCCTCATATGTTATCGTGAAAAAAAATAAAAAATACTCCCTCCGTCCCAGACCATGAGTATATGGAGTGGATTTCACGCTTCTTAAGAAATTTTTTAAAAAATGAATAAAAGTTAAATGTAGGATAGGAAATAATAGTTAAATGTGGGGTAGGAAATAGGAGATAGAATGTAAAAGTTAAATATGTGGTAGGGAATAGGAGAGAGAATGTAAAAGTTAAAAATATTTAATAGGAGAGAGAATGAGTGGGAGGAATAGTAATTAAATGTGTGGTAGGGAATAGGAGAGAGAATGTATAAGGGTATAATGAATGATTTTTTTGCAAATATATGGAGTTGATAAGAGTATAAATATATTCAAAAACTTGCCATTTATGAAAATGAACTCTTGGTCTGGGACGGATCAAAAGGGAAAGATGAACCCTTGATCTGGGGCGGAGGGAGTAATAATAATAATAAAATAAATAAATAAATAAATAAAATAAAAATAAAATAAAATAAAATAAATAAAATAATAATAATAATAATAATAAATTAAAAATAAATAAATTAAAAAATAAAAAAATAAAAAAAAATCAATCCCCCACATGGATTTTTGCCCTCCACTCTGGCCTCTTCAACACCATACTTTCATCCACTCCAAGTAAATTCATATCATTTTCAATTACTCTAATCTAAGTTTGTTTGGGTCTTTCCCTACCCCTCGCCATTTTATCATTTCTCCACTGTTCCGGCCTCCTAACCGGTGCATCACTCGGTCTCCTTCTCACATGTCCAAACCACCGTAGACGATTTTCCCTCATTTTATCCTCAATGGGCGCAACTCCTACTTTACCTCTGATCACCTCATTCCCCAATCGATCCTTTCTTGTATGACCGCACATCCATCGAAGCATACGCATCTCCGCCACATTCATCTTATGCACGTGGCACTATTTCATGGCCCAACATTCGGTGCCGTAAAGCAATGCCGGCCTAATTGCCGTGCGGTAGAATTTTCCCTTTAATCTATTGGGCATGTCGCGATCACATAGAAACCCTGTAGCACTCTTCCACTTCAACCAACCTGCTTTAATCCTATATAGAAAATCATCTCCAATCATAATTATCAAAATTTTGGTATTAAATTAATTTTCAATAGACATTAACTTTATTAATATTTTTAACATGATAAATTATTTCAAAATATGATCATTTTTTTAAATTATTGTACTTTTAATTCAAATAATAATTTTGTAAATATTTATATAAAACTCAAATAAATTTAAAATAATTTTTAATTATTTATTTTGTAAATAATGTTTTTAACATGATAGTTAATTATATTTAATATGATAGTATATATTATTATATTATATTTAACAATTACTTAAAGCTTTAACAATAGATACCAAATTTTGGTGTGATACTAAGAACAACTCTAATGATAGGTACCAAAATCAAATTTCTATGCAAAGTTAACAACTCCAATAATGTAAGGTACCAAAATTTGGTGTCTACCTCTTTTAGCTACACACTAAATTTTGATACCTATACATTCAACTATTAGATATACTAACTATTTTGCATAGATATCAAACGTTTTCTTTTTCAAAAATAAATAAATATATATATTCTTTTTCTTCTTTTTTCTTTCATCATTTTTCAACTTCTTATTTTTTAAGCCCACTTGTGACTCTTGTACTTGTTTTATTCACTTTTTATTTTATTTTTAATCATTAAAATTATTCATTAGTTAAAATATTATAAATGTGAAATAAATTTAACAAAATGAAAATATTTATTTGAGTCATTAATTTGACAGTTATTGGAGATAGGAGTACATTTTACATAGCAATCAAAATTTGATTTTAATACCTACAATTAAATATAATAATTTGATATAATGTGAATAGTGTCTATAGTCATCAAAAATTAATTTTGATACCCATGCTTTAACTTAATGCATTGGAGATAGCTAGCCTAAGGAAAACCTTAATATGCTCAAAACGAGCTCTATGGGAACTGCTCTATCCATGTGGCAATGCCACACAAGCAAACTTTATAGTTTATGCTTTGACACAATTTTTTTTTTTTAATTTATTGTTTTGCAAACTGACCATTTAATTTTTTTTTATAATATAATACTGAGTTGGTCTTATGAAAAACGCATTTTTTCTGTCACTTAGGAAAAACGTGTTTTGGGTTTTCCCGTATATGCCAGTGACTGTTTAACAAACTGCCAGTGAGACAAAGTGTCAGTGCATGTGTAACAAAGTGCCAGTGAAAAAAGTGTCAGTACCAGTTTAACAAAGTGCCAGTGTAAACTGGCACTGGCACTTTGTTAAACTGGCACTGGCACTTTTATACGGGCACTTCTATATACATAAACTGGCACTCTTCACACTGGCACTCTGTTACACTAACACTGGCACTTTGTTACACTAATATTTTTGCTGGCTCTCAAAAACACAAGCACTGGCATTAAAAAAAACATGGACTGGCATTCAAAATCACGTACACTGGCACTCAAATACACATACACTGGCACTCAAAAAACACTGGTAATCATTTTTGCTGACATTCAAAAAAACATGGACTGGCATTCCAAAAAACATGAACTGACACTCAAAAAAACAAACACTGGCATTAGTATACACTAGAACTGGCACATCAAATCCCCCAGCAACCCCTTCGCACTGACACTCCTAAATACATGAACTGGCACTCAAAAAAATAAACACTGGCATTTATTTTCACTATAACTGGTACATCAAATCCCCACACCAACCAACAGCAAATTCCCAAAGAATGTTAATTGAGGACCTGATGAACGAACTAAAGAAGAAATAAAACTCAATCAATCAATTGAAGAAAAAAACGTATTTGCTAGAGTTCACAGAGAAAAGCCACCAATAGAGTGGGGGGTGGGGGGGGGAGAAACAGAGGGAAGGAGATGGTGGGGATCCCTGATTCGTCTCTGTCTCTCAATTTTTTTTCTTTAATTTGTCTCCCAATTGTCTGTCTATTCCAACAATTTCTGGAGTCGACTCATTCAATTCAACTTTCTCGGTAAGGGAGATTGAGGTAGAGGGAGGTAGAACGGTGAGGAGGATTGAAAGGGAATGGGGTCGCCGGCGATTGGGTTGGTGAGGAAGACCGGTGAAGAACGATGGCCCTGTTTGCGTTTAGTGAGAGAGAGAGACTGCGAGTAGAGAGAGATTGGTTTTATATGCAGAATAAAAACATGTTTTTTGTTTAGCTCACAAAAAACACGTTTTTTACAAGTTTTTGGCTATAATACTTCATTGTCCCTAGATAAGTATTTATTTTTGTTTATTTAATCAAAATAAAATGTCTTTTTTTTTAAGTGTTTCTAAAAAGATTTTGAACAGGTCATAAGTGTGGGGGGGATAAAGTTATTATACGTGTATATAGAAATGAGAGTTTATAAAGTCATGACGTATTTATAAGTAATGATGTCCCAAGTAAGGTAGCAAATTTACTACTTTTATTATTAGTACCCAACCAAATTTTGATACCCATTTTTTCCCTAATAGAAACGCAAGTACTTGAACATAATTTTAAAATTTGCATTTGATTCCTATTGACAATGTTGCCCTAAGGAAGAAACTAAGACACATTAAAAATGTACATATCATAATAGAAGTTTCACCTTTTTTTTTTTTGCAAAGAATTTTTACTATTTTCTTCACTCATTTTCTCTCTTACATTATTTTAATACTCACAACACCATTATAATTTACTATTCCCTCCACTAATTCTCTCTCCTATTTTCAAATTACACTCACAACATTTTTTTTCCCTCCCATTTTCATAATTTGCGTGCCCACCCAAAAGGGTGAAGCATTTATTGGGACGGAGGGAGTAGTCAAAATCATTAACCCATTTAAATTTAACAAACTTTTGAAATTTTAAATTGTTCTAGCAGATAAATTTTTTTGAAATTTAAAATTGTGTTGCCAAAAGTACACAATAGAAATAGTAAATGCCAACTTCACTACCACAACAGTGAGTACACTTCTACAACAGACTACTGCAAAATCAATTAATCTCTAATTAAACAACATTACCAAACACGGCATAGCAAGCGACCACCATTAATGGTGAGGACAGAAAGTAAGCAAATAATTGCCGCCGGTACAAGTCGAAATACTCGTCGGATCATCATAAGCATACGAATACGCCTTCGGACAAGCCACCTTGAATATCCTCGAGTACGCCGTCGGCTTACACGTCTGCGGGTTTCCATAGCTTCCGGTACAACAATACCTCGGCGAGTTGAACGCGAAACACGCACTCTTACACGCCACCACTTGTCTCTTATCGTGTGACCTCACCTGTAACCCTACCGGACACATCGTGTTCAGATCGCTAACGCATCCGGCGTAACTGCACTTTCCGGTACCCTTGAACGGGGTGATTGATATAGCTAGGTTGTATCCGTCGACTAGGCTGACGTCGTAGAAGTCCTGGTCGCTGCCGAGTGTGATTTCGGCTAGTGTGGCTGGTGGTGTGCCGCCGATTCCGTTGCAGTAGAGAGATCCGCCACAGTCTCCGGTGGCGCAGCGGCCGCGACCGGCGGCGTCGAAGGAACAGCCGTGACGGCCCCAGATTCGGCCGGACCAGGCGGCGGGGAGGTGGAGGGTGTAGGATTTGGCTACTGGGAGCTTGAAGCCGCCGCGGGCAAGGATTGGCTGGCCGGCGCCTGGTTGGATGCCGGGCCATACGGCGTGGTTGCACTTGTTGTACATGGTTATTGTTGTGGCGGTTACCTCGTCTGTGTTTCACACAACATGAATTTTAATAGCGTAAACATTCTAGTACATGATGTACAAGACTGTTCTACATATACTCTACAATCGTAAACTAATGCTATCAAACGACCAGCATTACTTTACAATGAAATGACTTTTGTTGTTTATCGAATTTATATTAACAATAGTCATTTGATTATTTTGATACACAATAATAGTCATTTTCTTTACATGATTACTATTATGCACAAATTAACAAATGATAATAGTGATTTATTAGCTTCGAGGGAAAATGTACCTGAAAAGAGGGCAATTAGGAGAGAGATGACAATGAAAGGGAGAAGAGGTCTCAGCATTGGTTCCATGGCTATGGCCGAGGCGGAGATGAAGAGAGAAACTTGTGACACAACTTTCAAGCGTGATAGTGTTTTAAAAGGACTATAGAGAGCAAATGTTGTTCATAGGAAAGAGGAAATCAGAGGGTAGATTGGAGTTTTGTCCCGTTGGGGATTAGCAATAAATAAAGGTTAAAGTAAGTGAAAAGTGGACCCTACATGATTTTGAATGAGTTAAGATGCAATCTTGCTCCGAGGAACTAGCTAAAGCAATGAAAAAAATTGGGATTATTAAGGTCAATCAACATTTCCAATTCATTTATTTTGATTAAACTTTAATCATTGTTATTTTCCTTTAGGGGGTTTTTGTTTTTTTTAAGTGTTAAGTGCTGAAATCTGATTTCACTTCTGAAATTGGCTGAATCATTAAGAGGCAGCGTCTGAAGACTGAATTCTGAATTAGGCAAGCTGTTTGATTTTCACCTCTGAATTCGTTTTCTGAATATGTGTTTTTACCATTTTACCCTTCTGAATAATATATAATTTTCTACCTTGTTAATAATAAGCAAAGGTAGTACGGGTATTATGAAAAATTGTTGAGGATATTTTTGCCCAAAATTGTGAATAAGAGGGAATAAGAGGACAATCAGCACTACTTTAGGTGCTTAAAAATAAGAGGGTTTTAAGAGCCTACCAAGTCTGATTTTAAAAAAAATAAACACACTTATTTCTCTAATTCTTTGAACTAATAAGTGTTAAGAGGAAATTAAGGCTGAAAATGGAAAAACAAACGCACCCTTAGTAGTTTTAATTATTATATTTTAGATATACAATTATTTCTTCCAAAAATCTTAAAATAAGATAGTTAATATTGTTAAAATATGTATTGATGAAGATGAAGAATGAAACAATCCAAATCATCCTTATTAAATCAATAGGTTGATTACTAACAATTATAACCTGAAATCACGAACAAACGAATAGACGAGTTGGAATACGGCTAATACCATACGGCGTGATGTTAAGATATAATGTTATGAATTTATATAAAATTGTATTAAACGACGTAATCTCAAAATAAACAATAATATATTATCTTTTAACATATAAAGTTGTATTTTATACTCCCTCCGTCCCACTTCAATTGATACTTATTTCCTTTTTGGTCCGTTCCACATCAATTGATACTTACCCAAAATGGAAAGGAATCTTCACTATTTACCTCACTCATTCTCTCTCCTATTTTACTTTTTTACTCACAACATTCTCTCTCCTAACTATTCCTCCCACTCATTCTCTCTCCTATTTTACTTTTACACTCACAACATTCTCTCTCCACTTTTTCTCTCTCTTACCTTTCCTTAATATGTGTGCCCTTTTTTTTGGTATCCATTGAAGTGGGACGGAGGGAGTATATAGTAACATTATAGGATCATTATAAATTCCTAAAATTATAGAGATCTTGTTGCCGTAACTGTCTCCGATAATGTAGCAGGCAATTACATATAACGACGTGGACTGATGCATGTGTTTGTTGATCGATGTTGTATGAATATTTGAGATCGATCTGAATCTATGCCTTGACTTTATATATGTATTATATGAATGGTCGTATGTCGTACGAATCTAGGTCGGAACCAAAGATGGTCGGACAATTAGCTAGTTCGACTGACCTTATTTTGGTGGGTCGTGGGTGTAGTGGAAACTGGATTGGCCCAATTAATAAATGTTGGGCTTCCATCATTGAACCTAATCCGTCACTTTTATTCTGTTAAGTGGCCTCCAACTTTCTATGTTGACGTTGTCGACCAGGAAGTTATAAGAAATTTGTGTGATGGTTCATGGAGCTCGCTATTTGATGATCGACTGACTTAATGTAGGTCACTATTCGACCATTGACTTTTGGCGGTTGGATACGCTGTTTAATGCGCCGTAATTTCCGTTATAATGATACAGTTCTGGCGATTGGACATCTGTCTTGGGAACCACTGTGGAGCAATAACTGACATAGCAGAACGATTATGTATCCCACCCTTTTCACTTTAGGTAAGGAAAAGGAGGAGTATGAAAGGAAGAATCTCTTTCCTTTTAGAACTTTACAATCTCCAAATACTCAAATACCCAGCAAGAGCAAATACCAAGGAATTCGATTTCCGGTGTAATCAAGCATTCCATTCGTTGTTTAAACTTCACCTTTCCCCAAACCATCAAGGTGCCCCTCCATTGCTCTGTTTTTAGGTAGAATTTCAAGTTTCTGTCTTTATTTCGCCATGGCTAGGACCTTTGGCTTCGAGCTAGGTGTTAGCTATGGGTATAACTCCTTAAACCTTAGGATTTACAAAAGATTAGAGGGTCTATGGAGGGAATTGAATAGAGAGTAGTGTATCACCATTCTAAACAGGTGGGGCTTATTCCATGGCGTGGTTGGGTTCCCAGCTGGTGACAGTATAGCGGATGATCCACGGATTATCCGTTTTTGTCTCTTCAATAAACGGATCGACCACCTCATAATATTATATGTCAAGTCTAATAAACCCCCTTTCCCTAGAGAGAGGTTAGCATTCCCAGGGGAATCTAGGTTTCCCTTAGGTAGTACGGAACATACTTCAACTAGGTCTGATTTCCCTGTTTCTGTGTCTTCTATAGATATGGCAGCTCAACAATCTTCAGTTTCTACTTCGTCGAGATCCACCTAAGGCAACATCGTGGATTAAGTTTGCTCGACCGTGGTTCCAGGTCACAACGAGAGAGGGTATGCGACCCCCTAGCCAGTTAGAGGGAGAAAGAACGCTAAATCACGAATCAAAATCCTTCATAACTTCTTCGAGGTCCCAGAGATGACTTCCACCCTACCCATTTCACGGAGAGGCAACAAAGGAAGGCTCAGTCTTGGATGCATTGGGGTCTGAGCTCCTCTAGGGTAGCCTTCTATTACGGTCAGTTTGAGGCTGGACTACGACTTCCCCTTGATCCACTTATCTGTGAGTTTTTGGAGTGAATGGCTGTTGTCCCCATGCAGTTGGGAGCTAATACTGTGAGGGTGTTGGTCTACTTTGCCATGGTCTGTAGGCAGGGATGGGAGTTCCCCTTGCCTGTGGCTGATACACCTCCCATGGAGGAGGAGGATTATTGGGTCCCAGAGTGGAGTAAGGAGCTCACTCATAGGTTGACGCTGGTGGCTCGCAAGAGCACCATAAGCTGGGCCGCCCTTGGGTCGGATAAGGAATTCTTCATTCAAGCAGTAATGATGTTAGGAGGAGATGGGGAGGTAGCCCCCTTAGTGTCGATCATCCGTAGCCTTAGGTACCCAGATTGAGTGATCCATGAGAGAGAAAGGTTTGAGTCTCAGTGTCACTATTGCAAGAAGAAAGTTGGCCATTGCAGAAGCCTGTTTCACTATGGCGGTTAAGTATTTTATTTGCTTTCTTATCAATTCACATATTTTAGCTCGCATATCTCTTCGCTGACTGTTTCCCTTTGATTGTGCAGTTCTAACCGCTGAACAAGAGGCCAACATGAACCGTGTGGTCGACCTTGGTGATAGAAGGAGAAACAAGAAGGCGCATGGAGCTGTCAACGCCAGAGCCAGCCGGGAGAAGGAGGCTAAAGACATAAACATCTTGCTTTCCAAAGAAGGAGTGGGGATGGTCCCCATTGATGGGTCTGGGCCAGTAGATCCCATTGAACATGCCCCTAGGTGCAAGTCATTGGGGGAGAGGGGGAGGTCGACATATCGACCGAGCTAGAGTCGGGCTCTGAGCCCAGGAATGAGTTAGCTGGGGCAGACCCCTTTAACATCGTAGACTTGGAGCTCGGTGATGACGAGCCAGGAGATGCTGAAGATGACCTTCCCCTTAATCGGCTGAGAAAAAGGTCACGTGTTAACCTGGCACTTAAAGAAGCTGAAACTTCCCGTGCAGCGGGCTCTACCTCTAGTCATCCCCCTCCTCAAGCTCCCTCCACTAGAAGCACCGAAGAAGTGCAAGCTATGGTGAAGAGGCTGAGTGATGTCCCCCCTCTAACGGGCATCAATAGCTTGAGTTGCCACTATCCCGACTTGGGATTGGGGCAAATAATTGTGAGGAGGGCAGCGAACAGAGATCTACTGGCCCAGTTCGTAGAGGAAGGGCTTACTCCGGAGGAGTACCATGATAGGTCCGGCCTCCTAGCTTCCGAGGTAACCCTTTGCGCTTTTCACTTTCTTTCTTTTCTGTTTGGTCGCAGTAGTTTTGGTCGCTTTGATTTTCATAACTGTTGTGATGACTACTTTCTTTGTGTTGTGTAGTCTCTTGCTCTTACTAAACAGGCTAGGTGCAGCTGGAGAGGTGCAATTGAAAAAGAGCAAATAGCCTCCACCGAATACTCCAGAAAGGCCAGGGAAGCCGCAGAGCTTAGGGAGAAGCTTGTAGACTCATACTCCCAATGCCGAGCCCTCTAGGCCACCCATTTCAACACTAAGAAGGAGCGGGATGAAGCCTTGGATGATCTGAAGGTGGCAAGGGAGTGGCTAGCTCCTTTTCAAGATAAGGTAGAATCTTTTGCTCCCATCAAGGTCGTTCTGGAGGAGGAGGCAGCTGCGACCAGGCATGAGAAGGTTAGGTTGGAAGGAGAGCTGGGCCAGCTGACTGAGATGATCCAGAATCGCAACCATCGCATGATAAAGATGAGTGAAGATCATCAGGCTTCCCGGATCAAATGCGAGGAAGAGGCCTAAGCTAGAGAGAAGGCCATTGTCGAGCTGTTCAAGAACAACGATGAATGCTACCACAACATAGTGTCCCGAGATAGGGATTTCTAAGATGTTGGTCATCAACATATGGCTCGACGGGCCTTGGTAGACCATTCTGTCTCTCTACCAGTTGAGAAATTAGTTGAATGGGCTCATGCTGAAAGGTATTATGAGACAGCTCGGGCTAGTCACTCTCTGGTTCCCTTTAATGACAACGATCTGGCTGTTATTGCTCAGCAAGATGTTGAAGATAGGTTAGAACCTTGGGTCGCCCCTCCAGTCGAGCAAAGGAACTTTAACGCTATACTCCAAGAGCTAGAAGAGGTTGATGAGGAGGATGAATAGGTCACCCAAGATCACGTT
Organism: Adenophora triphylla var. japonica; assembly: GCA_022495995.1. NCBI lineage: Eukaryota > Viridiplantae > Streptophyta > Magnoliopsida > Asterales > Campanulaceae > Adenophora > Adenophora triphylla. Next base: position 357,698 of record JAFEMH010001700.1, on the reverse strand, counting down.
TTTGAGGAAGATGAGCATAGAGAACAGCAGCAGGAGCCAAAGCAGCCCAATGATGATCCAGAAGCTTGATCCTCTATTTCTATTTTAATTTTGTAATGATCAAGTTCCAAACACTTTTATTTTTGTAGTTTGTTTGTCATTGCCTTGGCCCAGTTTGGGAGGTAGTTTAACTTGAATTATCTTGATAAGTTCTAGCCCGCTTTTGGGGGACTTTTATTTAATACTAGTTGACTTTTGGAATCATTTTGCATTGATCCATATTTCTGTCTTTTTGTCGAACTAGATTAAGTAGGAGATCGACCAAATACTTAATCAGTTCAGTTAGCTACAACAAAGCTGACTAAGGTTTTAGTCGAGCTCATTTAGAGGAACGAGACTGACATAAGTCTTTATTCGAACCTGTTTAAAAGCGAGATTGACTTAGGACTTTAGTCGAGTCTGTTTAAGGAACGATACTGACATAAGTCTTCAGTCAAACCTGTTTAAGAGACTTAGGACTTTAGTCGAGTCTGTTTAAGGAACAAGACTGGCATAAGTCTTCAGTTGAACCCGTTTAAGAACGAGGTTGACTTAGGAATTCAGTCGAGTCTGTTTAAGGAACGAGACTGACATAAGTTTTCAGTCGAACCTATTTAAAAAAAGGTTGACTTAGGACTTTAGTCGAGTCTGTTTAAGGAACGAGACTGACATAAATATTCAGTCGAACCTGTTTAAGAATGAGGTTGACTTAGGACTTTAGTCGAGTCTGTTTAAGGAACGAGACTGACATAAGTCTTCAGTCAAACCTATTTAAGAAAGAGGTTGACTTAGGACTTTAGTCGAGTCTGCTTAAGGAACGAGACTGACATAAGTCTTCAGTCGAACCTGTTTAAGAACGAGGTTGACTTAGGACTTTAGTCGAGTATGTTTGATATTTCGAGATCGATTAAAAGTCGGGCCTGAATTGAATAAGATGCAAGTGTAACACAGTTTTTGAATAGAAATTTTCGGGGGTAACTCCATTTTATTGATAAAGTAGATCGTTACATAAAGAGCTTAATCAGAAATAGTATCTAACTAAGTGGCTAGCATGCCAAGTATGTTTCAGCTCGTCACCACCTGCATGGCCAATCATGTGGGTCCCTTCCTTGATAATTCTGGTGACGATGTAGGGTCCTTTCCAGTTTGGAGATAACTTATTCTGGTGAGTTTTCCTTTCAGTTACCTCGATCTTCCTTAGCACATAGTCCCCAACGCTGAACGACCTCTTCTTGACCTTCTTATCATGATAACCCTTAGTTTTCTTCTTGTAGTTTACCATTCTAAGCTGAGCAGTCATCCGTTTCTCGTATAGTAGGTCTAAGTCGAGTAACCTATTGGAGTTATTCTGGTTCTGATCAAACAAAGTCACCCTAGCTATAGGAATTCGTAGCTCGACAGGTGTCATAGCCTCCGACCTAAAAATAAGGTCAAATGGGGTTTCCCCTGTAGACCCTGGGGTGGTTGTGCGGACTGCCCAAAGGGCAAGGGGTAGTTCATCCGACCATCTGCCCGCTCGACCAATAAGGCCCTTACTTAGTGCTGTCAATACTAACTTGTTTGTTGCCTCTGCTTGCCCATTGCCTTGAGGATAAGTGGCTGACGACTTCCAGTGTTTAACCCCTAACCTTTTCATCTCTGTTTCTAAAGATGTTAAAAACTGTAGCCCGTTTTCTGAAACAACTGAATGTGGAACCCCAAAGCGGCACCAAATGTAATCGTGGATGAAGTTGATGGCGTTTTCCTCTTTTATTTTTGCCAAAGGCTTTGCTTCAATCCATTTAGTGAAATAATCAATGGCTACAATCACATATTTATAGTTTCCTCGGGCGAGTGGGAAGGGTCCAATCACGTCTACCTCCCACATGTCAAACGGCCAAGCTGCGATCACTGGTGTTTGTTCAGTTGTAGGGAGCCTTGGTAGGTAGACATACCTTTAACTTTTATCACACTTTTGCACAAACTCACAAGCATCCTCTCTTAGATGAGGCTAGTAGTACCCCAAGGTGAGTATTTTCTCCGCCAAAGTTCTGGCCCCCAGGTGTCCACCACATACTCCAATGTTCACTTTGAGCAAGAGTTGAGGAACTTCCATAGGATGAACGCATCTCAACAATGGTTTCTCAAATGATCTTCTGAACAATGCGTCCACATGTATCGTAAACCTAGGGGACTTCTTCTCGATCGTTCTCGCCTTTTGCTCGTCAGCTGGTAGCGCACCTATTTCAATGTAGGCCTTCATTTCATCAATCCAACACTTAGAGCCGTAGATCGAGCATAGAACCTACACTATTTCGTATGCTGGATGCTATAAGTATGAGATTGGTTCTCCATGCTGCTTGTCTCAAGTAGCTAGTTTGGAGAGTTGGTCGACCAATTCATTTTCTTCATGGCCTACCCTTTGTATTTCCCAAAACTCTAAATCTTGGACCAACTTCTTCACTAGTTCGCAGTACTTGATCAGAATTGGGTTGGTCACTTCATAATTTCCCTTGACTTGACGCATAATTAGTTGGGAGTCACAATAAGCAATGATATTGGTCGCTCCAAAGCACTTGGCATATTCAACCACTACAATCAAGGCCTCATACTCGGCCTGGTTATTGGAGGCTTGAAACATGAACCTTAAAGCTTCTTCAAAAGCTCTACCAATCTCTGGCTCAATCAGCACAATTCCAACTCCACTAACATTCTTAGTAGCAGACCTATCCGAATAAACCTTCCAGCAATCATTAGGTAAGCTCATTGTCTGTTGGCTCGATTGCTCTTTCCCTTTTAAGCTTTCTTTTGGGGTGCTCTCCCTACTACCTTCCTTGGTGAACGTAAGCTCGACCAAGAAGTTTGCCAAAGCTTGAGCTTGCAATGCTTTTCGAGGCCTGTATTCAATGGCAAACTCCGTCAATTCTACAGACCAGTTGAGCAGTCAACCTGAGCTTTTTGGTTTTTGCAATATCTTCCTCAATGTAGCATTAGTTAGTACGATAATAGGGTGAGTAGAGAAGTAAGCTCTGAGCTTTCTGGCTGCTACCACTAAGGCGTAGGCGACCTTTTCAGCATTGAAGTATAGCCCTTCTACGTCGGACAAGGCCTTGCTTACATAATAGACTGGCTTCTGAAGGCCATGTTCCGCTCTGACCAGAACTGCGGCCACTGCTCGATCTCCAGCTGATAGGTAGACGTACAAACTCTCTCCTTGAATCGGGCTGCTCACCAATGGTGGAGATGCGAGGTATTCTTTGAGCTGCTGGAATGACGAGGAACATTCATTCGTCCACTCAAAGTTTTTCGTCCCCCTCAAATTTTTGAAGAAGGGGAGAGACCTCTCAGCTGACTTGGCTATGCAGCGACCCAGAGCTGCAACCCTACCGTTCAGTCGTTGGACCTCCTTGATGCACGTAGGTTTACCAAGGCCTTTATCTTTTCTGGATTGGCTTTAATGCCCCTTTGTGACACCATAAACCCCAGAAACTTGCCAGCAGCTACCCCGAATACACACTTGCTCGGATTTAGCTTCATATCATTTGCTCGTAGATTGGAGAACATTTCCCTTAGGTCGAGCACATGACGACCAACCTTGGTTTCGATGACCATGTCGTCAATGTAGGCATCCATGTTTTGGCCAATCTGACTAGCAAAGACTTTGTTCACCATCCTCTGATAAGTAGCTCCAGCATTCTTTAGTTCGAATGGCATCTTGGTGTAACTATAAATCCCTACGACTGCTTGGAAGGCTGTCTTTTCAATGTCATCCTCATGCATTCTGATTTGATGGTACCCCGAATAAGCGACGAGGAAACTGAGAATAGCATGTCCAGCAATTGAGTCGACCAACTTATCTATCAGGGGAAGTGGGTAGCTGTCCTTGGGGCATGCCAAATTTAGATCTGTGAAGATGACACACATCCTTAACTTTCTATTGGCTTTCTTAACCAACACTACCTTTGCCAGCCAGGTAGTGTAGGACGCTTCCTTGATTATTCATGTACTAAGAAGTTTGTTTACCTCTTGCTTGATAGCCATCTCTTTGTCTGTAGCAAAAATCCTTAGCCTTTGGGTTTTGAATTTCATGGTGGGGTTGACTTCCAAGCGATGCACTGCGACCTCCTCTTTGACTCCCTTCATGTCCTCTACCTTCCAAGCAAAAACCTCTGTGCTTTCTTTTAACAGTTTGACTATATTCACCTTTTCTTCTGGTGACAGTTGTCTCCTATTCTGATTTTTTGCTCGGGGTAAGATGGATTGACCTCTACCTCTTCCAGCTCGTCAACTGGTTCCAATCTAGGGCCGTCTCTAAATTGCAGAGTCTCAATGATAATTTCTCTGACCCTTCTCCTTTCCTCAGCTCCTAAGTGTGGAGCTTTTACTTCGATCATATCATCTAGCTCAGCAGCTATTTCCCCGTTTGAGGCCCCTGAGTTTTGGTTGACTTGAAAGCATAGGTCGCCAATGACGATCTGGTCGACCATAACTGCATATGTTGCGACCCAAGTGTCTTCAGAGGGACGTGTCGACTCAGTCATGACTTGGTCATGTGAGGGATAGATCACCTCTTCTATACACTCGATCGTAGATAATCTAGAAGTAGTAGTGACAGATTTAGAGAACTTCCAGCTCGCCTCTGGAGTATCAATTTCCAACTTCCTCTTCTTCTTGGATCAAAGCACGTGATCCAGGTACTCTCTAGCCGTGCTTAGAACACACCCAACTCCCAATATGGTGGGGAACTTGACCCTTTGAAGAGGAATTGAGGGCACTATTCCTATAGCAACTTGTCCAGGTATACCCAGTATAGCTTGGTAGTCACTTATAACGTAAATAACTATAAATGTTACCTTAGGTGTTGTTCTCAAAGGATGCTGCCCAATATTGACCTCCAGCTCTATCTGTCCCTTGGAGTCAACCCTGTGATTGGTGAAGCCCTCCAGTCGACCTGAGTAAGGTGACAACCTGGCATCCGTCAATCCCATGTCTAGGAAATTTTTGTAGTAGAGAATATCCTTGCAGGCCTTCGTGTCGACCAAAATCCTACTTGACGTGCAATCATCAATGAGCCCTGGAATCACAAAAATCTGCTCTCTTTCAGTCATGCTGGTGGCCAGCTCGTAGGGGTAGAAACTGATCACCTCATCTTGAACACAACTTCTGGGAGGCACGTAGGGAGCCTTGCTTAATTGAAAGATCTTATGTTTGACAGCAGTGTTGCTTGTCTCCTCAGCAATTACCCCCAAAGTCAGTCTAGGTTGCCTTGGCTCTGGCATTACTTTTGTAGGTCAATTTCCTCCTGCAGGACGATCTCCCTCCATAAACATGTCCAACCTTCCTTCACTTACTCATTTTTGGATGATCCTCTTCAAGCTCATACATTCTTCCGTGGTGTGAACGGTGTCCTTGTGATACTCACAGTACCTACCATTATCCTTTCTGAATTTATTTTGAGTATTCATTGGGGCAGGGGGACCTAGGTTGACCGTGTTCATGATCTTAGTTCGATTAACTGTGAGTGGGATGAAGCTTTCATGGACTCTTTCAGTCGCCCTAATTATGTTTTTCCCTTTGTTGTCGTTATTTTTACTTGTCCCCCATTTGTCGACTCATTAGTTTCTGAATGCTTTGAGCCTTTATCCTTCTTTCTTTCCTTCCGTTCCTCATCCACGGCCATATTGTAGGCCCTCTCAAACAGCTCCTTTATCGTGGTCGCCCTCCTAACCTGGAGCTCGTAATCCAGATCGGGAGAGGACACCCCATTTCTAAAGCAGTTGATGACCTCCCTATCTGTGAGGTCTTATCAATTTGGTCGACCAACTCTTTGAACCTGGTAAAGTAGCTTATAGTACTCTCCGTCTTGCCCTGAGTCATGTTGTTCAGATCAGTGACTATTTTCTTATGAGCCCCAGTTGTAGCGAATCTTTTGAGGAACTTCCTTCTCATATAACTCTATGACATGATACAGCCAATGGTTAGACCACGGATCGAAGTCAGTGCTACACCTGTGAAGGTGCTGGTTAATGCCTTACATAGCACGTCATCCTCAGAAGAGACCAAACACATGGTGGCCTCAAAGGGCTGCATGTGATTCAAGGCATTGGTTGTGCCCAAGTATTTTTCTAACATGGGCAGCTTGAAACCTGCAGGGGATCCTTTGTCGAGCATATCCTTGCCTTATGTTCGAAGAGTACAGTCATTTCGTTCGACCTTCCCATATGTGGCATTCCTATCTGCCTCCATATCGTCTAATCTTCATTTTAAGTTGAGGAGCTCCCTAACGTCCATATCACTCTTTTGATGGGAAACAGAGTTAGACTTTTATCTCTCCTCACAGTTGGGTTCCCTCCTCGAGAGGGTCCTTTGCTCTTATTATTTGGGGGATTTACTTCTCTCCTTTCCTGACGGGAAAATGACCTTTCTCCCCTTTGTGACGACCTACGCTGAGCCCTGTCAGCTTCGAGCTGTCTCCTCTGAGCTGAGTCGGCTTTCTGTTCCCTTTGCTGGTTGAGCCTATCCTTTAGGTTGCCAGTTCGGTCTATGCAAATGTGGGAGGGCGGAGGCATTTCATTCCTCCTTTCTTCACCAGAAGGTCTAGGACCTCCGTTAGCGTGTCTATGAGAAGTGAGAGACGGAGCTACCATTTACGAGCTTCTGTCGTCCTTTTTAGGAGACTCGGGTAGCTCGAGTAACTCATTCTGTTCCTCGAGGAAGCTCTACAATAATCTAGCTCGTTCCAACAAAAAATCCTTTCTACTAAGGTGTGAAGCTGAGGGACCAGCTATGTCGCCTGCAACTGTTCGACCTGTTTGGACTCGTTTGGCTTGCTGGTTTACCCATTGGTTAGGAATGGGTCTTTTTTGCCTTCTCCCATCTTGCAAACCCATGCCATCGACCACACTGTTAGAACGAGTGGCCCTTAGGGGGATGCCCTTGTGGAGGAGGAGGCAATTTTGCAGTGCGGTTTCCGGCACCAGCATCCGTGTTTCCCACATTCTCGCGCATTGGCTCACTTGAGGCAGTAGCAGTATGTCCGTCAAATACCATGTTATTGGTTGTGTGTGGTTTCGAGGTCTAGCGTTATCGTTTCCCGACAATGTAACTAGGGGTGTAAACGGTTCGGTTTAGCTCGGTTTGGGGAAATTTTAGAGCTAAACCGCTAGTATCGGTTTGGAGAAATTCCAAACCGAGCTAAACCACAAAAAAAATCAAACCGAGTTAAGCTAAACCGCCAAGGTTCGGTTTAGCTCGGTCTAAACCGCGGTTTAAAGATGGATTACGGACCAAACAACAATCTTAAAACAATCTTAAAAAAATCTTTAGTACCAATTCCAAACCGAGCTAAACCACAAAAAAAAAACAAACCGAGCTAAGCTAAACCGCCAAGGTTCGGTTTAGCTCGGTCTAAACCGCGGTTTAAAGATGGATTACGGACCAAACAACAATCTTAAAACAATCTTAAAAAAATCTTTAGTACCACATTGAGCTCAACAGAAACAAATCGCAAAACCCATTTACTCTTCAAACTTTAAATTTCTTCAAATATTTGCTCAAAATTGATGATTCGAGCTTGATAATCTTGGATAAAAGGAAGTATATCGGATGGGAATCAATATTTAGTGAGGAAGAAGGAATGATTTTGTGGTTTGATGAGAGAAATTTTAGAGAGAGAGAGAGAGAGAGAGCTTGGGCCGAAAGAAATGCTAGGGTAAGGAGATTGTGGGAAAATCTCTAGCAAATTGCACTTTGGCCCCTTGTTGACCAGATTTTTTATAATGTAAGTTAGCTCGGTTTCATAGCTCGGTTCCATAGCTCGGTTTCATAGCTCGGTTTGGCGGTTCGGTTCCATAGCTCGGTTTGGCGGTTCGGTTTAGCTCGATTCGACTTGGCACCCTCAAACCGCAAGCTAAACCGAACCATGTGGTTTGTAATTTTTATAAACCAAGCTAAACCACTTAAATAAAAAAACTGAGCTAAACCCCACGGTTTAGCTCGGTTCGGTCTCAAATCGCGGTTTGAGCTAAACCACTTACACCCCTAAATGTAACCAAACTGATTACATAGGAAACGATCCAAATTAGCCTTATTTTAGCAATAGGTTGATTCCTAACAAGTATAACCTGAAACCACAAACCAACGACTAGCCGGATTGGCCTGCGACTAATACCGTACGGCGTAATAATAAGATATAGTGTTATAAGTTTATATAAAACTGTATTTAACGACGTAATCTCAAAATATCAAATAAGAAATTACCTTATAACGTAGGAAGTTGTATGGTATATATAGTGTCATTGTGGGATCATTATGAATCCCTAAAATTATGGAGATGTTGTTGGCATAACTGTTTTCAAAAACGTAGAAGGCGGTTACATATAACGACGTGGATGGACGCACGTGTTGGTTGATCGAGGTAGCCTGAATATTCGAGATCGATATGACTCTTTGCCTTGGTTTTATATATGAATTATATGAATGGTCGTATCTCAGACGAAGATAGGTCGGGATCAAATATGGTTGGACAATAAGCTAGGTCGACTGACTATATGTTGGTGCGTCGTGGGTGCAGTGGCAACTGGATTGGCCCAATTGATAAATGTTGGGATTCAATTATTGGGGCTAGCCCGTCAATTTTATTCCGTTCATTTCTTAATTTTCACTACTGTTGTGGATGATAAATGCGTATATAAAGAACAATTCACTACTGTTGTGGATAATAATGAATAAATGTGTTAATAAAAATAACGATGATTAAAATTAAATATTAAATAAAATATGAGAGTTCAAAAAATGGGAATAATTACCGAGGAGGGTAATGTACTTAAGGTCCATTTTCAAATAAGGTAACGTACTAACTAGTTACTAACTTAGGTATCATACTTTCAAAAGTAATTTTAAATAAGGTATCTCACCAAATTTTTAACTAACGTCGTTAAAAAATCTAACGGACTTGTCAACATCGTTAACCCCTACCCACCCCCAACCCCGCCCTACCCCCTACCCACCCCCCACCCCCCGCCCTATCCCACCCACCCCCCGCCCTACCCCCCTACCCACCCCCACCCACCCCCTAGGCTTGTCAACATCGTTACCCCCTACCCACCCCCCGCCCTACCCCCTACCCACCCCCCACCCACCCCCTACCCACCCCCTCCCCCTGCCCTACCCACCCCCACCCACCCCCTACCCACCCCCGCCTTACCCCCCACCGCCCTACCCCCCACCCATCCACCCCATCCCACCCACCCCCGCCCCCCACCCCTAAACGAGGTTGACAAGCCCGTTAGATTTTTTAACGACGTTAGTTAAAAATTTGGTGGAATACCTTATTTGAAATTAATTTTGAAAGTACGATACCTAAGTTAGTAACTAGTTAGTACGTTACCTTATTTGAAAAAAAAGCAAAAGTACGTTGCCTTAGTTGGTTGATTGCCTGTTGAAAATGTTAATAGGCCGTTAATTAAACACCATAAATTTCACGATTTATACAAAAGAAATGAGTCGTGTTTGTCTTAATCTAATTGCGTGTTCACTAAAATTTACGATAACTATGATGGATCCAAAAGTTTCAGTTTAGGATCAATTTTGAAATCTAACAGTTGAATGGTACCACAGATTCCATATGGTCAATGCATCAAATTCGTCATTAACAACCTACATATAAATTACAATATTTGGCAGTGGCATACATTTAAGCTGATACTCAAAAACACTAATTCTGATATTAACATTATAGTCAATATTAGTTTGAAGAATTCCAACATATTTACCTGATACTCAAAAACACTAACATTGATATTAAACTACAAAAAATTTTGGGAAAAATCTATTTCTCCATAAGTTATAAAAAACCCACTTTTCATCCTTAAAAATATCGAGTTTAGACCTTAAAACATTAAGTTTAGGCCTTAAATACCTAGAAAATAAAATAGTGAGTTTAGCCGTTAAAACAGTGATTGTGTTATTGGACTTGACTCAAAACTGGCATAACTTTTGACTCGTGATAAACTACGGAAAGAACTGCATATCAAATTGAAAAAAAAAAATCGAGAACTAGAAAAATCACGAAACTTCATCCCATATTATATAGGGTTATAAAACTCAAAATACGTCATTTATTACCTCAAACGAGCCTTTTAAGTTTTTGTAAATTTTTTTATTGAGTGGTAGAGCATGTGTTATGATAAGTGTCATCACATGTGTTAAAGAGTTTCTATCACATGTATGAAAGAATGTTAGTGTCTTTTAGTAATGTCGGCGTCAGAGTTAATAACTACTAATTTCAGTTGATAACCTGTTTTATTTACGAAAATGCCACCATAAACGCTTTTTGAAAAAGCATTAGTTTATTAAAAAAATGCCACCGTGTGCATGATTTTTTAACACACGTTTTTCCTAACAGCATGAAAACAACGTCTTTTGTCCAAATTTTTTTGTTTATATTTTATCTATGTAAATGCACATTTATATTTTTGATATGGAGTATGGACAAAGGCTAACTCGAGATTGACTCGAATGTTACATGTTGGTGGCCGTGCACTTCTTAATTAAATTGTTAAATTATATTGGTATGTGTCTTTGCTTGTTACTTTGGATGATTAATGTTTAATTCTATCATTAACGTTTTAAAACTCATAGAACACGATCTAAAGATATTAAACTAATAATTAAGGGCTTTTGATAAAAATATTAATTTTTTATTTAAATATTTAAGAGCAAAATTATTTTTTTTGAACATTTATTTAGAAACGAAATGAGCATATTTTATGGCACCATGTTATTAAATTTTATTTTTTTCCATAATAAATGTGGTGATTTTTTTCTTTTATATCTGAATCAAAATAAATATCATAAATATCGTGTTTATAAACAAGAGAGATTCAGCACGACTATAACATTGAAGGATTAAAACAAATAAAATTCTAATAATAAAACTTGGATGCAACCTAGTGACATTACTCAAAAATAATAAGTAGCCCGCATAGTTTATTCGTAAAATCTAAAATCTAAGAAGAAACGCGTTTCTCCTTAGCGCTTAGGAGAAACGTGTTTTTCCTTAGCGGTTTATTAACGGGTTTAATTGAACGTTTAACGAACCGGTTTCTTAACCGGTTTAATTAAAACATGTTTGCCCTAAGTTCAATACCAAAACGAAATCCAGCAAGGGAACCCCGCTTGAATATTCAAACTATATCCGTAAATCAAGCAGCAAGCGAAATCAGTAGTAATCGAAGGAATTATGAAAAACCAGTTGATGAAATCAGGAGCAAGCGAAAATCCGACTGTGAGTTCACATGTTATTATTGTTTTGGTTTCACATTTTCATAAATTTCTGGATATATTAAGCATACTCATCTGTATATGAATTTAACAATGTGTTTTAGTTTGAAATTTACAATTTCTGTGTATCTATTTTGTGTTTTATGTTTAACGATTTACCATTCTACTTAGTATTGTCTCTTGGCTTTTAATTCATAATTTTCATCATGTTTAACAATGTGTTTTAGTATTGTCTCTTGGCTTTTAATTCATAATTAAAAAGATTCTGGATATAAATTAAAAAGCTTCTGGATATGAATTAAAAAGGTTCTGGATATCAATTAAAAAGGTTCTGGATATAAATTAAAAAGCTTGGTTATCCTTTCCAAAGGTTCTGGATATTCTTTCAAAAGGTTCTGGATATCCTTTCAAAAGGTTCTGGCTATATAATTTCAAAAGGTTCTGGATAACATTTCAAAAGGTTCTGGATATCCTTTCAAAAGCTTCTGGATATCCTTTCAAAAGGTTTCTGAATATTTATGTTTTATAGCCAGAACCTTTTTAATTGATATCCAGAACCTTTTTAATTGATATCCAGAAGCTTTTTAATTTATATTCAGAACCTTTTTAATCGATATCCAGAATCTTTTTAATTATTTGTGGATATTTTCTGGATATCATTTTGAAAGTTTTTGGATATTCAAGTGTTTGTTTCTGGATATTCAATTGTTTCTAGATATTCATTTGTGGATATTTTCTGGATATTCATTTGCTTGTTTCTGGATATTCATTTGTATGTTTCTAGATATTCATTTGTGGATATTTTATGGATATCATTTTGAAAGTTTCTGGATATTCATTTGTGTAGTTTCTGGATATTCATTTGTGTAGTTTCTGGATATTCATTTATGTAGTTTCTGGATATGCATTTTGATAGTTTCTGGATATTCATTTGTATGTTTCTGGATATTCACTTCATTTATTTCTGGATATCCTTTCTTTATTATTCTCGATATTCAATTAAAAAGGTTCTGGATATTCTCTTGATTTTTATTTTATTTTTTATTTTTTTTTTATGTTTTGTAGCTGCAAATTTAAATAAAGGTGAAGGTAGTAAGAAGCATAAGAAGAATCAATTAAGTGAAGGTCAAGTTAAGAACTCAAATAAAAATCAACAAATGGATGTGGTTGAAAGTGATAAGAAACGGGCATTTGAACATTGTTGTGTCCTTAAAGGCTTATTGATCTTTGTTTAACCGATGCTCAGAAAGAAGATGTTAAATCTATATGTTTTGGTGGACTATTATAACTTAAGTTGAATAGATTGCCAACAGGGGGAATTGTGGAATATCTTGTTGAAAGATTTGATTCGAGAAGCTTTATTCAGAGAATCAAGAATAACAAGTATTATATAACAACAAATGATGTTTTTGATATTCTTTGTCTTCCAAGGAACTTAAAAAAAGAGAAGATAAATTGTTCAATAGGAATTGACAAAGAGTTGAGCGCACGATATAAAAATACTTTTGGGAAAGTTAAAGATGGTATTCCAGCCCGTCTGCTTGGTCAACGCATCAAAGAACTACCTGATGGAGGTGATGAGTTTAAACGCCTCTATGTATTGTTTGCCGTCGCTTTCTTTCTTGCACCGGTAGTAACAAAGGCCGTTGATCGTTCTTTGTTGGCATTGGTTGAAGATGTTACTCAAATCAAAAAGTTTGATTGGTGCCGCTTTGTATTGAATAAGTTATCTCGATGGTGTTAGGGAAGTTTAAGGCTTCTTCGGGCAGTAAAGTGAGGTGTTGCAAGTGGTTGTGTGGCAATTCTTTTAATAGCTTACTTTCATAGATTTCCATATTTGCGTAAACATGAACCAACCGCACGTCCTTTGATTCAACATTGGACTCAAGAGAAAATTTTTGTCGTACGGGAATGAAGCTAAGATTGGTTGGGGTGGAGTTCTTTATTTGGATAATGTTTATCCTATTACAAGCTATGAGGATGATTTGGATGAAGGACAAATTGGATTGCCGATTGATGCCGCTTCCTTTTGTTGAGGATGTAAGTCATCCTACAAAAATACGCAAGTGAAAATGTTCCGTAAGTTTTGGATTACGTTAAAGAGTCACCGGAAATATTTCGTAATGATATTAAAGTTGCTATCAATGCTCACATTGCAAGGATTTCAAAAATTGAGAAGGGGAAAGAAAAAGTTAATAATGATGATGTTGAGAAAGGATCTCGCCAAGAGGAGGATTTGGTTGGTGATAGTGAACCTTGGGGAAGTCGTGTTTTTGATTACATTGATGATATTATTGATAAATTGAAAACTTCAAAAGATGAGCTGAAGGAGAAAGGGAAGGTTGGACCATTGCCAACATTTAGGATTCTTTCACAGAGTCAAGAATCTGAGCATACAGAGTCTGATGATAATGTTGAAAAATTTCAGGATTTTGATGACAGATATGTGCATGAGCATTATGAGGATCAAGATGTTACCAATGTTGATAAACCAACTGAAGCATCAAATTGCTAGGCTTAATACAGAGGATCAAGTTACTGATTCCCATCTGTTTAAACAACCAATGATTGAGCCTATGTCTGTTATTAAAGAAGTTGACGTGGAAGAAGAATATTCTTCACAAATTTTTGGTGATATTGATAATTTGGTTGATAAAATTTTTCAACATGGTGTTAATGGTGAGAAGTTTGATAAGATGTTAGATGAAGTGCATTTGGAACCTGTGAATGGTGAGATTATTCTTTCATCTGAATTCATGGTGAAGAATAAGGAAGTAATGATTGGTATGCCAAAGATAAAGATGAAAGTGGTTGATTATTGCTTCTCAAAATTGATTCATCCAGAGTCAAAAAAATAATATCCCATTTTTATTTCAATATTATTATAGTTGAAATTAAATATGGTATTCAAATTCTAATATTATTTTTTTTTTTTCGTTGCTTTTTTCGCTTAGTGATCTCATTGGACTCGGAAGTGCACGATATTTTGAGTATGAGAGAAGACACGATATCACATGTGTAATTGTGAATGCTTGGGCAATGTTATTGAACAAGTCGGAACATAAAAAGGGTGTAATGAAGAGATTTATGTTTGGTGTCAACATTCTCGTAAGTTTACTTTTTTCAACAACTTACAAGTATATATCGATCATAGGTATATATCCATGAAATTTCTTTAAGATATTGTTTATCATTTATATTAACAGGCTACTTGGGCGAAACGTTCTTGCAATGCTCGTATTGGTGCTGCAGAAATGCTTCAAACTTTTTTGTATTGGAAAAATGATGTTAATGTAGATGGGAATCTTATGGATCTGAAAGAAGTAGATCTGGTATGTATTTTCATTTGTCAATACATTTCTGGATATCATATTGAAAATTTTTGGATATACTTTATGGTATTTCTGGATATATCCATGACCAAGGCCTAGGCCAAGGCCAAGGCCTATACCATGGCCAAAGTAATTTCTGGATATACTTTATGGTATTTATGGATATACTTTATGGTATTTTTGGATATATCCATGACCAAGGCCAATGCCAAGGCCAAGGCCAAGGCCTATGCCATGACCATAGTAATTTCTGGATATACTTTATGATATTTCTGGATATAATTTATGGTATTTATGGATATATCCATGACCAAGTCCTAGTCCAAGGCCAAGGCCTATGCCATGGCCAATGCCATGGATTTAGCCATGTCCAAGACAAATAAAAAATTTCTGGATAGTCACCTAATATATTTCTGGATATACTTTATGGTATTTCTGAATATATCCATGACCAAGGCCTAGGCCAAGGCCAAGGCCTATGCCATGGCCAAAGTAATTTCTGGATATACTTTATGATATTTCTGGATATACTTTATGGTATTTTTGGATATATACATGACCAAGACCTAGGCTAAGGCCAAGGCCAAGGCCTATGGCATGTCATAGTAATTTCTGGATATACTTTATGGTATTTCTGGATATACTTTATGGTATTTCTGGATATATCCATGACCAAGGTCTAGGCCAAGGCCAAGGCCTATGCCATGGCCAAAGTAATTTCTGGATATACTTTATGGTATTTCTGGATATATTTTATGGTATTTCTGGATATATCCATGACCAAGGCCTAGGCCAAGGCCAAGGCCAAGGCCTATGCCATGTCATAGTAATTTCTGAATATACTTTATGGTATTTCTGGATATAATTTATGATATTTCTGGATATATCCATGATCAAGGCCTAGGCATATGCCAAGGCCAAGGCATATGCCAAGGCCAAGGCCAAGGCCTATGCCATGGCCAATGCTATAGATTTAGCCATGTCCAAGACAAATAAGAAATTTCTGGATAGTCACCTAATATATTTCTGGATATACTTATTTTTTTGCAGTTTTTTTTCCCATACTTTAAGGGAAGCAATAAAAGTGGGCACTTTACACTATATGTGTACAACATGACTTCAAAATCCATTCACTATTTTGACAACCTTTCAATGAATGAAGCAAAAAAAGCTGAAGTTGTGAAACTTACGAAAGCATTGGTATATGTTTTGAAACTTACGAAAGCAGTTTTATATTTTTCATTTTTATTTTCATTGGTTATCTAATATTTTATACTTAAAATTTTTTCAGTATGTGCCTATGAAAGGTTTTTTGAAGAAGATTGATCATCCATGTTATAATGATTTTGAAGACAAAAAAACATATAAATTTGAATACATGGAATGTGATTGGGTTCTTAAAGAAAATGATGTTAACCATGATTGTGGAGTTTATGTGATGTCTGAGATGAATGATTTTCAAGGATCAAAGTACTCATGTCCTGAGTTATGTCAGGTACTATTAAAGTTTTTTTTATTCATATTTATATTATATGAGTTTGTATATATAAGTTTTAACAATTTTTTTTTTACTTTGTAGGATAAACAAAGGATCCGTCTACGAGCTGAAATTCTTTCAACACTTTTGCTTAGTCAATTGAACAGAGATAAGCATAATTTAATGATTGAAACAAACACTTTTGAAAAAGAGAAGAAAACAAAAAGAACAGAAGAACAAAGTAATGTACAAGATTCATAGGTGTATGTAATTAGGAATCTGGTTTGGTGATGTAATTAATGTACTTTAGTGAATTGATAGTTTCTGGATATTCATATTGAACGTTTCTGGATATGCATATAGATAGTTTCTGGATATACATTTTTGATATGCTTTATGGTATTTGTGGATATATCCAAGACAAAGGCCAATTAAAGTTTCTGGATATTCAATATAGTTGTTTCTGGATATACTTTTTGATAGTTTCTGAATATTCAAATTAAGAGTTTCTGGATATAAAATTGATAGTTTCTGGATAGTCATATTGATAGTTTCTGGATATACTTTTTGATAATTTCTGGATATACTTTTTGATATTTTCTGGATATACTTTTTGATGGTTTCTAGATATACTTTTTGATAGTTTCTGGATATAAAATTGAAATAAAACAAACTAAGTAAATTATTTTAAATATAATTTACTTAGTTGTTTCTGGATATACTTTTTGAAAGTTTCTGGATATTCAAACTAAGAGTTTCTGGATATAAAATTGATAGTTTCTGGATATTCATATTGATAGTTTCTGGATATACTTTTTGATGGTTTCTGGATATACTTTTTGATGTTTTCTGGATATACTTTTTGATGGTTTCTGGATATACTTTTTGATAGTTTCTGGATATAAAATTGAAAGAAAACAAACTAAGTAAATTATTTTAAATATAATTACAAAAAAAAAAAAACCAACAATAACAACAAAAACAACTGCAACAAGGGGAGGAGAAAGAACAACAACAGCAACAAGAACAAACATCAACATCCCCTAATTCCCATCATTGACTTCTGTCATATGCTGCTCTAGTGCAATGTGTTGTTCCTTGGATATTTCTCCATACGAAGAAATAGATCCACGATGAATAGCATGCGCAAAGAGTTGGTCCCAAGTCAATGTTCTTGTTAGAAATCTCCTCTGGGGACAGAATGGGCATTGCAATTTATTTTCCCCATTATAGAGGGGAAAACGCCCATGTTGGATTGATCGCTCATGACTTGCAACTTTTTGCTCCAGGGGTCCATTCTCTTCTAACACTAGGCGGAACCCTAGGCGGAACATCCACAATATCATCTACATATTCAACCTCCTCGAGTGAAACCCTATATCGAATCGAACTTTCGTCCCGCTCGAGCTTGGTTGTTGTTGTTATTCATTTTGAGAAATTTGATTTTTTTTGTTGTGATAGTAGGAGTGATGTTGTATGGTATTTATATAGGATGAGTACTTGAAACCAGTCAAAAAAGTTGCTCAATGAATTCAATGCACATACATTTATTACTCTTTGAATTCAATGAATTCAATGCACTTACCATCTCACACATTTATTACTCTTTGAATTCAATAGTAAGTTTGAATGCTTTTTTGACCATTAAAAACAAGGAAACTTATCTAAATGAATATCGTAAAACTTACAAATGAATATCCAGCCATTTTGATTCAATAGTTAACTACATTTCAAACAAAAACAAATATGGATTCAATAGTTAACTACATTTCAAACAAAAACAGCCATGGATTCAATAGTGCCAAATTTCAAACAAAAACAGTCACGGTTAACAATACATCACCTATATTACAAAATACATCAAACACAACAATATTAAAAACAGTAATTTAGTAACCATTAAACACTTTACCACTACCACCTGCTCCATCATCATCTACATTGTCATTCAATTTGTTTTTGGATCATATTCATTAAAAATATATTCCAAATACATTTCCAAAGCCTTGTGGTGAATCCTAGCAGCTTCATCAATGTTGTGAGCGTTGCCAAACTCATGAGCATGATTGACTATCCCCACATAATCCTTATCCCTATAATTGTGTCCATTACATGGATCCAATGGACAACGAAATGAGGGAGTTCCATTTGCATAAGAAGGCTGCAAAACAACAAGATGACCATTTGAGCAATTTTTGGTAGCACACCATGTATATTTTCCAACTTTTGTCATCATTTGAATCACCCAAAGTTGGCTCCCGTAATTTCCCTTGCCTTTGTTCATCACTAGAAAAATTATTAAAGGTAGAATTTTTCTTGAACTTGATGTATATGCTTACCTTTGGATGATTTATATAGGCGAGTACTTGAAACCATCCAAAAAAGTTGGTCAATGAATTCAATGCACTTACCAACTGTACACATTTATTACTCTTTGAATTCAATAGTAAGTTTGAATGCTTTTTTGACCATTAAAGTATATCCAGGAACTATCAATTCTATATCCAGAAAATTTAATTTGAATATCCAGAAACTACAAAATGTATAACCGAAACTTAAACATTCAATATGAATATCCGTAAACTATCAATTCTATATCCGTAACTCTTAATTTGAATATCAACCAAACTAACAAAATTTATATCCAGAAACAACCATATTGAATACCCAGAAACTTTAATTGGCATTGAACTTATCCTTGGCCTTGACCATGGCCTTGGCCTTGACCATGGCCTTGGCCTTGGACTTCTGGATATCAATGCACTTACCAACTGTACACATTTATTACTCTTTGAATTCAATAGTAAGTATATCCAGAAACTATCAATTCTATATCCAGAAACTATCAATTCTATATTCAGAAAATCTTAATTTGAATATCCAGAAACTATCAATTCTATATCCAGAACCTATTATCAATTTCTGGATATGCACCTACCACATTTCTGGATATACATTCACATACTTCTGGATACAATTGGCCTTGGCCTTGGACTTGGCCAAGGCCAAGGCCAAGGCCAAATCCATGAAGCTCAAGGCCAAGGCCAACTTGTCCTACGGCAAGGCCAAGGCCAAGGTTAAGGCCAAGTCCAAGGCTCGCCATGGCCTTGACCTTGACCATGGCCTTGGCCTCGACTTCGGGATATCAATGCACTTACCAACTGTACACATTTATTACTCTTTGAATTCAATAGTAAGTATAAACAGAAACTATCAATTCAATATCCGAAACTATCAATTCTATATCCGTAAATTATCGAATTCTATATCCGTTAAACTTACAAATGTATATCCAGAAACTATCATCAATTTCTGGATATGCACCTACCACATTTCTGGATATACATTCACATACTTCTGGATATAATTGGCTTTGGCCTTGGACTTGGCCAAGGCCAAGGCCAAGGCCAAGGCCAAATCCATGACAAGTTCAAGGCCAAGGCCAAATTGTCCATGGCAAGGCCAAGGCCAAGGCCAAGTCCAAGGCTTGGCCAAGGCCTTATCCTTGACCATGGCCTTGGCCTTGGACTTCTGGATATCAATACACTTACCAACTGTACACATTTATTTCTGGATATGCACCTACCACATTTCTGGATATAAATTCACATACTTCTGGATATATAATTGGCCTTAGCCTTTGGACTTGGTCATGGTCAAGGCCAAGGCTAAGTACAAAATCAAGGTCAAGGACAAGGTCAATGCCAAAGCCAATAAGCAATTTCTGGATATCAATTTCTTTCATTTCTGAACATAAAAATATCAAATATCTGTATATAAAATATTTAACTAGTCAACTTAATAAATTGTACTTCAATCTAAAAACTATTAAATCAAATGTTCATTTGGTGTTTTTGAACCAAACTCATCAGTGATTGGCTTTCTTCTATCAAACTTTGTCTTTAGCTTTCGTTTTCTACCCTTTGTATTTGCACGAATTGGATCCATAAAAGCTGGAGCACTTGTTATACTTTCTGAACCAACGCTATCATTAACACTTGTCGTAGATCTACATTCCTGTTGATTTTCTGACAACAATTGTTGTAAAAGAAGTGAGTCTCTATTGAACCCATCTTCCAAAAGATATATTTTTGCGGCTCTGTTTTCATGACAAGCCATCATCAGAGTGTGGTATTTCATTGCCATCTTTTGTTTCCAGGGAATGAATTCATTTTTCTCCGTTGATATATTATCTTTTCCTTGATAGACTTTGTCCCATACATCTTTTTTTGCCATCTTTGTCCACCTTTTTTCAATGTAGATATCTGGGTATCCTTGTGACATTTGACAAATTCAACGCCTTTATGCAATGAAAGCACAACCAACCGACTGTAGTAAGTGATTGCAAATTTGCATACAACCGTTACACTTTCATCATTCCTAATAAAGAGTACACTCTCATATTTATCTGGGTACTTCTCATGAGCAACATGTATGAATCTGCGCAATCTTCATCACTTTCATCTCCAAATTTGTATACGGCGGAAAAGCTCGTTTTACCTCAATCTCAAAGAACTTGAATATACGTGGGTGTGTATACCTCACCGCTTGTTTTATGATACCACCATGCATGTCCGTTGAGATCCGAGATTGATGCTTGAAATTCCTTCTCTTGTTCAAGCATTCCTCCAACGTTTAACCTGTTTCATTGAATATGTCAAAGAACCGAGTGAGGGATGTGTTTTCGTTTGCTTTGAAACAAAGGGCATGATTTGTGCTCTCGCTTCTTTGGGATGACAATATTCCAGCCCGAGAAGAAATTCTCAGTGCTTAAAGCTGTGCACCATTTCTCCCGTAGTCCATATAGACGCTTGAACCAAGGGAATTTTCAACGAGATTGTATTTCACCAAGATTGACTCCCAACAACTTTCAAATTCATCCTCACTTGGTACATCCCATTAAACAATGATCAAATTCTTTTAAAATCTTCATTTGTCTTCAATTGTCCAAAGTGGGATACAACATTTTGTTGAATGTGCCATAAACATAGCCTATGCCTCGTCCGCCCTTCAAATACCTCGTATTATAATAAAGTTTACGGATATTAACATTATATGCTTCGGATATTAACTTACAATAAATTTTCATTGACCAATTTTTTGTCATGGCTTAGCCTTGGCCATGTCCGCAAAACTAACAATTGAATATCCAGAAACTACCAAAAGAATATCCGTAAAACTACCAAATTGAATATCCAAGAAACTTTATATTGAATAACTAGATACTTTAGAATGACTAGCTATTGGATATTCAATCTGGTAGTTTCTGGATATAAACACCAATGACATCTGGGCAAAGTTAAGGCACATCTGAATTATTTTTAGAACTATATAGCACAAATAAAATACTAGATAAGAAATATTATAAAAGAACTGGTTATGGAATTTTTTAATCATACCTCTTCAATTGCATTTGACATTGCTTGGTCTTGGTCTGTAAATATTGTTTTTGGTTCTTTTCCTCCCATTGATTTTCTAAACTGCTTAAGCAACCAGACAAATGTTTCTTTTTTTTTTCATTTGCTATGAAAGCACAACCAAACATGACAGTGTTCCAATGATTATTAATGCCAACAATTGGGGCACAAATAAGATTGTATCTGTTTGTAGTATAAGTTGTGTCAAATATAACCAGATCTCCATAGAGCTTGTAATCTTCCTTCATCATACTATCTCTCCAAAATACAGCCCCAAGTCTTCCTTCATCATCAAATTTGATTTTAAAATAGAACCCTCGATCTTCCAGTGAAATTTCAAAAAGCCTATCAACAACATTCTGAGCATCACCATTTTCAATTTTTTCCATTCTAAGTTTCTGAACAAAATTGACATGATCTTTCTTTGTGTGACCAACATGTTCCTCTCCACTAGCTGCTTTTACCAAAAGACTATATCCATCAGTTGGTTTTATACCAGCTTCTTCCATTATTTCAATTATTTCACCCTGATCTTCTGAGATACACCTTTCACTACGCTTCAAATGGTTCCAATCTGTCCTTGTCATTGGATGATTGTGCTCTGTAACATGGCGGTCAACAACATACATATCTTCCTCTTTTAGCAATTTTGCCCTCAAAAAAGCCTTACATTGAGTCCTCTTTATGTAATTTCTCCTTCTCTTTTGTTGTTTTTTGGTAACATCGAGTTGTTCAACTGGTGAAGGAATTTGAACTTCATTAACATCAACTGGTGATGGAACACTGATTTTATCCTCTTGGGTTGATCTGGTAACTCCTTCACATGAGCAACGGAATAGCTTGTCTAATATCCTTGAAGTCTTTTTTGAAACATGATTTGTTGACAACTTAATACTAAGTCCTAGTGCATTTGCATGAAGTTTATAGAGTTTGTACAATTCCTCCCATGTCTTTGCTTTTGTTTCCAGCAAATTTTTGCTTATATCAATATTAGGGTCCTCGATTCTGATTCTTGCATACACAAAATATATTAAAAAGAATAATGTTATATGAAATCAGTAATTCTAAAGCAATATGTCAATAAAGTTAAGAGAGAAAACCTATTTGTAGCCCAGTTTCAGGATCTGTAGGTTGTTGAATTTGAGATTCTAAATCAATAGGAGAATATGATTCTGCAAAAAAAGGCAGTAGTTAGTTAGTTTCTGGATATTCATTTTGAAGGTTTCTGGATATTCATTTTTGTAGTTTTTGGATATATCATTGGCCTTGGCCAAGGACATGGCCATATCCCTTGGCATAGTACATTGCCAGTTTAAAGTTTCTGGATATTCAACTTGGTACTTTCTGGATATACATTTTATTGTTTCTGGACATGGTCAATTGTGTGTTTCTGGATATTCAAATTGGTACTTTCTGGATATACATTTTATTGTTTCTGGATATTCATTTGATAGTTTCTGGATATACATTTTTGTAGTTTCTGGATATAGCATTGGCCTTGGCCAAGGACATGGCCATATCCCTTGACCTAGTACATTGCCAGTTTAAAGTTTCTGGATATTCAAATTGGTACTTTCTGGATATACATTTTATTGTTTCTGGACATGGTTAATTGTGTGTTTCTGGATATTCAAAGAGTAATAAATGTGTACAGTTGGTAAGTGCATTGAACGTTTAACGAACCGGTTTCTTAACCGGTTTAATTAAAACATGTTTGCCCTAAGTTCAATACCAAAACGAAATCAGTAGCAAGGGAACCCCAGTTGAATATCCAGAAACTATATCCAGAAATCAGTAGCAAGCGAAATCAGTAGCAATCGAAGGAATTATGGAAAATCCAGTTGATGAAATCAGGAGCAAGCGAAAATCCGACTGTGAGTTCACATGTTATTATTGTTTTGGTTCGCATTTTCATAAATTTCTGGATATCCTTTCAAAAGGTTCTGGATATCCTTTCAAAAGGTTCTGGATATCCTTTCAAAAAGGTTCTGGCTATATAATTTCAAAAGGTTCTGGATAACATTTCAAAAGGTTCTGAATATCCTTTCAAAAGCTTCTGGATATCCTTTCAAAAGGTTTCTGGATATTTATGTTTTATAGCCAGAACCTTTTTAATTGATATCCAGAACCTTTTTAATTGATATCCAGAACCTTTTTAATTTATATTCAGAACCTTTTTAATCGATATCCAGAACCTTTTTAATTATTTGTGTAATTTTTCTTGATATCATTTTGAAAGTTTTTGGATATTCAATTGTTTGTTTCTGGATATTCAATTGTTTCTAGATATTCATTTGTGGATATTTTCTGGATATTCATTTGCTTGTTTCTGGATATTCATTTGTATGTTTCTAGATATTCATTTGTGGATATTTTCTGGATATCATTTTGAAAGTTTCTGAATATTCATTTGTGTAGTTTCTGGATATTCATTTGTGTAGTTTCTGGATATTCATTTATGTAGTTTCTGGATATGCATTTTGATAGTTTCTGGATATTCATTTGTATGTTTCTGGATATTCACTTCATTTATTTCTTGATATCCTTTCTTTATTATTCTGGATATTCAATTAAAAAGGTTCTGAATATCCTCTTGATTTTTTTATTTATTTTTATTTTTTTTATGTTTTGTAGCTGCAAATTTAAATAAAGGTGAAGGTAGTAAGAAGCATAAGAAGAATCAATTAAGTGAAGGTCAAGTTAAGAACTAAAATAAGAAATCAACAGTGGATGTGGTTGAAAGTGGTAAGAAGCATATCCCTTGGCATAGTACATTGCCAGTTTAAAGTTTCTGAATATTCAACTTGGTACTTTCTGGATATACATTTTATTGTTTCAAATATTCATTTGATAGTTTCTGGATATACATTTTTGTAGTTTCTGGATATAGCATTGGCCTTGGCCAAGGACATGGCCATATCCCTTGACCTAGTACATTGCCAGTTTAAAGTTTCTGGATATTCAAATTGGTACTTTCTGGATATACATTTTATTGTTTCTGGACATGGTTAATTGTGTGTTTCTGGATATTCAAATTGGTATTTTCTGGATATACATTTTATTGTTTCTGGATATTCATTTGATAGTTTCTGGATATACATTTGAAGGTTTCTGGATACTCATTTTATAGTTTCTGGATATCAATGCACTTACCAACTGTACACATTTATTACTCTTTGAATTCAATAGTAAGTATATCCAGAAACTATCAATTCTATATCCAGAAACTATCAATTCTATATTCAGAAACTTACAAATGTATATCCAGAAACTATCATCAATTTCTGGATATGCACCTACCACATTTCTAGATATACATTCACATACTTCTGGATATAATTGGCCTTGGCCTTGGACTTGGACAAGGCCAAGGCCAAATCCATGACAAGTTCAAGGCCAAGGCCAACTTGTCCATGGCAAGGCCAAGGCCAAGGCCAAGTCCAAGGCTTGGCCATGGCCTTGGCCTTGACCATGACCTTGGCCTTGGACTTCTGGATATCAATCCACTTACCAAGTGTACACATTTATTTCTGGATATGCACCTACCACATTTCTGGATATGCACATACCACATACTTCTGGATATATAATTGGCCTTGGCCTTTGAACTTGGCCATGGTCAAGGCCAAGGCTAAGTACAAAATCAAGGTCAAGGATAAGGTCAATGTCAAAGCCAATAAGCAATTTCTGGATATATACCTAACATATTTCTGGATATACATTTTTGGTACTTCTGAATATCATTAATATAAATTTCTGAATATGTACCTTACACATTTCTGGATATACATTTTTGGTACTTCTGGATATCATTTATATAAATATCTGGATATAATTTATATAAATATCTGGGTATGGATATAGAGATCAAACCTGTAGCCTGGAGAATATCGATTTGTGTAGCCTGGAGAATATCGATTTGTGATATTTCTGAATATCTGTCATGTAATTGAGCTTCCATTTATGCTATTGATGGATAGATCCAAAATTACGTAGATCAATCTCTGAAAATGTACAATAACAATCGACCTTAGTACAATAAACGTTGATTAAAATTAAAAACAGTAGTTGTTGATCTGATTCATATTACCTGATTTAATCAATATCGATTTCTGTATTGTTTCTTGATATTCATTTTGATTGAACTGTCCTGCTCGTCTCCATTTGCTGTGATCGTTGTAGTGTGTCTCTGTGTGTATCTACGAAAATATTGAATTTATCTAGATTTTTGTAGGTTTTTGGACAATAGAATCGGTTTAATTCAAATGGTTGCCGATTTTTAAATATATTAAAAAACCCGTTTCTCCATACAGAGATGGAGAAACGCATTTTTCACCTGACCAACTCTAGTTTATTAAGGTTAGCATTGAAAATAAATGTTCATAAAAAATTTGAATAGTCAAGATTGGAACGAAGGTTACAAATACAATTTTTTAAAAGCTAATACCGAAATTAATAAAAAAAAATTGGTCAAGTAACAACATTTCAAATATAATATCATATTTGGGAGCAAGTTCTAACCCATGCCAAAGACAAAGGGCCTATATGCCATTGAGTCAATGCTCATCGGCACCGAAACTATATTCATTTATTATTTATTTCTCTCTTACATTAATTTATTGAACAAGTTGAAATATAAAGGTAAAATTAGGTCTAACGGCTTTTAACTAAAAGCATCTATTGTTAAAGTTATAGTATAAAATACTCCCTCCGTCCCATCTTTTTATAGATTTTTGGATTTTGCACGGGAATTAACGGAAATTAAGGAGGAAATATTATATTGAAAGTGTTGTGAGTGTGAAAATAAAATTGGAGAGAGAATGAGTGGAGAGAATAGTAAATTATAATGGTGATGTAAGTATTAAAATAATGTAGGAGAGAGAATGAGTGGAGGGAATAGTAAAGATTCCTTTCCATTTTAGGAAAGTATATATTATTGTGGGACGCCCAAAATAGAAAGTTTATATATTATTGTGGGACGGAGGGAGTATGTTAAAAGGTTATTAAAAAGTTGTGTAGAAATTTCATAAAGGAAAACACTCACAAGGTTGTGAAGGAATTTTGTTAAAAAAACACTCAAATATTATTATTCACAAAGTTAGTATTCATACAACAGGTGCAATGTTTATCAAGATATTCTAGATATATCAAATAAGGAAACTACTCCCTCCGTCCCACGTTAGTAAGATTAACTTTTTGGGCACACCAATTAAGGAAAAGTAAGTGAGAGAAAAAGTGAAAGAAAATGTTGTGAGTATGAAGAATTAAATAGGAGAGAGAATGAGTGGGAGGAATAGTTAGGAGAGAGAATGTTGTGAGTGTAAAAGTGAAATAGGAGAGAGAATGAGTGGGGTAAATAGTGAAGATTCCTTTGCCATTTTGGACAGTCTCAACTAACGTGGGACGGTCCAAAAGGGAAAGAAGTCTCAACTAACGTGGAACGGAGGGAGTATATCATAGTAATTTTATTAGGAAGGTAAATAATACAAGCATTAGGAAATAGAGAATTATATGTCAAAAAGGATTCTTGTTATCCTTAATATGCCCCCTCAAGATTTACGATACTTGAATAAGTTTAATTTTGAACAGTAACTAGTCACCAACCCGTCGGTACCCGACGGGGATATGAAATTGCTTGAACCAAGTTAAATGGCATACAAAATATGTTTTGATTATTTGCTAATTATTGATGAGAGTAGAATAAGGCCACGTTTGGGATTGCGGTGAAAGTGGGTAAACGAACGTTCAACCCAAAAGTCGACGCGAAAGAATGTTTGGGGAAAGGAATTGCGATCACGTCCGAAGTCCGTATAACGTGAAATACTGCGTTCCCATGAAGGCCCCGTCTGATACACAGTTTATAAAAAGTAGATTTTTAATACGAAACAGTTTATAAAAGGAGCTTTTGAAACGGAACATTTTCTTTTAAAATGTGTATGGTGTATCAAATCAAAACGCTAATTTAAGCGTAACAAAATATTACAATGGCATATTTACCCTTCTAAAAATATTCCTTTCGTTCTGAACACTTTTTTTTTCTCTTTCATAAATACTCCCTCCGTCCCACCTCACTTGATACTAATTTCCATTTCGGGCCGTCCCACCTCACTTGATACTGTCCAAAATGGTAAGTTTTTACTCTCACAACACCAATCAAATCACTATTATTCCCACTCACTCTCTCTCCTACTTTACCTTTTATACTCACAATATTTTTTCTCTCTTGCTTTTTCTTAGTTATCGTGCCCACCTCCTTAGTATCTAGTGAGACGGGACGGAGGGAGTAAGTATTAATAATAAGATACATTTTTTAATAAAAAAATATAATATATTAAAAAATTACTATTAACATGTCCAGATTGAAAATTTATTTTGGTGAATAATAACGATTTTCTTGTCAAAAGACATATTTTAAAGTTAACTACAAAAAAAAAAAAAAAAAAAAAAAACCCGTTAACTACAACTGGAAAAGTGACTTAGTATAGTCTACTTCTCCCTCTCTAACTCCTCTAAAGGCCACACACTCTCTCTCTCTCTAGACGGAATCCATGGATTCCTCACGCCAACCCTCGACGTCTCCATCTCCGGCCAAGCCCCCGTTCCGCCGCTAACACACAGAGTTCAAATTTTGAGATCGCTGCACGACAATCGAGGACGGCTGCCTTTTTGATTCCGATTAATCGGTGAAAATGTTCGTGAAGAAGCTAGTGGAGAAGGCTTCGCTAAAGAAGGTAAGTACAGTAATTTCACTTTGCTTTCACAATTTCGATTTCATTTCTCTGTTATTATCAATGGATCAGATTATGTGTTCTTCGTTGATTTGAAGTTTGAAGTTTGGTCTGTTGATTGAAATTTGAAAGGCTAATTTATTTGAGATAGTCACGACAGATACTCAAATCGCAATGTTATTGCTTTGCTTTGATGGAATAGATCGTCACGACAGATACTCAAATCGCAATGTTGTCTTTTTTGATGTACGCGCAAACTCCTTTGTTGTTTTTTTAGTATGCATTATAATCCTGTTGTTTGAGGAGCTTCGGTTTTTATTAACCAAGTCCTATTTTAACTGAAAACAGATAAATATGAAAGGACTGGATGGAATCCAAGGACCTATTTATGTTGGAACTGGATGTGTCTTCAGAAGGCAAGCACTATATGGATACGACGCTCCAGTTAAGAAGAAGGCACCAGGCAAGACTTGCAATTGCTTACCTAAATGGTGTTGCTGTTGTTTTGGATCTCGTAAGAACAAAAAAGTTAAGACTTCCAAGGACAAAAAGAAGAAGACTAAGAACAGGGAGCTTTCCACACAGGTTCACGCGCTTGAAAATATTGAGGAAGGAATTGAAGGTAAGAAATGCTCAGGAAGTAATAATTTCATTGCATTTCAAATGTTCTTTTAGTATTCTCTTACTTGTTGTCCGTCCCATATCCCCTTTAGTGTGTGCTAACTTGAATCTTGATGACCAGGAATAGATAGTGAAAAGTCAACCATGATGCCCCAGATCAAGTTTGAGAAGAAGTTTGGGCAGTCACCTGTGTTTATTGCTTCAACACTTATAGAAGATGGGGGAGTTCCACCAGGTGCAACTTCTGCATCGCTGTTAAAAGAAGCCATCCATGTCATTAGTTAATGCTTTGTTAGTCCTTGCTCTGATGTAAGTTTCTCCTTCCATCTCCTGTTCTCATTTTTACTGTTGTTTTTTGAGAAAAGAGATATAAAAGGAAAATACAAACTCTTAGTTTGAACTTCATATCTTAACATGGTAATAATCCAAAATCCGAGCAAAAATTTTAAGGACTTGATTTAAGATCCATAGCTGCTGACAAAAACAATATGCAGGAAAAATAATTCACAAAATGATGCTTGAATCTCAGAAAATTTAATTTAATATCCATTCCAATATTCTGGCTCAGGTTTTACCGTTATCTGTCACACAAAGTAAGCAAGCAAGCTAAGTGCCACATTCATGCTACTTTAACAGCATAAATGATTAAACTCGGAATGTTGAACAAAATAAAACTCTTTCAAGCAATGGAGGCTAGGTTAAACAAAGTAAAACTCTTTCAAGCAATGGAGGTTTTCTTCGAGAGGTAAGCTTTATACAGTTCTCATGAAAAGGTTCCCGAAGTTTATTTTCTCTTAAGATTTTCTGCAATCCATGCAGATCAAACATATTTGGTGTAGAGGAACAGCATGTTGTTGGAGAAGTTGTGTGTCGATGTGCCCTTTGCCATGATTCAGATATGGTTCTCCAAAAGAAACCGGTATTGGTCCCTATATCCAAAATTTAGTTATATTGTTGAATATGAGAGAGATGAGTACAAAAGAGTGTACTTAAACGTGTGTGTCTAAGTGTCAAATATTCTCTCGCATCCCAATAAAATTTAAAAATAGCGAAAAATAAAAATAAAAACTAAGACAAAATACAATAAAAGTGTTTTTGAAAATACTACGAATACCTGAAAATCACAGCCTGTCAAATATTTCCTTATACACCACATTCAGCGTCTTGTCGTCCGATGCATCGTCTGAATCACCTATAATAACTTTAAGACCATTTTTGCTAGTAACTCTAGATAATGCAATATACAACTGGCCATGACTGAAAACCGGTGTTGGAAGATATAAACCAACATGAGAGAGTGATTGCCCCTGGCTCTTATTTATTGTCATAGCAAAAGACACGGAAAGTGGAAATTGTCTTCGCATGAATCTGACTGGAAATTTGGACAAATCCGAAGGAGACATTACCATTCTAGGTATTGTCACTTCCATTCCCGCATTCTTCCCCGAAAGCATCTTCCCTACAACAACGTGCTTACCTATACATGTTGAAGAAATTAGTTTTACATTTTACACAATTTAGAATTTATATTTAGTAATGATTACCTAATCGCGTAACAATTAATCTGGTGCCATTGCATAATTCTAAGGCCTGGTTGAGATTTCTCAAGAGCATAACTATACATCCAACCTTCAAATTTAAGAATATGGTTCGCCAATCCCGAACATTTGATCATATTTAAAAATTCCGGTGAGAAAACATCTTCATTCCCGTGTCATCCTCCTCTTCTACACATATCGCATCGAACTCAAGTATATCTTCTCCTCTCCAGAAATAGTGACATACCATAATCATTAATACTATCAACCGTATCGTTAGTTGGAGCAAGGACGGCTCGACTATGGAAAAATCCTTCGACATCCTTGTTTCGTAATAAGTCGGGATATATGCATTCAACGATTTTGGAATAGGATTTGAAGAA
Source organism: Adenophora triphylla var. japonica (assembly GCA_022495995.1). NCBI lineage: Eukaryota > Viridiplantae > Streptophyta > Magnoliopsida > Asterales > Campanulaceae > Adenophora > Adenophora triphylla. The sequence continues at coordinate 326,922 of JAFEMH010001700.1, read as the reverse complement.
TCTCGAACCAATATTTCCTGGGGCAAACTAATATCAACCTCTCCGTCATTATCTTCCCCAAAGAACACCGTCTCCAACCGATAATATCCATTGAGCAAAGTCTCTTATCTCCTCGGCCCGATCGGAAGAACCAACCTACATTAAGTTTGATGCAATTTAATTAATTATAACGACTCAAGAACACGTAACCACATTAATAATGAATAAATAATGATTACCCGCAATCTCATGTTTTGAGTCAACCTTAGTACCTCACAATAACTCCAAAGATAAGACGAACAAATTGAGGCATGAACAATATCATGCCTGTTACCTTTAGGAACAACCGGTAGAATCTCGCCTAAAGTCACCTCCAAGTATAACAACCACACCACCAAACGGCTTTTCGGAGCATCTCGCCATTTGTTGAACGTAAGACATCCCGTAAACTACGATCGACGGCCTCAAAACAATGTCTATGCGCCATTGGAGCTTCATCCCAAATAATTAGCTTTGTTTTTTGTAGAAGTCTGTCTTATACGTACCAGGCCTTAATTTATCCGCAAGTAGAACTCTCATCGACCCGTATAGGGATGCCAAACCTTGAATGTGCGGTCCTACCCTTAGGAAGTAGCAAAGAAGCAATTCCACCGGAAGCTACCTTGGAAGAACAATTTCCCGCTTCTTAAGGCGTAACACAAAGTCCTCCATAAGAATGTTTTACCGGTACCTCCATAACCATATAAGAAAAATACACCACCATCTCCCTATCAACAATGAAATAATTTTATCGTAAACACCCCTTTGCTCGGGTCGGTTGTGGAAATAACTGGAATGCTCGGCTTTCATCTCATCAATATCATAAGATGTATCCTCTAAAATAAGCATATTTTCAACATCTTCAATGTCACCGTATAATGGTTTAGGCATGTCCCCAAATTTATCAAGGCAGCCTACTATTCCTCGTTTCAAAGAACTTTTCTATCTCCACCAAAGCAATATTCTTGATTTGTTCCTCACGAAGCTTATGTCCTGCAGTTATACAAAATAATTTAAATATATAAGTAAAATTATGCCAATTATAAGTAAAAATTAATATACTAAAATTACTTTATAAATATAGTTACTAAGGAGTTAATAGATATAGATAAGTGATTTATGATATTATGTTATGATTTTGTTGATGTTCCAGATGTTTACTTTGAAGCTATACATGGATTTATATTTCCTTAAAGCTATAATTTGATTAGTGATTTATGTTTTTCTTCAATTAATTTTTGCGACAGCGGGAGTTAAAACTAATCTAAATTATAACTCAAAAAAATATGATAGGACAGAGAGAGTATTAAAAAGAAATATAATCATACTCAAAAATATTATGGGACAGAGAGAGTATTAAAACTAATCTAAATTATTGCTTAAAAACAATATGGGACAGATTGAGTATTAAAAAGAAATATAATCATAAGAAAAAGCATTATGGGACAGAGAGAGTATTAAAATTATTCTAAATTATAGGTAAAAAAACATTATAGGACAGACGGATTATTAAAAATAAATATAACCATAATCGAAAACATTATGGAACAAAGGGAGTATTAAAACTAATCTAAATAATATGCAAAATCAATAAATTAAATATTAATTCAAATACCAGGTTTGTCGTGCATTTTCTGATATTTGTCCTCAATATCATCGGCAAGTAAGTGCCATGTCTTCTCCCACACCTCATTAGGCATCGACATACTGTTAGAGAGAAGTAAAATAACAAAGAGCCTTCGAAGACCATCAGGAAACTGCCAGTGACTCGCCTCAATTATCCCACCAACATATTCCTTGTCATCATCCAATAACCCAAGAGCATAACACGCGGATTTGAAATCTGGATAGACAACCTTGTTCACAGTTCTCAAACCCTCGTAGCAAGTAGGACCAGCGACATGATTCAACATAAGCACCGAGATAATAAAGTTCACCGCAATTCATAGGTACATGGTAAATACGCCCAATTGCAATACGCTTGTCTTTTCTACGACGCCATTCACGTTTACTTTTATCCCAGACATGATGTTGAGTAAATTCTGCATATTTATACTTCCGAGCCTCTGGATGCTCTTTATTATAATCAAACCAACTCATGAATTGAGATTCCTTAACCGTAGCTTTATTCATAACATCAGGGAGAAAGTCACCATCCCTAAAAGGAATACAATGATCACCCTCCAAATGAAAAGCCAGACGCTCAACAGGAGGCGTACGATAGTGGAGCTCGAATCCAAAAATACGCCACATAGCCTCACAGGCAGATACATACCGACAATCTATTTGCCTTTTCACCTCATCCGTTTCAACACCAAGACACACTCTATCGCTTCCCTTATTAATATACTTGAACAAATATTTAATTGCTTTGCTCTGATTACAATACTCAACATTTATGTGTGCCTCATACCTTAGCAAAAGATATATGTTATATGGGACAATCCAACCATTATTTAACACGTTTCCATTCTTCTCAATAGTCGCACCATTATCACTACGTCGATATACCTGATACCCATTTTCATCCACAAATGTAGACTCATTTAACGGTTTTGGATACTTCTTCGTGCACTTACTCCCAGCCATGAATGTAGACTCATAATTAAAAGGACCGCAAGGACCATGCAACATGTACTCAACCACAGCCTTGTATAATCTAGGATACTTGGTTTTATCAGGAATTTCAGCACAAATCCACTTATCAATATCCTCCACTATAAGAGACTGATATTTTCGATCGAAGAACGAGAAGAATGTGAGCATGAGGAAGACCTCTCTTCTGAAACTCCACCGTATATACAACTACATGAATAACAAACAGAAACATAGTAATGTGATTATAAGCAATATAAATAAATAGAGTGTTTATTCTGACTATGATATTTACTTATCCATTTATCGATTGAAATAATAAATATTACAATAAACGAATTACGTAGAATGAGCTATCACCGGTACATTTATTAGCATTTAATTTATCATGATCCGATAGTTGGCTTAGTATTGTAGTTCCTTGGATATCACAATCAAATATGAAAATTTAAAGAGTTCGTTGATGGTCTCATGATTGTAGTTTCTCTCATTGTGCTGTTTTTATCATAGCATATAAATCTTGACATTTATTTACATCATTGTAACTGCTTCAAAGTGCAATTATTGTACTTGGTAAATACGCCCAATTGCTCGAATGGAGCCACAGTTTTATACTTATGTAGTCCAAACATTGCTCGAATGGAGCCACAGTTATATTACCAGTCATTTTACAATAATATTCTTGAATGGCATAATCAACACTATCAAGTGACTAAACACACAACATGCCCTTATAAATTCTTGGCCTACGAAATTGTTTCAAAATAATACCAAAATATTTTTTGATGATGCTGAGATTGAGACTGACTGAATGTTTCTTGAATGGGAATTAAGAGATCAGTAAGAAGTACATCAGAAAGAAAGAAACGTCTTTGAAAGAACTCAGAATTAGATAAAATGAGTAACGCTCCAAAACAACACAACAGGTGGTCAAAAAGAAGGATAATCAACCAAGTGTCAAAGAAAACCAGGTGTCATAGAAATCCAAATTGTCAACTTGGTCGGATGACGAAACTCAGTAAGTAAGAAGTACAGCTTTCTCTGGAACTATCAACCATTAGTTGGGAACCGCCAAGGAACAATTGAACATGAATTCCATAAGAGAAAGAAGAACATTGATTTTCAATTTGATGTCTGCACCTATATAGTTACTCGTATACATTAATCATACGGCCCAATGAACCATTTATTTCTGGATCTGTCAAAGGGAAAGGAAAATATGAGGTTGAACCAACAAACTTGACCAAAAGTGCTTGCGAATAAAAGAACATAATACAATTAAATATGAACCCATGATAGCAAAAACAAACCACACCTTCTAAAGCAACACTGACTGAAAATATCATATCTCATTCAGAGAATAAACTAAAAGACAGTTATGCATTCAGAAAACACTTACCTTGGGTTGAATCTTGAACTACAACAATGGAGCTTTCTTCCTCCTTCTTCTTCCTTCTTTTTTCTCACTGCCGTGCTCTCTCTCTCTCTCACCGATTCTCTCTCTATGCAACACCCCCTAAAATAATCCTTGTTCACAGTTTGTCATATAATATATGGTGCCCGAAATAATAGATATTCCTAGAATATATGTTGCCATACATATAATATATTCTATGCGAGTATACTGAATAATTTCCTTATATAATATATGGTGCCCGACGGGGATATGGAAGCTTTAAGAACAGTCATCTACTCGGTAAGAATTTCTTCTTTTTGTTCACAGTTTGTCATATAACCTAATACAATTAAATATGAACCCATGATAGCAAAAACAAACCACACCTTCTAAAGCAACACTGACTGAAAATATCATATCTCATTCAGAGAATAAACTAAAAGACAGTTATGCATTCAGAAAACACTTACCTTGGGTTGAATCTTGAACTACAACAATGGAGCTTTCTTCCTCCTTCTTCTTCCTTCTTTTTTCTCACTGCCGTGCTCTCTCTCTCTCTCACCGATTCTCTCTCTATGCGGCACCCCCTAAAATAATCCTTGTTCACAGTTTGTCATATAATATATGGTGCCCGAAATAATAGATATTCCTAGAATATATGTTGCCATACATATAATATATTCTATGCGAGTATACTGAATAATTTCCTTATATAATATATGGTGCCCGACGGGGATATGGAAGCTTTAAGAACAGTCATCTACTCGGTAAGAATTTCTTCTTTTTGTTCACAGTTTGTCATATAACCTAGTCTTTTTAAATTTGCTTTAATAAAAAAATTAGTGCAGATTCGACTCTAAATCTGCAGAATAATTTCCTTATACACTGAAAATTGTTGCCATACATATAATATATTCTATGCGAATATACTGAATAATTTCCTTATATAATCTGCATAAAATTATTGCAGATTCGACTCTAAATCTCTTGCTAGGGTTACATGATTTATATAGGGAATTGAAATTGACTCAATTTTGGGAACAATTATAGGAGCAAAAATTAACAAATTTGAGCTAGTCTTTTTAAATTTGCTTTAATAAAAAAATAATTTATTTATTTTTATTATTAATTGGGAAACTAAATACGCCCAAGATAATGGCCTTAATATAGCAGTCCGTCTTTCTTACCCTGCTTCCAAATGATAAAAAATTGCCGACTTTAAACAAAGAATTTCAAGCTCTTACTATTATTACGAAATTGGGTTTTCAAGAGTATTTTATTGCGGATATTTTTATATAGGGAATTGAAATTAATTAAACATTTTTTTTTAAGTTGAATAGGTGTGATTTAATTAACAGCGTATTTAAGGAAAGTGGGGCGAATTGAATCTGGGCCGTTAGTGACAACCTGTCATTTTGGCATATATTTTCAGCCTTTGATATAGTTTTGCTTTTATATTTATATGATGAGACAAATCGGGCTCTAGCGAGCGGGTGAAGTAGGATATGTATTCAGCTGTGTTGCAGAGTGTAAGCATGGAGAGAAGGTTGAGGGTCAAGCACGTGAAGTCACCATGTACATGTAGGGGTTTCACCTCTCAAGTGTGGGTTGAGCACGTGGAGTCACCTTACATAAGTAGGGGTTCACTTCTCACGTCTGGGTTTGAGTTTTTTCATTAAAATATGATAACCTAATTATAAACAATTTTGGAAATTCCCTACAAAAAGGGTGAGATTTTGGGGTTTTAATTGAAATATGGTAAATCGAGACTTAAATGGTAGTTCCCTATAAGAAGGGTGGGGTTATGATTTTTTTCATTGAAGTTATGTTGACCCAAGATAATTTTGACAGTTCCCTAAGAGGAGAATGGAGTTTTGACATTTTCATTGAAGTTATGGTGAGCTAAGACAATTTTGACAGTTCTCTTTAAGGAGGGTGGATTTTTTTTTCTTTAGGGAGATAGGGGAAGAAGATGTCACAAAATCATCGACAACTTAAAGAGGTCAATAGATCAGAAAGAGATGACATAATAACATCTCAAATTTGAAGTGCCCAATGAAGGGATGGAGATAACACAAAAGTATCGCCAATTTGAAGTGGCCAAAAAGAGGGGAAGGAGATTACGCAATAATATCGCCTAATTGTTTTTCACCGATGGAAGAAAAAACAAAACATTAATTTTAAAAGGAAAAAAATTGAAGAATAAGGAAAAAATGATGAAGAAGGAGAGTAGCAGAAGCATTTAGGCAACAAGGGAGAAGATGATCGATTATTTTTTATTTTATTATTTATTTTTATTTTTTTGTGGTTGAGGCAATGGGTGAGGAGGGTTTGAATAAAAAACTCTTGATACAAAATAAGAAAGAGAAAATGAAGGAGAGAATGATGAAAAGGTAGAAAAGACAAAAAATGATTTGAGAAGTGAATTACAATGGGTTTTTCTGGGTAGATTTTTTAGGGCGATAAGGAAAATATACATGAGAGGTCATTGAAGTTGAGATATACATGTGTTAAGGGAAAAGAAAAAGAAAAAGAAAAGAGGGTTTTGGTTGGTTTCTAGTGAGGAGGGGGTGAGATTTTGGGTTTTTAACGAGATAGGTTGATAAGTATGATAGGAGATGGAGGGTTAAAGCATGTGTGATCATAGAGAAATTGGTTGAGCGAAAGGGTGTGGATGGTTTGGATAAAAAAGCTCTTGATATCATTTTGAATTTATAGGATAAGATATGTGAAAAAGTTATAGAGAATTTGTGGAGTAATTATATGAAGGTAAACACTCATAAGGTTGTGGAGGAATTCTGTTTATAAAACACTCAAATATTATTATTCACAAAGTAAGTATTATACAAAAGGTGTAGTGCTTATCAAGCTATTATATATACATTAAATAAGGAAACTATATAATAATAATACTATCAGAAAAGTAAATAATACAAGTAATAGAAAATATATAATTATATGTCAAGAAGGATTATTGATATCTGTTGGGTTTGATGTCATCTAACTTGGGAACAACTTAGAGGATTGAACAAAGGGGAAATGGGGGCGATCACGCGCCTGTTCGGATTGGGCCTGTTCAGCGGCAAACTTTGTGCAGCACTCTAAAATCCTACATGGTTAGGAATAGGCAGTATAAATAAGCCCTATGCCCTAACAGTTTTTTTATGGTTGTAATTTCTAGTGTGATAGAGATCAATAATTCAAGGTGTTCCAGTGGTTTTCTTGTCTCTCTGTTTTCTCTAGATCTAGGTTTTGCACAATTGTGAATTTTTTTAATAAAGAATTCGTGCATCAGATTAGAGATTGTATTCGGTGATTGCCAGTTGATAATAATATTCTTGCCCTCTGCCCGTGGACGTAACCAAGTTGGTGAACCACGTATATCGTTGTGTTGTGTGATTGATTTATTTTCTATCTTTTACATAGATCTGTTTTAACAAACTAGTATCAGAGCCGGTTAGGTTGATAAAGGTATAGGGTGTTCCGCTGCAGAAGAAGATGGGATCAGGAATCGAATCACCAGTTGACAAGTTTAATGGGAAGAATATTTTTTCTCTTTGACAAATCAAGATGAAAGCCTCGTTGAGAAACAAGGGATTGTAGTATTCAGTGGCTGCTGCAATCAGGAATCGTAATGATTCAAATGGCAAAGTGGTAGCAGGTTTTATAGGTGTTGTAGCGGCTGCAACATCAGAGGGTTCAGGGAAGGCAATTGAGGAAGAAATTACAGATCTGATCGCTCTAGATGAGAGGGCCCATTCTAAAATCATCAGGTGCTTAGATGATGTTCCGGGGGATATTGCAGATACTGATTCCAGAGGTGCTATGTGGCTTGGGTTGGAAGATATGTCTCTGACACGATCATTGACCAACAAGTTGTAAATTAAGCAGAAGCTGTATTCTCTCTAAATGATGGAAGGTACGCCCATTAGTGTAAGTGCTCCAATTTGAGCTTGTTAGAATTTTCGTTAGAAAATTAACGAAAGTTATAACATTTCTAACAATTCCTAACAATCCTAACTTTCCTAACAAAGTGAGGGTAAAATGGGCATTGTTATTTAAGGTTAAACCTCAAAAAGAATCTTAAAAAGCAAAACAAAAGAAGAAAACCAAAAATAGCAATGGCTGGAAACAAAAAACTGGCTGTTAATTTGAATTTTGAAAAGAAATATTCCTCTTGTCCAAAGCTGGAGCTGCATTTAATGAACAGTGCACGCTGAGGGTTCCTGTCCGCGCGGATGGGATTGCAAATTCCAGAGGGCTATAAATTGAGCCCTCCAGTCACAAAAATAAAGAGGAACAACACATTTTGCACCGAACCTCTGGCGAAATATAGAGAGAAAACAGTGAGAATTCACTTGAATTGTCACCTTTTTCTCTCCAATCTTTCCCAACTCATACTCATCCACTCACTCTCATATTAAAGCCCTAAACACTCATACACTCAAGCCAAACACTCAAGAACACAAGGAAGATTGGTAAACCCTCCTTCCCCTAACCCTAAATCTCATCCATGCATGCATTTGCAAACTATAAAATGTAGTTCTTTCATCTTCTTGCTCTAGATCTAAGAAGATCACCATGGAAGACCATCTCCATGGATGATCTTCTACAAAGATCAATATTATTTTCAAGTTCTCTTACTCTCTTGTAAAGAAAACTCATTTTCAAAACCCTAAAAACCATTTTCAAGCATAAAATCTCATTTTCAAAGGATAAAAATCCCCTTCCCAAGCAAATGAAATGCTTAGTCCTAATGTACCCCAAGGATGGTTTGGTATAGTTGATTCACCACTAAAATTTCTAGTGATCACTAACCAAAACCTAGGGAAATGGGGACAAGCATGGATGCAAAACCCCCCTTAAAATCATATTTTCTTTCTTGAGAAGTTGCTGTCCAGTAGCAATTTTCCCAGACCTCAGTCCATTGTCTTAATTCTTGGACACAGATGAACTTGGAATTTGGTGTTGACTACAAAACACTTTTTGTAGCCAACATCCAGAGCTTTCCAGACATATTTTTACCTTATTTTTTGGGTGAGTAAAACTTCCCTTTTCAAATTTTCTTTCAGAGGCTAGTTCATCAGCTTCTGGGAATCCAGATCTCATATCTGAGGTTTCCAGAAGGTTTTGACCCCTCAAATCTTCTCCAAAATGGAAAATTCCTTCGCACAAACCTTATTTAAGGTGTCTGGAACAACTTTCATTCTCTGAGTTTATCCAGATTATGAAGTTTTAAGACCCTTGAATACATTTCAAAATCAAAGGTCCACTGCCTTTTTCATTCTGGCAGAAATGGCTCTCAACTTCAAAAGGTCTTTTGAGTACCAAATCTCAATCCAAAAATCCCCCAAAAAATCATGGGATCAGTTTAAAGTCTTGAAAAGATATCCCTATTTTTACTTTTCTGAGTTTTAAAGTATTTTGGCCAAAACACACACACACACACACAAATGATTTTCAGCTTGGAAGACTCGTTTTACGAGGCATTCCGGGTGCACACTAACGTCCTTCCCGGCGTGTAACATGACCTCCGAACCTAAATCTCTGATCTCGGGCTTTTTTCAAAGTTTTGGCCCTCAAAATTAAAATGGCGTGGCGACTCCGTTTTCGTTGATTTTTTCAAACAAAAATGGGAAAATTTTCGGATACAATCACACATCATCACAGTGGCGACTCCGCTGGGGACTAAGCTTTAAAAAAAAAAAATGATATTTGGTATATTGGTGGAAACCACTAAATTTCCCGTTATCGCCTCCTAACACGAGTCGGGGATAAAGTGTGGTCTAACAATCCCACGTACCGGTATCACCGTTTTAAAAAAAAAAAGGCTTTTGAGGGTCAAGCTTCCGTCCCGGCTTTGAAAATCATTTTTGTGTGTGTGTTGATTTTTGCACAGTTTTCATGTTGTTTTGGCCGCCTCGGAGAAAGTCAAAATTTTGACTGTCGGAATAATGTCCCTAACTGTCGGAATTTTCGTGCTTACGTGCTTATGTGCTCATTAAAAATTTCAAAAAAAAAAATTCAAAAAAAAAAGATTTTCAAAAAAAAAAAGAAAATTCTCAAAAAAAAAAAAAATCATGCATCATATTTTTAAGACACATAAAAAAAATCTCTATTTTACTCAGAAAAATAATATAGACTGCTTGCACACTACGCGCACGTGACCGTACACTGCACACTACGTCCCTAACCCGGGGAAATCCTTGTCGCGGTCCGTTTGGTCTTATTACGCCTCTCGGATGAGCACAGGACTACCCAAACATCCCATGGAGCCTCGCGTCGACCATGCACTCGTCCGTGACACACTTTGTCCGAGACCCGGTTGGTTTTTAGTGCAGTCCGTGTCATGCCCTGTCCGTGTATAGACCTTTCCTTTCAAGCCTTTGTCGGCATACCGACTCAATATCTTTCGGGGACCCTAATCGGTCGAAGTTACGCCGGTTTTCCGCCGCGAGACTTTGACCAAGATATTGACCGCGCCTTGACTTCGGCTCGGCGCACAAATTATACACTGACTCCTAGCATTGACACTGAGTCATCAAGGATTAATGATTATTCCATGCCTAATTACGACTTAACTGACGACAAGTCAAGATCAATCGTGGACATTTATCACTCCAAATCATGCCGACTTTTCGTCGAGCCCTCGGACACGATCTTGACTTTTGACGTCAGCTTTGTCCGTAATTTACATCGAATGCTCGTTAAGACTCGATTACCCGCCAGACTTTTAGGATCGTTTTTCTTTCGGTCGGTGGGACCCGCTTGCCCTATAGGACCCTCGCCCGGGGCATCCGCCTGGGAGGTCGAAATACAGGTGGAATACGAGGGGCTTATAGACGTAGTGACGGGGCCCACTGATCCAGGAATCAGAGTAGTTTGCGAAAAAGAAGAGCAATCTTTTCCAACCGATTAGGATAATAAAACATGTTTTAAGTAAACGTGAACAAATAACTGCATGTTGCATGAGCCAAAAGCCCAAACACCTACCTTCCTTCCATTCCCAGACATCTGAACCTTCGCGTCCTTTCCCCCGCATCTCCGCACAAAGCTTGGTTTCGTGCACCTGGTCGCCGTTTGATCAGTTGGGAAGAGTCAAGCGCATCGTCGGCTTCACCGTTTGTTCCGACTCGGGTTTGAGAATGTACGCATCGGCCGGTAATGATGGGGATAACGTCACTCCGCCTCCCGGGACCCCTCGGACAGAGCAACGGTGGAATCGGTTAACGAACGAGATGAGGTTACGACAGGAAGCACGGCTAAACGGCCTTATGGAGGCTATTAAGAGTCACGGTCGGCCGCCGGCCTCAATCCAGATGGCACCTTCACCGTGGAAGAAGACGAGGATGCCAACCCCACTCTCGGTCGCCCGACTATACCAGGATGCCGCCACCCACCTCCTATGGTGCCGCTACGAGAACCCATGCTCCTCGATTTTCGGGTCGGCCCGGCTCCCAACCACAGACCACGGATCCATGCGGCCCGATGGCACAAATCGGTGGGGGCAAAATCGGTATGGAATGTCTTCTCATGGTTGGGGCTATCTCGGAATGCCACGGCTAATCGGGATCCCGCCTCGGTTCGGAACCGATCAATCAGGACCTTCACGGCAACGGCCACGGTTCGGAATGCCGCCACAACTTGGTTACGGGCCGCGATCGGGAGCCCTCCTCGAGTACTAGTTTGCTCCTCACACAAATCCATTCCTCATTCAGACTTCTATGGGTTACCAAGCCTCCATCCAGGTGTCATCCGAATCACCAGGACCGCAATACCCCCCGGGCTACACACCTTCACCACAGGCAGCCATGCAATTCAACAATCCGGGACGGCCCGCACTCAAGCCTACTTACGGGCCCCACACGGAAATCCAAGTTATCCGGCTACATCGGGGTGCCTCCACCTACTTTGTAAGTTGAAAATCAACGGCAGGCCGCAAGGTTCTATCCTTTTGCCCAGGTTCCTACCCATGCTCCCCAAGGTAACTCGGCCGGGACAGGTTTTCACCTACGTCCCAGGATCGGCCGTTCCCTCCACGATCTGCCTCCGGTGGTAGCTCCTCTCTCTAGCTCGGCCACGGCTTGAATGCCATGGGTCCACCACAAGACCCTCATCCGGCCTGGTTCATGGAAAACACAAGGAAATGAAAGCGCAGATCGCCGAACCGACCGCCAAGAAGTCCCGCCTTCCGGCCTACTGAACCGGACTCCATTGTTCCTCCGCCCCACAAATTCGTGATGCCTAATCTGGATCTCTTTGATGGGACCGCATGTCCGAAAACCCATTTGGACACATATACCCTGGCGATGAAAGCCAAAGGATGTACCAATCGGCGGTTGGGCGACTATTTCGATCTATCCTTGAAGTCCGGTGCCTTAAAGTGGTTCTTCCGTTTGAAACCTGAAGCCGGGGCTACATGGGACAGATTACCAATGCCTTCACGAGAAAAATATAAGGCCAACTTGGAATGGGAAACAAATAGAGTTGACCTACAAACAACAGTGCAGAGTCCTGATGAGAATGTTGGGGACTTCTACAAGCGGTGGAATCGAAACTCGGTGAAATGGCCATCCCTCCTTCCGAAGAGGAACAAGCTGGACATTTTCTAGTCATGCTTGAAACCACATTCGAGAGCCTCCCTCGAGTCACTTCCCATACTCGAGACTTACGGGCCATGGTCAACTCTGCAGCTAAGTTTGAAAAGGCCTACAATCGGCCAGAATGCTGCACCGCCTACGAGATATCGAGCTCCTCCTGCAAACACTTGCCCATGCTCCTGCTAAAGGCAAAGAGATGATTAACTATGCGGGACGGGAATGTAATAACACGACTCCTTTTGCTCCCAGGAAACCAGCTGAGCCCAGACCGCGGGTCATAAATCTCGATAACTTTGGAATGCCTCTGAATGACATCTTTAGGGGACTGGTGAAAGAAGGCTTGCTGCGGCCTTTGGAGAATTTCCAACCCAGAAATCCGAATGCTCCCGTGGATACTACAAAGTATTGTGCTTTTCATCAAGCTCACGGACATCGGATCGACAACTGCTTTACTCTGAAAAAGGCAATCCAGGGGCTAATAGAGCAAGGAAAGTTGGAAGGCCCCGAAGGGCCTAACACAGTCAAAAATCCGCTGCCAAGGAACCATAATCAGGTGAATATGATTGAATGCGGAGAATCTTCGCACGAAGATGCTGATGAAGGTCCCCAAATACCCGTGGCCAACCTCGTTGAGGATCCTGAATTCGGATTCCCCCTCAGCCTTGAGGATATCGAACGAATCAACCCATCTTGGTCTCATGTCAGAGACTCCTTGCAAGAATACGAGGCCCGCTATTTTTCGGATAAAAGGAAGGCCAATACTGAAGAGTCAGTACATTAGGTCAAAATATGAAAGAACCATTTACACAAGATGGTTAGAACAATCGAAAAGAATCGAACAAGAAAGCTTCCGGCGGGCGCCTGTACTGGGGCTTATCAGCAAAGAGGCCGAAGAGCACCTTGAGCTAGTACACTTCTGCAAATTGGCTTTGGGAGAGCCCGAATATGATCCCGAGAACAGTGAAGAATCGGAAGAGGAGGATTCCTTCTATATCCTACCTGGTGTCAAATACGTGCCACCCCCTCTCACTCTTCCCCCGCAATTTCTGGGAGGAGAAGATGAGTCACAATTACCACTTCCGGGAATGGGAACATATGACAATTTTTGCGGTTGCACGCACCCATATTCCCCCAACGGGTTTGATCAACGTTCCCTCTCAGCCGAAATCCCGGTAGTATGGGAAGAAGATTCTGGTGACAGCGATGATGATGATGATGACGAGAGTGAAGAGTCAACTGAGGCCCCCGATCCGGAAACAATGCGGAACAATCATGCCGAGAAATGAGCCCATGGGAGCCGTGCACAATGGCTGGTTATCGGCAAGCGACGACGAAGAAACTTCGGAAGACGAATACGAGGCCGAGGACATGAAGGCCATGAAGTTTCATGGATGCGAGCATGTGGATGTCTTAGAATTCAACACTTTGCCTACCATGCTTTGGGGAAAGGGTTTTCAGGTGTCCGATCCAGTGATAGTCGAAGATCCGATCGAAAGAGGAAAATTAACTCCCATCCACCCAAATGAGAAGATAACCATGGTTAGATCAAATCCACCCAGAACAAAGTAACACTCCTTGTCGGGGTTACCCAAGAAGAGGTCACCTTCCCGAATGTATGTCGGCTTTCAGAGAAGTCCTAGAAGCTGGCATGATACCGGATGCGCCTCCCACACAGAACGCTATAATCATCTCCAACTCCGAGTATTACAGAAGGGAATCAGAATGGCTGCACTATCCAAGGGATGAAATCGAAAAGCCGCCGAGTCCCGACAATAGCGACTCTTGTTGCATGATAACTATGAGCAAGGCCGGCCATGAGAGTGAATCGGAGGACGCCCTAGCTCTGTGGACCATCCAAGGGGCAACAACACAACCCCAAACCCAAAAGCCTGTGACTTGGGAAGCAGTTATAAGGGCCGCCCAGGAAGGAGCGATGCGGCTCAGCCCCTCACTGTCACTAGACTCCGTCAGAACCAGTGGCCAATAGCCAAAAGGGCTCCCCCATTGACCCTAGCAGCATTGAAGAAATCCAGTCAAGAGACGACTGATGAGGAAGTTAATCTGTTGACCCGCTCTGGGCAGATTTTCCAAGGAAATCCCAAGGCAGATAAGAAGGCCACAGATCAAGCACTGATGGGATGAAACTCCCACTTGTAATAAAAACACCTCGCAAGTGTACGAGTGTCGAAAAGATAGCGTACACAAGTAAGGGGTCGATCAACAGAGAATTGTTGGGTGATTGAGTCGATTTGAGTAGTGTATACTAAAGTAATAAGAACAAATAAAAGGGGGGGGGTTGGTTTTGAAAGCAAACTAACTACTAAAAATCAAAGATTAAAATTAAAGCTAGGAAAGACAAGTAAACAAAGAGAGCAAATTTAACTAGAGATTAAAACAATAATAAGGGGGGATTTCATGGATTAGATTTCATTTAATCACAAAATACTATGCCATTAATTTGGAAAAATATATTAATTTCTATCTTGGGTTCAATCACCAAAGTCAAGATTGGTACGGTAAGGCCGCCGGATTACAATCTATTATTTCCAAATCAATTACTTTTCGCAAATCAAGTCCAAGCAATTAAAAAGGAAAGCTTTGAGCTTTAAAGATTTTTATGAACCAAAACCCATTTAGCATCAATCAAGAAAACCAAAAGATTTCAACATCTAGCAAAGTTTAAGTCAAAATCCCCAAATCAATATAAGAAATTGACACCCAAAAAGTAACAAGGAAAAAATTCGGAATCAACCACAATTTAATCCAAGAAACTTTCATGAAAATAGCAAAGATGAACAAGACATCAATTAATGAGATAAAATACTTAATGGCATAACATAAATGACTAAATTACTATCCAATCCATGAAATAGAAAATACTAACTACTCATAATAACATAATAATAAAGATTACAAAATAAAAATAAAGAAAACAAAACCTTCAAAATGGAAATGGAGGACTGCCCTCCTGCGCCTCTTTCTCCCAAAATACAACTTTAAAAACCTAAAATATTATCACCCTTTCATATTTATACTAAGGGAATACAAAGGCTGAAAATGGCAAGAAAATTGGGCCAAAATGGGATAAGCCCAAACAATAATACAAATGAAGCCCAAGCTGGAAGGAAATTGGCTACCAAAATATGGCCTGGGTGTTGGAATTGAATTGGGCGACCGCCGTTTGGCCAAGGGCGGGGCGCCGTAGTTGGGCCGAGAGCTAAGGGCGATCGCCCAAGATGTTTTTGTGAACGCCCAAACTGTTTTTGCCTTGGCCAGCTCCAATTTTGCCTTGCCTTGGCCAGCAATTACATTTCTTTCTTTCTTGGTAATTCTTTAGTAATTCTTTTGTATTCGCTTCGCTCCGTCTCAAATTTTAATCTTTTCTCCACTTTAAATCACCAAATTTTCCACATTTCAACCTGAAAATAAAATAGTACTAACAACACAATTAAACTACCATTTTATTCGGGAATTTTGCACTAAATATAATTTTAAGGACATAATTTGGATGTATAAAATACATCCATCAAATACCCCCAAACCTATCTTTTGCTCGTCCCCGAGTAAAATAAAACATAACATAGCTAAATAATAATAACTAACAAGTCAACAATAATAAAAATAAACCCAAATTTTTATGTTGTCCAAAAATGCTATAGGCTTGCCCAATGTAAGTCTCAGAAACTTCACCAATTATACCAAAAATGCATGTTCATCATAACAAGAAATTATAATCACATTGAATCATTCAACCCTCGATTTTCATCTTAGCCGGTGAATGGAATTGATGTTTTGGATCATTGTCACCAACCTAAATCCCGTTATAGGGTCGTTTTGTCATGTCCTAACTCAAAAGAGGATGAATATACACTAAAGCATACGAAAGGTGTCCATAGGCACTCTTACACAATTGCTAACCCGGCTAATCATATTGGGAACATGGCTTAGGAAGTTCACTACAATTACAATGAATCCTCACTACAAAACTCTTCCTTGGTCACTTACAAACACTCAAAGATAGGGGGACAAGTTGAACCGCTAAACATATTATTTGTGTCACGTAGGTACAAGAATGTTTAATCATTCTCGGAGCGGGAATCGGTACCAAGGATTCAACTTTTTTTTTTTTTTGATATTTCTCGTGCTTTTTCTTTAATCCTTGTCATTCCTTTCCTCTTCTTAACGCGACACTTATTCTTCTATTTTTTTCTCTTTCTTTTTTTTTTTTTTTTTTTTAACATACATAACTTGATACTTGCCCCCTATTTACAATACAATACAAGCCAAGATTTCCTAAGTTGACCAACTCAAGCCATGCCCCAATATTCACTAGCCTATTTGACTTGATATTAGCAATTGTGCAATCATGTTCTAGCAACCCCGAAAATGACAAAATGATCCTATAAAAGTACTTAGGCAAAATGACAATGATCCGGACAAGAATGGAAGTGAAATGATGATGGTGCAATCTAAGGTTTAAATGATTCAATATGCTTTCAATTCCCAACATGACAACACACAAAATGGCAATACAAAATACATCTCTCATATCATCATAGACTTCAATGGCAACCTCAAAATTTAGCAAAAATGGACAACATTTTTTTTTTTTTTTAGAGGGGACAACTATAAACACTCCTTTATAAACCCACAAACTCGGGGAGGTGCCTACCCCCAAACCTAAAACATGCTATGTCCTCATAGCAAGGAACTAAAACATGTTTTGTGTTTGAAGGATGGCAAGACACTACAAAGCAAGTAAATGACATAAAATAAATCATACCACTTGGGGTGCCTCCCAAGAGCGCGTTTGGTTAAGGTCGTTAGCCCGACCGGAGCCCTCATTTGACTTTAACTTTCACCTTTCTTCCTTTTGCCCACTTTACATTCTCGCGGGTCTTGATTTTCATATTACGCCCCATAAATATTCCCCGAATTGTGATATCATCGAGCACTCGAGGGAATTTTTGACATTGAAGATTCATGGGCTCTTGATCTTGGGAGTCCTTACCACTTTCTTCATCATTAACAATGGGAGGGAGGACCAAAATACCGAAGGGTTCTTCTTGGGCACTTTCCATGAATTGAGGTGGGCATTCATTCATGCATGACTTGTCGATCTTGGTGAGAGTGACCATATCTTCTTGAAGCTCATTGCCCCGCATCTCACCATAAAGAGCAAACTCAATTTCATCTACTTGCTCATGCCATGATTTCTCTACCTCCTCAGTCGGCCCACTCAGTTCATCATCATCAACAACCACAATAACATTAGTAGCAGACGGAGAGAGAGTTGGAAGTTCGTCACAATCGGAATCATCCTCCCATTCATATTGTTTCGGAGGTACCGAACTTGTATCTTGCCCCCAACCCCTCAATGCCTCTACCATCTTACTTATCTGTTCTTCGAGCCTATTTAAAGTTGTAGCTCGTTGATGTTGTTGTTGAAGATTTTCCTCCTGCATTCTTATCAAAGCCTCCTGCCATGGTTGCATTTTAGGTTGCGGGGGATCATAAGAATGTGGCTCAAAATTGTTCCATGTTTGGCTTTGGTTTTTCCACTCGTGATTGTAGGAGTCGGGAAAATGTTCATATTGTTGCCACGAATGGAACGGACTCATCTCTTGAACCTGTGGATAACACTCAAAAGAATACGTCCTCGAAGGACACTCATATGAAGCATGGGAGTATAATCCACAATAAACACACGACTCATAGATGCCATAATTATGCATCCTTGAGTCCACACAAATATTTACACTACACAAATATTTACACTACCTAAGCTATTTACACTACCTAAATCAACAAATTCAACCTAAACAATTCCCCGGCAACGGCGCCAAAAACTTGATGGGTTAAAAATCCCACTTGTAATAAAAACACCTCGCAAGTGTACGAGTGTCGTTGCGATAGCGTACACAAGTAAGGGGTCGAATCCACAGGAAATTGTTGGGTGATTGAGTCGATTTGAGTAATGTAAAAAAACAATAATAAAACAAATAAAGGGGGGGGGGTTGGTTTTGAAAGCAAACTAACTACTAAAAATCAAAGATTAAAATTAAAGCTAGGAAAGACAAGTAAACAAAGAGAGCAAATTTAACTAGAGATTAAAACAATAATAAGGGGGGATTTCATGGATTAGATTTCATTTAATCACAAAATACTATGCCATTAATTTGGAAAAATATATTAATTTCTATCTTGGGTTCAATCACCAAAGTCAAGATTGGTACGGTAAGGCCGCCGGATTACAATCTATTATTTCCAAATCAATTACTTTTCGCAAATCAAGTCCAAGCAATTAAAAAGGAAAGCTTTGAGCTTTAAAGATTTTTATGAACCAAAACCCATTTAGCATCAATCAAGAAAACCAAAAGATTTCAACATCTAGCAAAGTTTAAGTCAAAATCCCCAAATCAATATAAGAAATTGACACCCAAAAAGTAACAAGGAAAAATTCGGAATCAACCACAATTTAATCCAAGAAACTTTCATGAAAATAGCAAAGATGAACAAGACATCAATTAATGAGATAAAATACTTAATGGCATAACATAAATGACTAAATTACTATCCAATCCATGAAATAGAAAATACTAACTACTCATAATAACATAATAATAAAGATTACAAAATAAAAATAAAGAAAACAAAACCTTCAAAATGGAAATGGAGGACTGCCCTCCTGCGCCTCTTTCTCCCAAAATACAACTTTAAAAACCTAAAATATTATCACCCTTTCATATTTATACTAAGGGAATACAAAGGCTGAAAATGGCAAGAAAATTGGGCCAAAATGGGATAAGCCCAAACAATAATACAAATGAAGCCCAAGCTGGAAGGAAATTGGCTACCAAAATATGGCCTGGGCGTTGGAATTGAATTGGGCGACCGCCGTTTGGCCAAGGGCGGGGCGCCGTAGTTGGGCCGAGAGCTAAGGGCGATCGCCCAAGATGTTTTTGTGAACGCCCAAACTGTTTTTGCCTTGGCCAGCTCCAATTTTGCCTTGCCTTGGCCAGCAATTACATTTCTTTCTTTCTTGGTAATTCTTTAGTAATTCTTTTGTATTCGCTTCGCTCCGTCTCAAATTTTAATCTTTTCTCCACTTTAAATCACCAAATTTTCCACATTTCAACCTGAAAATAAAATAGTACTAACAACACAATTAAACTACCATTTTATTCGGGAATTTTGCACTAAATATAATTTTAAGGACATAATTTGGATGTATAAAATACATACATCAAGCACCGAAAGAAGAACGCCGCCCCTATGGTAAGACAGCTGAAATCCCAGATCCCGAAAAAGAGGATCCCGTGCTCACCCAGTTGAAGCAAACACAGGCCAACATTTCCCTCTGGTCTCTACTCACTTCGTCCTATCCCCATAAGCTGAAGCTGGAAGAAAGCCTGGCTCGCACTCTCGTGCCTATTGATGCTACTCCCGATGATGTGGTACAGCTGATTGGAAACATCCACTACAGGAACATAATCACTTTCACAGATCTCGACCTCCCTCAATTTGGGGCTGATCATAACGAGCCTCTCTTCATCACAGTCCAATTGGATGAACGACGCCTCCCTCGGGTCCTGGTTGATAATGGGTCCGGAATGAACATTCTTCCGGCAAAGATCATGAGCTTGCTTGATATCAAGACTACAGACTTGAAGCCTTCTTCTCTCACAGTCAAAGCTTACGACTCAACATCCCGAGCAGTCCTCGGAGTTGCTACTTTAGACCTCTGGTTTGGACAGAAATTGATACCTGTGGAATTCCAGGTTATCGACATCCCGATTACTTTCAATGCCTGTTGAAGACCTTGGCGCACCAGTCAAGGGGTCGCCTCAAGCCTCCACCGGTGTGTGAAATTCGTCTCGAATGGGGACGACCATTTACGGGGATTTAGTCACTTTGGAGGGCACGGATACGGGCGGAATACCTATTACGGAAATCAAACATGACGAGGAAGGTCACATGCTAACGGGCTTCACGGCCGAGCCTCCCAAGGCCCAAGTGTGCAACATAGATCTGACGGTCACTCGGGATAAAATCCCTCCGGTCTTGAAAATGATGAGAAAAATGAGCTATCTACGGCCTCGGTGCTGGGAAGCACCAACAAGGAACTCACAAACTCATCGAAGTGAAAGGACGGAATACTCGCCACGGCACAGGATATGAGGCCTCCCGGTGGACACCGCAAAGGAAAAAGATTTGAAGGCTGCCACGGGAAAGGTCCGGTCGACAACCCTAAATCTCTCCCCTTCGGTCCTAATTTGGCCGACTACTTTGTAAAGGGTCCCACACAACCAGGAAACATCACAGAGCCCACTCCTACGGCGGGATGGCTAAAGCTACAAGATAACCTCAACAAGTTCGGAGGAACCAAGGCTAACCCGGTCCGTAGAATGTTCTGGACCTACCTAAGATACACAGGGCTACCACTGCCATGAAGAGTGAGTATACCTTCAGGCGTGCACGACCTGGTGGAACAGGTTCGAGAAGCTCACAACCACTATTCCTACGCCGGGAAGATCCGAAACCCGAATTCGGGCGCGGTGCCAAAAGCTAAGGCCACGGAATTTCCCTCGAGATGATTGGGATGGTGCAGTTATGCGGCAATTGTTCGAAGAAGAAGTCCAGTGCGGACACGATTGATCTCGGCTCGGTCCAAGAGATGATAGCGGCAATTGAGAAAGGAAAACAAAACAAAGACAGCTTCCCGAGTCATGAGGCCACCAACGGCGATGCCGCTAAAGAATTGGGAAAACCTCTCGTGCCCGTCCGCGACCAAGGAGGAAATGATCACCAAGCTTGGATTGGTCCCCGTCCCTTTGTGTCAATCTAGGACAAGTCCTCCCAGTCTCTCTTTGTTAAGATCGAGTCTCTAGGGTCGTCAGACGGCCTTACGCCCGAAGACTACGAGTGCAGCAAGCGCCGTATTCCCTTTCGTTTTCAATGAAATGATGAACCTTTACGAGTATCCCTTGATTGCCACTTTAACTAATGACGAATTAAAAAAAAAACACTTAATAATAACTCATTAGATAAAGAAGCGAGACACATTAAACGAAAAAAAAAATCAAACAACAAAAAAATCTTTAAGCGGGTTGTCAGGAAGAGGAAAATCGAGCCCAAGCCGCCGAAGAGATTTTGACGAGTGTGAATACGGGAACTGCGGAAGAGCCTAAAGAGACGCAGATTGGTGATTTCTTTGAAGGAATCGGAAAGGATGCTCTGCAAAGTCCTACAAAATCCTCAACTCAAAGAAAGTTGTCCTCTTCATCAAAGAAAACATCATGTGCAGATAACGGGTTGCCGGCCGAAATCATTTCAGATAATGGATCCCACTTCGAAGGGGAATGTGACAGGTTGCTGGCAGCAATTCCGAATAATCCGTCACAAGTCATCTCCTTACAGGCCCCAAACCAATGGAGCCGTCGAAGCAGCAAACAAGACTCTGGAAAATATCATCCGGAAAATGGATGTCCAAGGCAGAGATTGGCCCGAGAAGTTACACTGGCACTGCGGGGCTACGTAACATCGGTCGAACGGCAAGCTGGGAAACACCTTTTGCCCTCACATACGGAACGGAAGCCGTACTCCCAATCGAGCTAGAGATCCCCTCGCTCAGGTATCTTCTTGGAAAGCCGGATCAACGAGGTCGAATGGCTCCAGAGTCGCCATGCCGAATTGGCCCTACTAGACGAACGCCTTGGCGAAGGCCATGGAACATATCCGGGCCTACCAAGGAAGAATGGCGAGCCTTCGACAAGAAAGTAAAGCATCGGAAATCCGAGAAGGGGATCTCGTTTTAAAAGAAAAGCCCCGGTCCGTATCAACCCCTCGGAAAATGGGAGCTGTCTGGGTCGGGCCATATGTCGTCCAGGAAGATCTTCTCAGGAGGAGCCATGCAACTCGCGGACCTCGACGGGAATCCCTTTGTACACCCAGTGAATGGTGACAAGGCTGCGCGAGATACTACGCGTAAAAAAAAAGAAAAAAAAAGAGAGAAGAAAAACAAAAAAAAAGAGTGCTAAAAGAGTAATACCCAACTAGGTTAGAAACCCGAAAGGGGCGGCCTAGGTAAAAAACAGGGTTGCACCAAACAAAAAAAAAAAACAACAAAAAAAAACAAAAAAAAAGGAGTGCTAAAAGAGTAATACCCAACTAGGTTAGAAACCCGAAAAGGGCGGCCTAGGTAAAAACAAAAAAAAAAAAAAAAAAAAAAAAAAAGCAAAAAAATCGAGGTTGAACTACGAAGACCCGAGCTCCTCAAAATGAGGGAACGTAGGCGGCGGAAACGGTTCGGTCTAAAGCACAAATAAAAGCCATACTTTGGCATCAATACAATTGATCGAGACCATGAAAGCGTCTCGAAAAACTCTAAAGCAATTCAAATATTCATTACAAGTTAAAAGCTCTTTGATGAGTCTAAGCCCGATTCATTCCTACAGCGGCAACCCGCTAAAAGAAAACTAAGATACATAATCAAATTAATGTGTACGCCATGACAAGAAAGGGATACTCGGAAACCTCGGGGTCACTCCAAGCCACTCATCGGCCTCTCCCCTCTTCTTTCCCCTTCGAGTCTTCTTTTACGAACAGGAAAAATGTCGGTGTTCCTCCTACCAAGCTCTGAGTATAGGGACGGGGTCTATCAAACCAGCCTCTGTCGGGGCCCTAGTAGCCCTAGCGTCATCCCTCATCTCCTCGTAACCTAGGCGGTAGCATAGGAGCCCTCCTCTCCTGTCTCTTGACGTAAGCCTCATAATCGGTCACGGCGTCTCCGCTCTGTCGCGAGGGTTGGCCCTCGCCTCGACCCTCCTCCTCTCGAAAATGCAGTCGGGGTCCTCCGCACCCACAATGGCCTCACGCCGTCTCAAAATAGCCACCCGAGCCTCTCCCGGATGCCTCTCATACCAATCCGGGTACCAAGTGGTCGGGAACACCGGTCTTGGGCGCTGAGAATGACCCGAGGAGGAAAGGCATCATACCTCCATGCTCGGGAAAGAAATGGAAACACTGAGGATCATCCATAGAAGCAGGAGCCACCACCCCGGTGGCTACATCATCAAAGCCCTCCAAAGGAACTGCTCCAGGCCAAAGCTGTCTCGTAACTAAAGCCGGAATATAGAAGCTGGGACCGAGAAAGCCCGGAAGCATGACCACAGGAGACCCGTCTGAAGCACTCTGCGAGTCTCCACCCGCCAATGAGGCACCGACCATCGATATCTTCGGTCTGGCGACCCGCCATCCAACGCTCCCACGAGCCACGATCATCAAAATCTACATCAACACCTCTCTGGCAAAAGTCCAAGGCACGATCATATCGAGGTTTCCCGAAGAACCCCCAAACGCTCCATCGGCCGCGGGGTCAAGAGAAACGGGCGCCCCAGGTGCATATACCGCCTTCCGGTAGCTAATCTGTCGAGAGCATGAAAATTCTCCCAGAATCAAAGGAACGACATCTGCGCCTGTGCGACAGTGAACGACGACATCCAAGAAAGACCGATGGCGAGATCCCAAAGGAATAGACCATGAACGGGGTGCCAAACATACAAAGTGCAAAGGCATCCCAATAGGCATCATCCACCAAACCTAGGCCCCTAAATCTTTCGGGAAGACCGGAAATATCGAAATGATCGGGACCGCGGATCATACCTTGCGCTTCCTCAGGGAAAGATGAAGGAGGACGCACAATCTGTCAAGAAAAGAAGCCCTCGGCAAAGGAACCGCTATCTCTTCCACCTCAGGACCTCCAAGCAAGGCCCGAAATTCTTCGACAGTCGGAACAATCTCGTTGAAGGAAAGGCAAAAGACATGCCTTCTAGTATCCCAAAATGATGAAGAAGCTCTCAAAAGCTCATAATCCGGAATCAATTCCTTGAGAGACCATAAGCACTTCACCTTGTATCTTTCTTCAAAGAAGAACCTCCTCTCATGCATGATTTCCCGGGACCAATCCTTGAACTTGTTGAAGAATGACATTTGGGACTCTTGGGACAATTTTGATGGAGCTTTTCTAAGGTTTTCCATGGTTTTCTCTCTCTTTCTCCCCGAAAATGGCTGTTAGAATTTGGAGGTTGAAGAGGATATTTGAATTTGAAATAAAGCAAGACCAGTGTCCGAACCAAAATTAAAGGACAGGGATGCGGTCCCCATCCGCGCGGATAGGATTGCTTTCCATCGTAAAACCGCAAAGTGCCCAAGCTGCTACACCAAAAGAGGAATATTCCGTCCCGGTTGCTCGAAACCTGTGCAAAAACCCTCCCCAAACCAGTCCATATACCAAACACCCTTGCAAAAAAAAAACAAGGCTCATGCAACACTGCATTCATACTGCATTGCATTCATAAAATAAAATCCTAAATTATTACAATCCAAAAAAAAAAGGAGTATGCAAAAAAAAAAAGAAACAAACAAACATCAATAAAATCCTAAATTATTACATCCCAAAAACAAAAAGAAAAAAAATGCGCGTAAGCTGTACAAATCTCAATCTCAAATCTCAAAAAAAAATCAATCGGAGTCTCTAGCGCCCGATGTCTGCCCCCGGCCCCTCTTGCGACTCGGGCCCGCCTCCTCAGGAGCCCTGAAAATCTCGGGCTCAGAATCGTCCTCATCTCCAGAAAGAGGCTCATCAGGACCAACCGGCACGCTCTGATAGGGCAAGCGAGATCTGCGAAAAATCGTATCCGAAGGTGAAGGCGTCGGACTCCCGCACGTACGAAGACGACCCTCCATGCCGCCATACGTGTCCCGCCCGTGTGGATCCCCGAGAATGACGTGATCCGAAGGCGGCACCGCGCGGGGATCAATGAGAGGAGACAAAGGAGTCTCGAAGAAGTCTACGAGCGAATAGGGGAAGCCTCCCGTCGACGGGCGCCGGCCGTGGTCGCCTCGCTCTAGCTCGAGGAGCCCGCAAGCGACCATCCTCCCGATGAATCTCTTGGCCCCGATCACTTGCTTCGTCGGCTTCTCGACGACCACCTCCGAAACCGCACAAAAGCAAAAGCGTCAAAAAAAAAAAAAAAAAAGAAGTGATGCTAAAGATGATGAAACAAAAGAAAGAAAAGAAGGGGAAAAGGTGAAGCCATACATTCATACCCGGACAAGGCCGGAAGGCTCGTGGAAGTCGCTCGGGTGAGGGATCTGCACCCTCAATCGGACCCCATCTGGATATAGGAAAAATCCGTCTCGAGGGTACCGCGGGATCCCAAGCCCCTCCCTATCCGAACCTCGAGGCATCCTCGGCCTCCTCAAGACGAATGTCGCATATGGCTCAATCGCCACGAAATCCGAGAAGTGCTGGCCGGCTCGGTAATCATCCCAGTCACGGACCGATCGCTCGGAGTGCATCATATCGGCGGGAGGCTCCACCGGTGTCCTCAAAGGCGAGTTCACGCCATGCCGGCGCGTCACCCTCTCTCCCGAGATAATATGCATCGCAGTCGGACCTCTCAGAATCCTCCGTGCACAGTCCGGATCTCGGCGCCCTTCTGCGCCACCCCAAAGCGATCCTGGGGGAAGAATATCATCCCCTCATCTGTCTCGGCCTCCGTCGAAGGAAGGCAATCCGCGTACCGAGTCGTACGCCCTGGAGCTTATCTTCTCCCGGGCATGCTTGGACCAAGGCTGCATGGCCGGATATGCCCGGCGTACTCCGCCGTGCCGCCACATCGTGACGTGGAAAAACTCCAACGCCCATACTGCGAAAGGTAAAAATCCGATCAATCCGGTGCAAAAGAAAAGTGTGTGCTCAAAAAAAAAAAGAGGGAAAGCAAAAGAGAGCTTATACCTCCAGGGCAAACTCAAAGCGGTACAAAGAGCTCACAGACCTTCCTACTGTACCTATCGACAGCAAAGTAAAGCTCTGCCAGCCGGCCTCTCCCCACGAGACATCTCCGGCCGTCTCCATGTCCTCCAAGGACCTCAACAAGGCAAAGACTGCCGTCCCCTCAGCATGCCCAAAGAGGGTGCTCGAAAAGGCAAACCACAAGAAGGCCCTAGCAATCTGATCGGCGCCTATCCTCTCCTCCCCAGCCTCATAACTCACAATGGTCTCCACGATCTTCCCGTAGACCACGGCATACTCCATCCCCATCCCCTTTTTGGGAATAGGGGAAAATCCCAGAAGAGCCTGCAGATCAGCATCGCTGTAGCCATCCCGCCACTCAATGCTGCGTCCATTAAAGGACAGGCCCGTAATCGCAGCGTAATCGGAGGGCGTAACCGTAGCCTCGCCCCAGAAGAAGTGGAAGGTGTGGGTCGCGTCCCACCAATGCTGCGCCAGAGCAAACATCAAGCCCTTGCTCTTAGGGAACTTGACCAGCCCCCTCAAGCACTCAACGAACTCCCAGAGCCCCGTCTCGACAACGATCTGTCTCGGACTCGGCAAAGCTCCTCGGCCCGCATTCGGAAGCCGGTCCCACAAGTCAATCACGGACTCCACTGATCCTCGAGTCTTCATTTTGTTCAGCTGCTCCGTCACAAAACGGTTTCCGCCCTGCAAAAAAAAAAAGAGAAAATGTCAAAAAAAAATTGCATTTGCATTTACACAAAAAAAAAAGAAAGCATACACATGCATTAGAAAAAAAAATTTTCGGCAGCATAACAGCATACAATGAGCATAGCCCCATTTTTCTCGCACAAAAAAAAAACAGTTTTCAGCAAATCCCAATGCATGCATTCCTACGGAAGTAAAAACTCCGTCCCATTTTCATAAAATAACATGCATATCATCCATCATCTCAAAAAAAAAAATGCATACATGCATATCATCCATCTTACATGCAACGGGAGGAAAAATCCGTCCCACTTTTCAAAAAAAAAAATCCTAAACATACATACATCCCATATTGGCAAGATGCCCATTCTTTCCAAACAAAATGCATGCATTGCATCATTCATCAACATCAATATTCAATTTCAAAAAAAAAAATCATCATCAACATGCAAGATTCAAATTTCAAAAAAAAAAAATCAAAGTCACAATTCACAATTTTCGAATTTTCACATGCAATTTTCGGATAAAAAAAAATGTGGCAAAAATGTCAATTCTTTTCTCAAGCAAAATGCACATTTTGAGTTACCCATATACTCATTACAACATGCATAGCATCAAAATCAAAATCCAAGGCCAAGAACATGGTCATTTTCGAAATTATCAAAAAAAAAAATCATCAAATCACCCAAAATTCAAATTTCAAACAAGAAATCAACAAAGGGATCAAAGGGTTTCAAAGTATACCGTTCGGAGATTCGAATCCGAAGCCCAATGTTGCCAAGCATCGGGGTAATGCTCCTCCGCAATCGATTGCGAAAGATTGTAATGCCTCCTCATCCGGACGAGCTCCAATCGCCTCTCCGCTACCGGGCCACGTCCTTGACCTTGAAAAGCGCCTTCCCCGTGTTCCATTGCTCGAAAATCGAAGAAAATCGGAAGATTTCGAAGCTTTTTAGGCCAAAAATGGCGGATTTCTCACTTTCTCTCTCTCTGCTCTCGACAAACTGTAAAACTGAATGGGGAAGAAGAAAAGGGCGTTGGCCCTAATTAATACCCCTGGTTTTCAAACCCTATCCGCGCGGATAGGATTGCAAGGGTCAAAATGACCCTTTTGCCCCTTAAAATTCCAGGACTCTGCAATTCAGTCCCCAACTTGACAGAGTTAACCAAAGTTAACCAAAGTCAGCCCCTTGTCAAGAAAATCTTCCCCGGCAGTCAAACGTAAGACCGAGTGCCCCGAGAAAGATAACGGATCCCGTATCTTTCATCAAAATCTTCCCCGGCAGTCAAACGTAAGACCGAGTGCCCCGAGAAAGATAACGGATCCCGTATCTTTCATCAAAATCTTCCCCGGCAGTCAAACGTAAGACCAAGTGACCCGAGAAAGATAACGGATCCCGTATCTTTCATCAAAATCTTCCCCGGCAGTCAAACGTAAGACCGAGTGCCCCGAGAAAGATAACGAGATCCCGTATCTTTCATCAAAATTACCCCCGGCAGTCAAACGTAAGACCGAGTGCCCCGAGAAAGATAACGGATCCCGTATCTTTCATCAAAATCTTCCCCGGCAGTCAAACGTAAGACCGATCTCCTCGAGAAAGATAACGAGATCCCGTATCTTTCATCAAAATCTTCCCCGGCAGTCAAACGTAAGACCGAGTGCCCCGAGAAAGATAACGAGATCCCGTATCTTTCATCAAAATCATCCAACGACAGTCAAACGTAAGACCAATTCCCCAGACGAATACGTCTGATTTTCCCCAGCAAAGGCTAACGAAATCCCCAGCAAAGTTAACGGAATCCCAAAAGCCAACGGAATCTCGAGTAGTTCTCGAACTACGAAAGGGCTTGATTCCCACTAGGGATACGTAGGTAGCCTATCATTAGGTCCAGCCCCTCGACCAAAACGGTCACCCTCTCCTTCGGCAGCAGACGAAGTCCACCGAAAGGCCATTTCAAATCAAGGTCCGAGGCGCCTAAAAAGCCATCATCATCAAGGTCCGAGGCGCCTAAAAAGCCATCATCATCAAGGTTCGAGGCGCCTAAAAAGCCATCATCATCAAGGTTCGAGGCACCTAAAACGCCATCTCCAAGGTTCGAGGCACCTAAAACGCCATCTCCAAGGTTTGAGGCACCTAAGACGCTATCACTAGGAAAGCGATAAATCGCAATCATCCCCAGCAGAGACCGAAAATGGTCATTCCTATCCCCAGCAGAGCGGATAGCCATCAGACCGAAGATGGTCATCTCTTATCCCCAGCAGAGTTTCTTTCCAGCAACCGACTGCAGAACTCGCTCATCAGGTTCGAGGCACCTAAAGCACCATCATCTCCAGGGTCAAAGACCCGAACTACGACTGGCTTGATTCCCATTCGGGATACGTAGGTAGCCTATCGCTAGGTTCAGCCACCCGATCACTCGATCATCCCGCCAAATATGGAGCCTTACTCTTATCGACGACCCCGCTTCCTTCGAAAGCGCCGTCGCCGAGGGGCTACTGTAAGTGCTCCAATTTGAGCTTGTTAGAATTTTCGTTAGAAAATTAACGAAAGTTATAACATTTCTAACAATTCCTAACAATCCTAACTTTCCTAACAAAGTGAGGGTAAAATGGGCATTGTTATTTAAGGTTAAACCTCAAAAAGAATCTTAAAAAGCAAAACAAAAGAAGAAAACCAAAAATAGCAATGGCTGGAAACAAAAAACTGGCTGTTAATTTGAATTTTGAAAAGAAATATTCTTCTTGTCCAAAGCTGGAGCTGCATTTAATGAACAGTGCACGCTGAGGGTTCCTGTCCGCGCGGATGGGATTGCAATTTCCAGAGGGCTATAAATTGAGCCCTCCAGTCACAAAAATAAAGAGGAACAACACATTTTGCACCGAACCTCTGGCGAAATATAGAGAGAAAACAGTGAGAATTCACTTGAATTGTCACCTTTTTCTCTCCAATCTTTCCCAACTCATACTCATCCACTCACTCTCATATTAAAGCCCTAAACACTCATACACTCAAGCCAAACACTCAAGAACACAAGGAAGATTGGTAAACCCTCCTTCCCCTAACCCTAAATCTCATCCATGCATGCATTTGCAAACAACAAAATGTAGTTCTTTCATCTTCTTGCTCTAGATCTAAGAAGATCACCATGGAAGACCATCTCCATGGATGATCTTCTACAAAGATCAACATTATTTTCAAGTTCTCTTACTCTCTTGTAAAGAAAACTCATTTTCAAAACCCTAAAAACCATTTTCAAGCATAAAATCTCATTTTCAAAGGATAAAAATCCCCTTCCCAAGCAAATGAAATGCTTAGTCCTAATGTACCCCAAGGATGGTTTGGTATAGTTGATTCACCACTAAAATGTCTAGTGATCACTAACCAAAACCTAGGGAAATGGGGACAAGCATGGATGCAAAACCCCCCTTAAAATCATATTTTCTTTCTTGAGAAGTTGCTGTCCAGTAGCAATTTTCCCAGACCTCAGTCCATTGTCTTAATTCTTGGACACAGATGAACTTAGAATTTGGTGTTGACTACAAAACACTTTTTGTATCCAACATCCAGAGATTTCCAGACATATTTTTACCTTATTTTTTGGGTGAGTAAAACTCCCCTTTTCAAATTTTCTTTCAGAGGCTAGTTCATCAGCTTCTGGGAATCCAGATCTCATATCTGAGGTTTCCAGAAGGTTTTGACCCCTCAAATCTTCTCCAAAATGGAAAATTCCTTCGCACAAACCTTATTTAAGGTGTCTGGAACAACTTTCATTCTCTGAGTTTATCCAGATTATGAAGTTTTAAGACCCTTGAATACATTTCAAAATCAAAGGTCCACTGCCTTTTTCATTCTGGCAGAAATGGCTCTCAACTTCAAAAGGTCTTTTGAGTACCAAATCTCAATCCAAAAATCCCCCAAAAAATCATGGGATCAGTTTAAAGTCTTGAAAAGATATCCCTATTTTTACTTTTCTGAGTTTTAAAGTATTTTGGCCAAAACACACATGCACACACACACACACACAAATGATTTTCAGCTTGGAAGACTCGTTTTACGAGGCATTCCGGGTGCACACTAACGTCCTTCCCGGCGTGTAACATGACCTCCGAACCTAAATCTCTGATCTCGGGCTTTTTTCAAAGTTTTGGCCCTCAAAATTAAAATGGCGTGGCGACTCCGTTTTCGTTGATTTTTTCAAACAAAAATGGGAAAATTTTCGGATACAATCACACATCATCACAATTAGGGATCATATAGATCGGTTTACATCTTTATTACTTGAGTTGCGTAATATTGATGTTAAGGTTGAAGATGAGGATGCCGCTCTTATGTTGTGTGTTTTCTTACCACCGTCATATGAGGAATTTGTGTATTCCTGCATTAATGGTAAGGATATGGTTACTTTGGAATAGGTTAGCAATAATCTCAAGACCAGAGATCTACGCCGCAAGGCAAGCGGTTTATCTACATAATCTCAGTCAGCAGGGTTAGTTGCAGAAGGCAATAGGGGCCAAGGTAGGAGAAACAAGGGTTCTTCTAAAAGGGGTCCAAGACCTGGAGATGTCTGTACTTACTGCAAGGAAAAGGGGCATTAGTGAAATTACCCGGGGTTTTTCGCGCGGACGCGGAAAATGCGGTTGTCTTTCGCGGAGCGTTGGTGTCTGAGACCTCGCTTTTCGGGAAGGAAGAGGAGTCGCCACGCAGTTTTTGTATTCTGAGCCCAAACGTTGAGAAACGGCTATTGTTTGAAAAAGGTGTCGTTTTTATTGATAGCAAAAATTTAGGAAAAGGCTTTGAAAATAGGGGGTCATTTTTATTGGCGGCAAAAACGAGTAAAAAGATTTTTAGTACCAAAGATTGTTAGGTTCGGAGGTCACGTTACGTTTTGGGAAGAGTATATTGAGATCACCCGAAACGCCTCGTATGACGAGTCTTTCTACCTTTCTCGAAAACTTGTGCGTGTGTGTGTGTGTTTGCATTTTGAAATGGGGGGCTTGAATGACAAGCTTAATCTTAGTTTGAATGTCAAACGTTGATTAGGTGATCTTGTTTGAAAAGACGAGCGTTTGAATGACAAACGTCGATTTTGCAGTTTTAGGAAAAGTGGCGCGAATGCTGATTTTAACTGTTTATCTTAAGTGTCAAATGTTGACTTTTAAGAAAAGAGCGTTTGAATGTCAAATGTTGGATTTTGAGTTTGAAGATGAGCGTTTGGATGCCAAACGTCATTTCGCGCGTTTTAAAAGAGAGTTCGAAGGTCGAACTCCGATTTTGAACCGGGCGTGTCATTGTTAACGATTTTACGGGAAAAACGTATTAAATGATTTTTGAATGTCAAAAGTTGGCTTTTAAGTTTGAAGATGAGCGTTTGGATTCCAAACGTCATTTCGCGCATTTTGAAAGAGAGTTCGAAGGTCGAACTCCGATTTTGAACTGGGCATTACATTGTTAGCATTTTTACGGGAAAAAGGCATTAAATGATATGCGATCAACGAATCGGGTTGCGACTCGGACTTTGAAAAGTAAATACTATCATGATCCAAACGGGTCGAACTTTGTAAATGACAGTATTTAAATGCGGTATCGACGGATCAAAAGGTCTGGAATTTGTAAAGTACGATCGACGAGCCAAACGGCTCGGAGTTGTAAAGGACGATCGACGAGCCAAACAGCTCGGAATTGTAAAGTTGCATGAAAGTAAATGATGTTCGACGGATCAAACGGTCCGAAATTGGTAAATGACAGAAATTTAAATGACGATCGACGGATCAAACAATCCGGAATTGGTAAATGACATAAAAGTAAACGGAATGGGGTTGGAACGCCGTTTTAACCCGAGATTACTTCTCTTACGGGAAGAGAAGAGGATCTAGGGGCTAAAACGTATCGGACCCCATTAGACAGAGGCATCTACATTTCAAAAGTGTCATCCGAAATGGTTGTAGCGACTAGCGCGTAAACCGAGACGGAACGAGAGTTTTAGAGAGAGAGGGAGCTACCTATGACCAGGGTCGGCTCCTTTGGCTCGGGGGGCGTATACGGGATACGAAAGTTTGTTTGGAACGGTGTTTTTTAGGTGGCGGGGGTCGTATTTGATCGAAATACGGAGTTTTTATGCAAAACGAGGTAAAACCGGGGCTCGGGGGGAGTGGAACTCAGTTTAGGCCGTGGGGTTTTTGTGAAAGGGGTGATTTTTTGTTGTTGTAAATGGCTTTGATAGCCCTTGTATTTATAGGTGAAATTTCAGCATGAGTCCGGACGGACTTAGTGTGAAATCAGGGGGTTTTGTGAAACTTTGGAAATTGGAGGGGCTTGCTGGCAATTCCTGATTTCCTGCAAATGAGTCCGGCCAGACTGAGACTGCATACCAGGGGTATTTTTTTCTTTTCACTCTGAATTTGATTGAAAGGTGACTAGAGGGCTGTGGCATGCAAGCCACGTGTCCCATGACTCACCAGCCTCGTGGGAGTTCGTGCCACTTTTCCCGGTTTTGTCCGTTTTTAAAATAACAGTCCGAAAAATGTTCGAAATGCCCCCGAAAAGTGCCGGAAAGTGCATTTTTCAGGGAAAGCCATACTTTTACGTGCGTTGAGTACGCTTCGATGTTGGGATGATCAGGGCAGTCCCAGGACGTCTCGTTGGCTTGGCAACAGGGAGCTTAACGGGTTCCGGTTAACCTGGAGCGGGCTAGTTAACGGATTTCGGTTAACTTTCTAACGGATTTTGATGATCCGGATTTGGGTACTTACAGTTAGCCCCTCAGCGACGTCACTTCCGAAGGAGGTAGGGTCGTTGAAAAAAGGTAAGGATCCAAATCGGGATGCCTTACCTTGAAAGAGACCTGGGTGGTCAGCTGACTAGACCCTTAGCGAAAGGATTCCTACGTATCCCGAGCGGGAATCAAGTCGATCGTAGTTCGTAGGTGCAAGGAGCCGCGCGTGGGGACCTTGACCTGAGCGAGACTGTTGGGAGGCGTCTAAACCTGAAAGAGACCATCGCGAGGTACCTGGACCTGAATGGAGACTATTGTGAGGCGTCTGAACCTGGGATTTCTAAAACCTTCGAGGGCGTGTGGCGCCTCAGACAGAAGTTGCTGAAACATGTGAGGGCGTGTGGCGCCTTAAACTATAGTTGCTGGATCATACGAGGGCGTGTGGTGCCTCAAACCGGAGTGACTGAATCTTACGAGGGCGTGTGGCGCCTCAAACCGGGGTTGCTGGATCATACGAGGGCGTGTGGCATCTCAAACCAGAGTGACTGAAACATACAAGGGCGTGTGGCGCCTCAAACCGGAGCTGCTGGATGCGTTTATCCTGGGACGAAGGCGTTCGTGCCTTGAGTGCTGGACTTACGATGACGGCCAGGTTTATCCTGCTAGGGATAGGGTGGCAATGATGGGAATGGTTGTGTTAAACTGGCATTATTAACAACACAGAAGGATTGACGTTTCTTCTTTAGAATCCTGCTGGGGATGAGCATTTGGGCTTACCTTGATGGCCGAAGAGGGATAGTTGTGCGGGCTTACCTTGATGGCCGCTGAGGTGGGACGATGGGCTTACGACTGGCAGCCGGGGAGGTGAACGTTGGTGAAAACCAATAGAAATTTTGACGTCGGGAGACGAAATTGTAACTGGAATGTTCGGAGATGGTATTGAGCGTTTGAATGTCAAATGTCAACTTGAGATGGAAGTGAGTGTTTGAATGTCAAACGTCGACTGGGGATTGAGAATTTAACATCTGGAGACGAGCGTTAGTGAGGACTAACTGGGAATTTAACGTCTGGAGACGAGCGTTAGTGAGGACTAACTGGGAATTTAACGTCTGGAGACGAGCGTTAGTGAAAACTAACTGGGCTTGACCTCGAGAGAGGGGTGTTAGAAATGTCTAACTTTGGGGAAAGTTTACACTTTTGGGGGCCAAAAGGGGTAAAATTGGAACTGCGAAAAGTTGAGGGGCTGAATTGGCAAGGAATCTTTCTGCTGCAGAAAGAGTCCGGTCGGACTGAACCTGAAGTTGACCAGGTTCATTCCAGCGCCGAGGCAGAGGCAGAATTTGGCCATTTTCTTCGATTTTTCCAGGCGAAAAAGAGAGAAAAGAGAGGAGAGAACTCTTCCCAAATTGTGAGGTTTGCTCAAATTTGTGAAGGAAAATCAACATGGAGGGTGATTTGGAGCCAATGGCTCGTCATGGAAGGACCGATGACGAAAGAACGCGGTTGGTTCGGACCATTCGAACCATTACTCTTCTATTGAATCCGGCGGAGTTCTACCCGGCTAGGGAGAACCACAAATCCAAAGGAGGGATCGAGAGACAGGTACACTTCCCTCAAATTCCATTAATTTTAAGAATGTGCATTTTTTAAATGTTAGAAATTTGACTAGGAATGAGTTAGGGATTTTGGTGCCTGGATTTGGGCTTTTGACCTTGCTATGCGCCTTTGTCAAAATTGAATAGAGTGTAGTTCAATTGACACTATGAGTAGATGACATAAAAATTTTGATTGCAAAATTCCATGTCTAGATGTGTTTTTCGAATTTAAAGCATGTTTAAATCGGGACGGAGTAAATTTCGAAATGTTCGAAAGGATTTGAAAGTTTCAATTTCGACGGAGTTTTCGAAGGGCTTTGAAAGTTTCGGATTCGACGAAGTTTTCGAAGTGCTTTGAAAGTTCCGGATTCGACGGAGTTTTCGAAATGCTTTGAAAGTTTCGGATTTGACGGAGTTTTCGAAGGGTTTTGAAAGTTTCGGATTCGACGGAGTTTTCGAAGTGCTTTGAAAGTTCCGGATTCGACGGAGTTTTCGAAGTGCTTTGAAAGTTCCGGATTCGACGGAGTTTTCGAAATGCTTTTGAAATCTTGGACCGTTAATACTCCAACCGGGATGAAAATATTTTAGAAAAGGAATGAGAACTGTATCTGCATTGCATCATTTTGACATGCGTTCGTGCACTCTGTTGATGTCGCTTCTGTGCTTAACGTATTTTGCCGTGTTCACCTGCAGGGGTGAGGGACAGTTGATGTTCACAACCAGAAGAGTCGGGGAGCCTTCGAGGCAGTTCGAGCGCTGTGGGAGATATTCCCGGATGAGCCTCTCGAGATGGAGAGAGGAGTCTACGGCAGCTTGTGGTTGACTCCGGCTTGACTGGGTTTATTAGCGCGGTAGCCGCGGTGGCTGTGACGCTGAGGGCGAGGTCCATGTACATAGCTCTGAGTGAGTACTGGTGGGATACGACCCACACTTTTCATTTCAGGTGTGGGGAGGCGACTGTGACTCCCACTGACTTTGCTGCTATCACTGGGTTGCTAACCTGGGGCAACACGCTGGTGTGGGTGGACGGTTATACCCCAGGGCAGTTGTCGGAGCTGCTGGGTTTCGATATTACCAATGCCAGGGGCTTAGGTATTCGGTACAGGCCGATGGAGAATCATCTGAGGAGGGGTATCATTGCTTACGGGGAGGGGTCCCCGAGGATGACCGCTGAGCGTCTAGCTCGAGGGTTCCTATGGTTCGCGTTGTCAGCGACTCTGTTCTCGACTTCTGACACGTCCTGCCACTTCCCTTTGCTCGGGTCACTGACAGACTTGGATGCCGTGAGGGGGTATGCCTGGGGGGAGGCTGGACTGGCCGAGCTCTACCACGCCTTGGACAGGTTCTCGCGAGGAGAGGAGAGCTCCTTGTGCTGCTTCTCGTTTGCTTTGGATGTGAGTTCATGTCTTTTTCTCTTCCTTGTCCCATTTTTGTACTTGTATGTATCTGCTTTGTAGCTGACATAACTTTCCATTTGCTTGACAGGTCTGGTGCTATGAGGTGTTCAGCTCGTAGCGGTGGGAGATTAAGGAGGCGTACCGGTCCTTGTTCCCTGCCATGCTGTCTTGACAGAAGAAGGCGAAGAGGGCGGTGTCATCGAGGGAGGGCACCCGACTGTCGTACGAGGAGGTGTGTCAGGCCCTGAGCCGGGAGTTCTCCGAGCGGATCCAGCTGACCTGGTGGAGCCGGATTCACGTTGGCGTGGTTCAGGTTGCTAGTGAGGTTACGCGGCGGCGGAAGCTCCTGGTGGGACTTCACTGCGATGCGATGTATCTGGGGGAGAGGGTGACCCGTCAGCATGGCCCGGGGTCTCTTCCGATGGTGCCGGTGGATCCGCCTCTGCACATGCAGCATCCTCTGTTGATGCCGATGGAGGAGTTGGAGCGGTATAGACAGGGTGTGTTCTATACCGAGTATGTCATAGCGGGAGCCGACTATGACACTTTCTTGAGGATGAGGCTGAGGAGCCCACAGGTGCAAAAGACAAAGGAGGGCGAGGGCCCCGGATATCCCCGAGATCTCTCGCTCCCACGCGCTAGGGCCGGCGTACGAGGGGCCGGACGGTTCGCACAGCGGTTGGTGATCCCGATCCCGGAGGAGCCGAGACCTCAGTACAGGGTGGACCCCAACGCTTCGGTGAGTGCCTTTGATTTTCTGCACTTGATAGTAGCATTCTGCAAATGTTGCATCTGTACTTTCTGCTTGTCTCTTGACGACTTTCCTGGTTCGCAGGTGTCTGGCCGCACGTACAACCAGGCTATGAGACAGTTGGACGGGTGGGCTAACTACACTAGGGGGCTCGTGGAGTTCCTGAGGTGTAGTTCCCGGAGGAGCGTGGATGTTCGTGAGCCGAGGCCGTCTAGGCCAAGAGGTTCGTCTGCTCCCACGGCTGGTGGAGAGGACTTTGTGCAGGGATTTGGCCAGTTCGCTGGCGGAACGGCTGGGTTTGGAGCTCATCCTCCTTCGCACTCGGGGCACGAGAGGGGAAAGTCTTTGAGTTCACAGGCGCAGAGGAGGCCTTTCGCGTATTCTCGCCTGGAGGAATTCAGAGATTTCTTATTCTCGACGGATCCGGCTACTGCGGAGCAGTGCATCGAGTGCTCGGAATACGAGCAGGACTCTGAGTAGTCCTCCTTTATCGCTTTTTTTAGACAAAATGTATGTATTGTCCGGAACGATTTGATTTGTATTTGAAAAAGGCGCCCTTGAGGCGGAACCTGTACTTTGCACATCTATTTAGTGATTACCTTCTTTTTATTTTGGTAAATAAGCAAGTAGGTTGATCAAAAATAAATAATATGAAACATGCATGAAAAATTGAACGGGTCAAAATTTATGCCTATATGCACTGATTATTAATTAATTGCACTGTTGTACGAGCCCGGGGCGGAAGAGGTGTTGGTTTTGGTTAATTGAAACCATGGGAGCACGCAGATTCACAAAAGCATGAACATGGCTTGGTTTGGAATTGTTTCCAATTTAAGAGCAGCTGGCTGCAGAGTTGACCAAGTCAACTGCAGAAAGAGTCCGGCCGGACTGAGGATGAAATTCCGCATTCTTTTAAATTGCACTTTCAGCTTTGCAATTTGTAAGAACTGCGCGTTTGCCTTAGTCCATTAGCTGAATTCCTTTCAAATTCCTAAGGTTTCCTTCACTTTCTTTCATGGCTCCCTTTCCTAAGATATCGTCTCGGATGCAAGAGCGATACTTGGATAATTTTCAGTCGTGGGTACGGAACCACACGAGGCAAAACAAGGGGTTTTTCGAAGGCTGTTACGGGATGAAATCTGTTTGGGCTTTGAAGGAGCTCATGCCAGATTGGGATCTTTTGAGAGCAGCGGCTCGCTTCTGGGACGTACGGAGGAATGTGTACAACTTTTCGTACAACAAAATCACTCCTACGTTCGAAGATTTCCGGGCCATTCTGGGAGGACCTGAGATGGAACAGCTAGTTCTTCCCTATGCTGGTGGCATGGCCACTGTTGAGAAGTTAGTGTCTCTGCTTGGTATCTCGGCGGGAGAAGCATACGGGATGCTGATATTAAACACAGACTATGTCGACATTTTGGGGCTGCCCAATAGATTTGCTGGTGTTGAGGAGAGCGTCTTCGCGTGGGACGCGTTTGCTCTGTGCGCGATTGCTACTTTGTTCACGTTCACATCCCTGGGTGTGTGCCATCACAGTGTACTGGACCTGGTGAGGCAGTGCCGGAACGGGGGAGACATCGTGCCTTTGGTCTTGGGCGAGACGTTCCTGGGCATAGGTCGGATGGCGACCGGCAGCCGATACATGTGGGGAGGGAGTCCCGCTATGCTTACCATGTGGTTGAGGGAGAGACTGCAGATGATGCCCGAGGTGCCAATGTCTTGTGACGCTTGGTCCTTTTCTCGACGTCCTCTGGTGATAGGGGGCAATCAGGCTGAACTGGAGCTCTGGATGGCCAGACTCCGCACGCATCACTTGCGATGGTGGGTTCCCCACTGGAAGTTACAGACTTGTCGGACCGCTCAGGAGGGTCTCTTGGTTGTTAGAGTGTCGGGGCTGTCCCAGACGTCTTTCTACATTCCATCGTTGGTGCTGCAATATTACGGGCTGGAGCAGGTGCCACTGACGGGTTTAGTTCATGCTGCTACCTTCGAGGTGGGATCTCTGCTGATGGAAGATCCTTCGACGCTATTGTTGCTCACGCGGTTGTGGCAATACACGTCCTTTCCTGCCAGGGTTCTCTTTCACCGGAGAGGGGACACTGTTCTGTCTATGCAGTATCTGAACTGGTACAGAGAGTGTATAGGGGAGACACAGATGACTATCTTGTGGAGACGGAGTAAGCTGTTGGGTGCTAATTACCTTGACAGCTCGACCTTGAGGAGGACCGAAGCGGGAGCTAACCCTGGGGATCGTACTGGGAACGACATGTGTTAGGCCCAATAGGCGAGGAAATAGGCTAGAGGGGGGGGGTGAATAGCCTTTTTGCAATTTTAATTAAAATACCTTAATGGTCATAGTCACTGATCAGAAAGTTGTAAGATAATC
This sequence comes from Adenophora triphylla var. japonica, assembly GCA_022495995.1. Lineage (NCBI taxonomy): Eukaryota > Viridiplantae > Streptophyta > Magnoliopsida > Asterales > Campanulaceae > Adenophora > Adenophora triphylla. Next base: position 286,961 of record JAFEMH010001700.1, on the reverse strand, counting down.
AGTAAGCAATGAATATTAGTGACTAAGTTTGAACTCACACAAAATCAGCAAGAAATTGTTTAGAGCTTGATTTTAAACACAAAGTATTTATGTAAATCATATATGCAGAGCAACTTGTTTGGTTTAGGGAAATACTTATGATTCAGCAGGATAAACTGTTCTGATTTGTTGTGGTGAACTACTGGCAAGATGAAAATAAAGTAAAGACAAGGACACAGTATTTGGAGAGGTTCACAGCGTAAATGCTGCTACGTCCTCTACCAAGATTGGTCAGATCTTGGATTTTGGGAAAAGTTTACTATCGCATGTCCTAGTCTATTACAAGTGCCGCCTTGCCGATTACAAGGACCGAATACAAGGATCTACCGATGGATCTTTAAATGAAGAACTCGACTGTGTGTTTTTGAGTGGCAAGTTAGACTTATCTCACTGTGTGTGTGTGTGAATCTCAATCAATGCATTCTAATGAGTGTCTTGTTGGAGAATGCTTACAAGGTTGATTGAGAAGTGCACGAGTGTATATCCCTAATATAGTCTAATGATTTTATGGATTTGAAGACTTGAACACAATCAATGCTTCAAGCACACTCTTCTTCAATGCAATCACCAACCTTCTTTAATGCAGCAAAGTCTTCTCTATATATACTTGAGGAGAAAGGAAGAGAAGAACTAAAGATGCCGTTGAAGGGTAGAATCGGAAAGAGGTTGGTAGGTGAGGATCAATTAATGCCATATCTTTGTAATTAATGCGGAGATTTGAATAAGACATTTCGCTATCAGACAATGGGTAAAAACCCCTTTCGTCCCAACCGGTTACTGCAAAGCAGCCAGACAAAGGACAAAGTAGAGCTAAAAAGTGGCTCTTGTGTCAAGTATCGGCAGAATGGTGTTGGCAGTGAAAAATATAACTACTTTTAGCAAACAAGTACGATGAAAGAGATAGAGATGTGACCGTTGTGGATCGAGATTTTATTTCAAACGAAAGGAGTCATCCAAACATAAGTCACCAATCCCAAGTATGTTGTCGAAAAGAGTTAACTCCCGCCGATTACACAGTGCAGATCCCACCAAAGGATAGTATCCTGCGTAACATGCCGAAATAATCGGGAGAGCATCGCAAGAGATCCAAAATAAAATCTAATTAAATTAGGGTCTCTAACTAGCCGCAAAGTGATTGGGATTAAGCAATTCCGAGTCCACATATATTTTGACCCAACAATCTCCTCCTAATTGCTTAAGGCCAATCACCTATAAAACGTAATCACTTAAGAGGATATGAATAGATAAAAGATAAGTGATAACTGAAAAGATGACTAATAAAGTTCCTGCAGAAGAGTTAGATAGATATTAAGCAAAAACCATAAAGTCAAAAACCAAATTGTCAGAAAAAGAAAGTTTGTTTTTGGGGCTTCACAAGGATATCTATATCATTGGATACGAGACGATACCAAGAATCAAGGATCGAATCAGCAGAGAGGAATCGGGCTTGGATCTTTCTCGCTTCTTGGCTTCGGCCTTTTCGGCTTTCCTCTTCTTGCTAGCCTTGTAACGCTCCACTAGCACTTCATTTTTCCCTTCAAGCTTTGCAATCTTCAGTTAGCTTCAAGAAGCTCACTTCAACAAAGAAGAATCCTACTTCCAAAGCCTTCAAGCTTTAACTCCAACTCCTTGATGGTGCGATCCTGATTTAAGTTAACATCAAGCACCACTTTCTGAACCTGAGAGAAGAAGTCTGGGGTCTGCTGAGGGCTTGGGAAATAGATGCAGAAACTTTGGCTGAGACTTTGGATGCGATTCTGTTTGCTAACTCCTCCTCCTGAATGGACTTAAGCAACAAATCCTTAACTTCTTCAATTTCACTCCGGAAAAACATCCCCAAATCTCCAATGTCACCTCTAAGAGCGGGTTGGTAGGCTTCAGAAAGATGACCATGCTCATTGGCAAAGTAGCCAAACAGAGTATAAACGGGTGGAGGATCAGAGGGTACCAGGAAGGAAGGAGGAATGACTGTGCTGACAATCAATGGGACATCAGTAGATCTTGGAACAGGGGGTTCAAGAAGGAGAGGGAAATCTGGATGGATTATAATGGGGAGATCAGCAAACATTTGACCATTATTTTCCAAGGACATCTTGCAGGCAAGCATGAAGTTCGTAAAAGCTCTTCCATTCAGCCAGCATCTCGCATGATGCCAAGACTTAGAATTCTGCCGGTGTCCACAGAATGATCTTGCTGAAATGGTCTGGAAGCATAGAGAGGTAGGGTTAAGGCTAGGGCATGCTGATACACCATCTTCCAAACACCAACAGCAGAATAAGGAGAATAGCTAAGAGTTTCCACCACGAGATCATTAATCACTAAGCGCCTGCTCATCATTCCACCAGAATAAATGCAAACTTCAATTGGAGATTCACCAGAAGGACAGATTTCACCTCGAATTTTTAAGGAGCCAGGTTGGTTGGTAGCTGGAGGGAGAGATTTGACTTTGGCATGAGAAACAAACAGGAGTTTTCTTCTTGCCATGCTTGATATCCTTGTTCCATTTCGCAGAATAGGGGGCATGCTGGTAGAACCCTCAGTAGGAACAGAATTTTTGAAGGAATTCTTCACAATCTTTGTACCAGATCTCCATTTAAGTTTCTGATGAGGAGGGAATAGGGGATTACCAGAAGAGTCCTTTGGAATGGACTTGAAGGTGGTATACCAATTTGAGCACATCATCAACCTACAGTCATCAGAAAGGGAGTTGTACCAGGATGGAGGTGAGGTATCTTCTTCAAAGATCATCGTGGATCTCATCATAGTCTTCCGGGTCAATTTCATCTGGGCTATCTTCATCAGCAACAGCAACAGGAAGAGATTCATCATGGACCAAGAGATCAGCAGCAGCTTGATGAATAAGTGCTTGAACAGGGTCATAGACAACAATTGCAGAGAAGGCATTATCAACTTCCTGAGTCTGAAGATCAGCAGCAATATCAGAGTCTGAGATAGCTCCTCCTCCCAAATCAACAACCTCTTGAAATGGTTCAGCAGGAACATCAATGAAGATGGGAGCTTGATCAGAATTAAGAAAGACTCCTCCTGTGACCACTATAGGTGTAGATGGAGCAGGGTTAGCAGATGGGCTGGAATGAGCATCAGATGAAGGAGTATTCTTCAGAAGCACAGTGCTAATAAACTGTTGATCATCATCAGAGATAGTTCTGCTGGATTCAATAGTGTCACTTGAGGAATCAGCAGGAGGAACTTTATCAGCTTTGCTTGAATCAGCATTCACATCAGAAGCATTTCCTTCTTTCCTTTTCAATGCTTCTTCAGAATAAGTAATGAGCTCCTGAGTTATCTTCAAAACATTTTCAATAAACTGGTGGCAAGAGCACCTCTCGGTCGAGTCTCAAAGACGAGTACTTGAATCCCCAATCTTCATCATTTTCGCTCTTCCTAGCCGATAGGGATCATTTTCTTCAAAATCAAACCGAGTTTTGTAGACAGAGGCATATGCAATCCAAACAGAGATGACCATCGATCTTGCCTTATTCGATCTGAAAAAGATAGACTTGGTTCCAGAGGAGAGGCAAAAGATCAAAATATCGGTTGAAATTCAAAGCATCAACACATTCTTGCCGAAATTTTGATATTTGGAGAGCGGAGGAAACTTCTCGGCAAAAGTTTCATTCAAGTCCAGTCTTGACTGTCAACATAGTCGATCAATAGACCAGCGAGCACAGTATCTTTCTCGTTCTTCATGGAACCGAAGAAGTCTTCTAATGAATGGCTGGAGATGGTCAATCGGAAATACCCGGTTGCTTGGAGCAATCTTGTTGATCATGGACCAAGGATTGTTGTCAAATAGATGTGAAAGGTGGGGTTCTTGATGGGGGCACATTTTCTGGTCCTTGCTTCAATGGCTACTCCGGATGAGGCAGTGTGCTGAATGTCAGGAAGGTTAGGATAAGATAATAAAAGGGGTTGCAATGGAATTCTCCTCCTCAAATCTTGCTCAATCATTCTTCTTCTCTCGTAAATTTCTTGATTGATTTCCTCGGTGATTTAGTGACCTTTTACGAAAATTGGTTTGGGGAGAAGAGATGCCTCATCAAGAACTCGGTTCAAAGAACAAAGTTTTTCCTCTCGACTCTAGGATCGAAGGAGGGATAACAAAGGATTACGGAGCTTTGGCGGATACGAGACTTTGATTTCTTGGATGATTTGGCGTAAGATGCGGAGCATGGTTCTTTTCTTAGGTTCGGCGAGAGGATGGGCAAACGGGAATGGAGGCCGATTTCTTAGCTTTTGTAACAGGCCCAGCGGCACGGTGGATGAGGAGGCGGGGGCCGAGATAACCGAAGGCTTTGAACTAGCAAGGGCTAGGGATGGTTTCTTTGATTTCTTCTTCTTCTCTTTCTCGCCAGCCAGAGCGGTAGTTGAACTCTCGCCAGAGCAAGAACTCTAATAACAGAACAGAGCTCCACCAACAGATCGTCTGCTAATCCTTTTCCAATCACCTTCACTGTGGTGCTTCAACTTGAGTTTGGAAATGCCGGTAGCATTGGGGTCAGCAGCAAGAACTACAAAGCAGGTTACCTCTCGATTATCCCGCTCAAAGCAACCAATAGTGACATCCTTTGCCGGGAAAATCCTTTCCTTTTTGCCTATCGCCAAAGCATACTTCCCGGCCGCTTGAGCAATCACTCTAAAAATGAATCCACACCAGCTTGAAATTTATCCTTAGCACTATTGCAGCGAATGCCTCAAACTCGAAGATCGCAATATGGCTATGTGAGCCGATCGGCAAATTAGACATCTCGTCAATAATTTCTATCAAAGCGAAGAATCTCCTAACATAATCAACCTTAAAATGCTTGTCTCCACCGAGTCTTGGACCAAGATTAGCACCTCTAATAAGATTCCAGCATCATCCAGATCCAAGCATCCATAGAATTAGGGCGAAAATTTCCTAGGGTTGGAAAGATGGAGGATATACTTTCAGGGGTGACAGAGATTGGAACACCGTAAACAAGAGGAAGAAATGGCAGAGAAGGATTCGGGATCATCTTCATCGGAATATTCAACGACGTAATTAGCGAAGAACTCTCTCGACGGAATCAATATAAACTCCAAAATTATCGAAGGAGTCGAAAGGGAAGAACAGTAAGAGTCCGATAAGAGATCTCTGAGAAATTGCCCGTCAACAGCATCATCGAAGAAGCTTGAGTCTATGTAACCTCCATAGATATCCTTTTCATTACTCATGATTTCTGCAAAACTCAACAATCAAACAAACTCAAACACAATAAACCAATGTTAGAATCTGATATTTGAGATATTAAAATGGACTTACCAGATTAAAGGAAGAAGTTTGAGAAATGGAGACTTGAGATAGCAAGATAGAATTTTGATGAGAATGTGAAAAGGTTTTTCAAAGAGTAAGCTTTGCTTAAATATTTTATGGAGTTTGGAGGGAACGGTTTATTTGAAAAGGGTTTTCAAAAGACGAAAACTGTTCATTTTCATTGAAATACGTGCGGTGCCAGCCTCCATTTAAAGCGCTCGAATTTGAGCAGTTAAGAGTGATTACCATAATCGTTTAGGATTTAAAATGATACAGCTTTACCCGAGATTTATCACAAAATTAATTGGAATAAATCATTTGACACGATTTTCGGAAATGGCGGTACACACACGTGTCGAGAGGGGTGTGACCAACCGTCCTTGATTTGATAGGTCCGACAGGAACTCGGCTTTACATTTAAAGAGAAGCTTGCGATGGGAGACATAGATAGCCGGCAACCACTACTTAGAATATCGCAGAAAAGAGCATCGGCAAGCAATCGCCGTAAATATCAATCAAGAAGAAGGACAGATCAACAGGCATAGCGATTTCAAAGAAGATGTAAGCATCAACCGTAATAACCAATAACACCCAAATTACTCACTCCTAAGGAATTCAAATCTCTTCGATCAAGAGGCTTTGTCAAGATATCGGCTCTACGAAAGTCAAGATGAACTTTCAAAGAAGACAACGTTGCCTTTCTCAACATGATCTTTCAAGAAATGGTATTTTATGTCAATGTGCTTTGTTTTGGAGTGCATTACCGGATTATTTGAGACGGAGATGGCAGATCGATTGTCACAAGAGATTGGGCGTACTTGAGGAGGAATCTCATAGTCTACTAATTGTTGCTTCATCCATAGAATCTCGAGAGAGTAGCCTACCTACAGCAAAGCAATGTATTCCGCCTCGGTTGTGGAAGTTGAGGTTGCCGTTTGCTTTTGCAAGACCAGAAACTAGCCTCTCACCAAGAAACCGACAAGTTCCACTTTGGTGCTCTTCCTTGTAACTCCTAAGCAAAGGCATAGTCGCATCCGAGTAACCGATAAGATTGAATGAAGAATCTCTCGGCATACCATAAACCAAGGTCACAAAGTGCCACTTAGATATGTGATAATTATTTTCACGGCTTGCAGATGGGATTCTCTAGGATCGGCTTGAAATCGGGCGCAGACACAAACAAAGAAACATAATATCCTATTCCGCACGGCCGTTAGATAGAGCAAGTGAACCAATCATTCCTTCGTAAAGAGTCATGTCCACTTTCTTGCCGGATTCGTCTTTGTCAAGATGCACATTTGTCGCCATAGAGTGCTTTGAGGATGAGCATTATCAAAACCAAATTTCTTGATTAGTTCCTAGGTGTATTTTGCTTGATGTATAAAACTTCCTTCATTGGTTTGCTTCACTTGTAGACCAAGGAAATAGGTAAGCTCACCCATCATACTCATTTCGAACTTGCTTTGCATGAGCTTTTCAAATCTTTTGCATAGAGCTTCATTTCAGTGGAACCGAAGATGATGTCGTCCACATATATTTGAACAAACAATGAATGACCCTTGTGCTTGGTAACAAATAGAGTTGTATCGATCTTTCCTCTTGTAAATCCCATGCCATCACCGAGTAGAAATTTGGACAAGGGTTTCGTACTGTGCTCCTAGGAGCTTGCTTCAAGCCATAGAGAGCTTTCTTCAATCGGTAGACATGATTTGGTTTCTTAGGATCTTCAAAGCCTCGGCGGTTGTTCAACGTAGACCAGCTTCTTGAAGTTCACCATTTAGGAATGCGCTTTTCACGTCCATTTGATATAGCTTGAATTCTTTGAAGGCAAAGATAGGCAAGAAACAGCCTTATCACTTCTAATCTTGCTACCGGTGCGAAAGTTTGATCATAATCAATCCCTTCCTCTTGACGGTATCCTTTGGCCACTAATCTCGCTTTGTTTCTTGTAATCTTTCCCGATTCATCCAACTTATTTCGAATACCCATTTCGTTCCAATGACTTGCCGAGAGGAAGGTCTCGGTACCAGCTTCCCGTACTTTACATCTTTCAAACCGATTCAACTCTTCTTGCATAGCTTCCACCCACTTGGATCGCAAGGGCTTCTTCGCCTTTCCGAGGCTCAATATCGTACACCATAGCCGAAGAAAGAGATTCTCATCAAAATCCTTGTTCGTATTTCTGTCACTCGGGGTCCAAAAATATCACCAATGACATTTTCAAGAGGGTGGTCACGATGAGGTCTAACTTCTCTCGGAAGGTCTTGTCTTACCGATTCTTGTCTTAAGGATTCTAGAGGAGGTTCGAATCAGCAGCAGATTTGGAAGATGATAAATTTAAAGGAATAGGAGAGATAGTAGGGTTTGGACTTTGAGTGGATTTGGAATTTGATCGAGGAATATTTGGTATAGGAGGATGAATTACGTAGATTGGATTTGGGCTAGGATTCATTGGTACGGGATGAGGAGGATTGGCGAGAATGGCTATCAAGCAGAGCGTACGGAGGATTATCAGCGGACGGTTTCTTCTTGAGGATGGAAAGATGTCACCGGATCTTCCGCAACAACAAAAGGATCTTGTGCATTATCTCGCCGATTGATTAGTATAACTAGATTCACTGCCTCAAAACCACTAGATTGGTTAGCACTATTTGGAGTTTGGTCAGACTCTAACAAATCAAATTCATCAAAAGTTACATGAACAGATTCAACAATTTTCAAAAGTTTCTTATTGAAAACTCGAAAGGCCTTACTGTGTTTAGAGTAGCCGACAAAAATGCCTTCATCGCCTTTTTCATCAAATTTACCTCGGTGCTCTCTTCCGTTGTAAAGCACATAGCATTTGCACCCGAAGATTTTGAAGAATCCAATATTTGGTACTCGGCCTCTCCAGAGTTCATAAGGAGTCTTATTATGGAATTTGTTGATGAGAGATCTATTCTGAGTGAAGCGTGCGGTATGAATGGCTTCGCCGTAAATATTTCGGCGTACTCGGCTTCGTAAATCATGGTCTTACCGGCTTCAATAAGCGTCCTATTCTTTCTCTCAACTACACCATTTTGTTGAGGTGTACTAGCAGAGAAATTATGGTCTATACCATGATCGTCACAATATCGAGCAATACCGTTATTTGTAAATTCGGCCCATTATCTCGATCTCATGCCGACGATATCGCTCTCCTTCCGAGTCTCAGAAAGGGCCGGAATAACTTGGTGGCAACAAAGATATGTGTCATCTTTATTGCCGAAAGCTTCCACCCAAGTATATCAAGAATAATCATCTACTACGACTGTGATATATCTACTTCCCCAAGGCCGGGCCGTGGTTGTGGGGCCAAATAGATCCATGTGTAACATTTGTAGGCACCTAGAAGTTGACATGCGGGGCTTGGACTCAAAAGAGGATTTGTGTTGTTTTCCCAACCGGCAAGCTACGCATTTCTTTCCATGATCGCCAGACACTTTTGGAAGACCGGTTGCCAATCCGAATCGGCAAGCTTGGATATTGATTTGAAGTTTAAGTGATCGAGTCTCTTGTGCCATAGCCACGAGTTCTCACCGATGTTCTTAGCTACAAAACAAATATTAGTAACACCCGCAATAGCACTTAAGTCTACCGCATAAATGTTACCTTTTCTTTTGGCGGTGAGAAGAGTTTCATTCGAGGCAATATCTTTTATGTAGCAACTTGAAGTAGTGAAAATACATTGCATTCCTCTATCACGGAAATTGTGATATGGATAGAAGGTTATGTTTGAGTCCATCCACCAAAGAGACCTTCTGTACAAGAATCGCACCTCTAATGATGGTACCACATCCAATTATTTTACCTCTACCATTGTCACCAAAAACTACGGGAGGACCCGATGCATCGCAATATCGCGAAGGAGATCAAGACGGCCGCCATGTGTCTCGAATGTACCACTATCCAAAATCCATACATCTTTGCCGGCATCGGCCGAGGCCATAAAGCATTCCCGCAAGTAAAACATGCTTATGGTCCCCCTTATATGCTTTGGGTCCAAGAGGTTAGTTCCTCTTGGGCGCCCATATCCGGCCGCCACTAGAGGCTTTTGCCACCGTGGGTCCCGAGAGGCTTTTCAAGAGGCATTCATGAGCATGATGACCATAATCCAAGCAATTTTCACATTTCACTTTGCCGATTGGATCGAGTAGTCGGCAAGACACCACTAGATTTAGTCATTGCATCATTAGGCTTAGAAGAATCACAGGCACGAACGTAGGGTCTTTATAAGTGTTGGTTTTGCCCTTCTTGCCTTTCGCTTGCCTTTGCCGGAGTCACCTTTGGGGAGACCGATCATTAGCAAACTGAATCAAGATTGGCAATACCGGCTTTGCCGATGCATTTACTTTCAATATCTTCATCCGCAGATTCATTTTCAGCAATCTTAATTCCCTTTTGTACGTACCGGCTTTCTCCATTTCCTTGTAGTGAGGATACTTCATTGATACAACATTATATTTTAGCTTAGTATCCTTATGCAATGAATTAATCGAGTTGTTCTCACTTTCTTATCCTTTTTCTCGATTCTGAGAGACATTAGTACACTTGTCGCTTCTAGTTTCAAAACCTATCCCATGTTGATCATTTTTAGGAATAGCTTGGCATGCATTAATTGCCATTTTAGCGGCGTTAGGTTTGGAAAAAGTATTAATGGTTTTCATAAGAGAATCATTTCTTTGAGCTAAATCTTTAATCCGTGCTATGTGTACTTTTGCTCGCTTTTGAGATCCAGGTTTTCGCTTGAAGCCGATCGAGTTCACTCGCCTTTGTTTTCAAAGAATCAAGTTCACTTTGAGTGATTCTCTTTCACAGAGATTAAACCGAAATCAACAAATCAATATTTCATGAACACTACTCAACTTTTCATAATCAACAAAAAGTTCATCCATGGTCTCTATCATCTCAAATTTTTAGATATCTCAGAAGAGGGTCGGTAGTGTTTCTTTTGGCCGAGTGATCTTTCGGTTCAGAGAGAAGTTGGGTAGGGATGAAATGGGTTTGGCAAGATTTCTTGAAATACTTGGAAGTTTGGTAAAGGATGGCTTCTTTTCAGAGGATTGTGGAGGACTTGGTTCGGTTGCATGAGAGGCAATGGGTCCACACTGTCCATAAAGTGAGGTTCCAACTTGAATGACTTTGAAACCATAAGGATTGACCGCATTGTCTTTGACTTCTTGAAATGAATGTCTTCTGGTCTTTCTCTCCTTGAAGATGTTCTTGGAGGAGAAGCATTCCGGTGAATAGGAGTAGGTAAATCTAGTGCTATTTCATCATCGGCATCCAGGGCAACAAAGCTTATATCGATCTTCATTGTCATCGGCAGCCGCCTTCACCTTCTCGAGTCGGGCCACACCGCATCGGCATAGCTTTCTCGATCTTTGTCATCCGCAACATAGCTTCGGACTTTGGATGTCTTTGGTTTACCGATTTCCCGACATATTCATATTTTGGTTGGGGACACTTAGATGCAAAATGTCCAGGTTTTCGTGCTTAAAGCATACCAAGTCTCCTTTCTCGTTCTTTCCGTCGAGAGTCTTTGAGTAGAAGGCTTATGGTTCTTGGTGGCTCTATGGAAGGGAGTAGTAAATGGTTTATTTTGATTTGGTTTGCTGTCTTTTTGCATTTTCTTGAAGTTTTTGAACTTTCGGTAGTTTCGGCAAATGCAAAGAAATTCCTCTTCTTCCATAAGAGGCTCGTGAGGGTTTTCAAGGGTTTTGCTACATGGCCAAGGGCTTTGGCATTGATCAAGTAGGAGGATAAGGAGTAGGCATTTGAGATATCCGAGTCTCAGGCCGAGAGAGACATGCATTTGAAGTTTTTGTCGAGAATATTAAGTTTTTGTAGTTCTCTCTCATACAAAAATAGACTAGACACAATATTTTGAATAGAAGTGGTATTTAAATCTCTAGCTTCTCTAAGAACAAGAACCTTAGTATGATATATACTTCCTAAAGCACTTAGAAATCGTATATTCGCATCTTTCATAGTATATACTTTACCAAGAGAAGCACAAAGATTACTTACCTCGCAAAATCGATCATATGCCGTTTCCGAGTGATTCGCCATCCGATTTTTGAAGGATTCGAACTCGCAATAGCATCATAAAGCCCGTTGTCCTTGGTGCGTGCATCTCCTTCAAGTATTCAAGGAGCTTGTTCCAAGCATTCTTGTGCCGTGTAACACAAGTCAATGAGCTTGTATCGTTTGTCGTCTAAACCACAAGAGATAATGTGGTGGCTTTCCCATCAAGAGCATAGGTTAACTTGTCTTCGATCGGTCCATTCATCTCTTGGTTTTTCGACCGTAGTTTCCGTAACTTGAACATCTGTTTGTTGTTCATCGTCGCCGTCGCATGCGCAGCTTAGGGGAGTGGAAGGTATTGGTTTGTAGGTGGTTTTGAACTTTCAAGGGAGTAATCGGTCCACCTTCCACTACTTTCATTAATCGTTCATCTATGGAGTTCATGTACTTTATCATTCGGGATTTCCAAACACCAAACTCGTTGATGTTCAACATCGGTATGGTAGTGATGTTAAACGCCGCATAATTTTTCCCGCCATGGTATCGGCAATCAAGCCGTGAGGCTTGGAAATTTCTTTCAAAAATGTCAAGCTCGATACCAATTGTTAGGCCCAATAGGCGAGGAAATAGGCTAGAGGGGGAGTGAATAGCCTTTTGCAATTTTAATTAAAATACCTTAATGGTCATAGTCACCGATCGTAAAGTTGTAAGATAATCGGTAAGCACAATGAATATTAGTGACTAAGTTTGAACTCACACAAAATCGGCAAGAAATTGTTTAGAGCTTGATTTTAAACACAAAGTATTTATGTAAATCATATATGCAGAGCAACTTGTTTGGTTTAGGGAAATACTTATGATTCAAACAGATGAATCGTTTCGATTTGTTGTGGTGAACTACCGGCAAGATGAAAATAAAGTAAAGACAAGGACACAAAGATTTGGAGAGGTTCACAGCGTAAATGCTGCTACGTCCTCTACCAAGATTGGTCAGATCTTGGATTTTGGGAAAAGTTTACTATCAGTATGTCCTAGTCTATTACAAGTGCCGCCTTGCCGATTACAAGGACTGAATACAAGGATATACTGATGGATCTTTAAATGAAGAATCGACTGTGTGTTTTTGAGTGGCAAGTTAGACTTATCTCACTCAGGTGTGTGTGTGAATCTCAATCAATGCATTCTAATGATTGTCTTGTTGGAGAATGCTTACAAGGTTGATTGAGAAGTGCACGAGTGTATATCCCTAATATAGTCTAATGATTTTATGGATTTGAAGACTTGAACACAATCAATGCTTCAAGCACACTCTTCTTCAATGCAATCACCAACCTTCTTTAATGCAGCAAAGTCTTCTCTATATATACTTGAGGAGAAAGGAAGAGAAGAACTAAAGATGCCGTTGAAGGGTAGAATCGGAAAGAGGTTGGTAGGTGAGGATCAATTAATGCCATATCTTTGTAATTAATGCGGGAGATTTGAATAAGACATTTACGCTATTGTGCAAGGGTAAAAACCCCTTTGTCCCAACCGGTTACCTGCAGCAGCAGACAAAGGACAAAGTAGAGCTAAAAGTGGCTCTTGTGTCAGTACCGGCAGAATGGTGTTGGCAGGAAAAATATAACTACTTTTAGCAAACAAGTACGATGAAAGAGATAGAGATGTGACCGTTGTGACTGAGATTTTATTTCAAACGAAAGGAGTCATCCAAACATAAGTCACCAATCTGCTGAAGTATGTTGCTGAAAAGAGTTAACTCCCGCGATTACACAGCAGATCCCACCACAGGATAGTATCCTGCAGAACATGCTGAAATAACTGGGAGAGCATCAGTAAGAGATCCAAAAATAAAATCTAATTAAATTAGGGGTCTCTAACTAGCTGAGTGATTGGGATTAAGCAATTCTGAGTCCACATATATTTTGACCCAACAACATGGCTGACTATGGGGCCAATGCTGATCGGGAGACCAATCAAGGCACGGTTATGATGGCTCGAAGAGAGGCTGCTCAAGACAGAGTTAGGGAAAGGGCTGCGTTGACAGCTACAGGTTTGACGGAGGCATCGGGAAGGGTCCCTGAGCCAGGTAGAAGGACTACCGGAATATTCCCTGTGAAGGTGAAGAATACTCGCCGTGGGAAAGGGAAGGGGATGAAGGATGAAGGACCAAGTACGGGAAACTAGATTGACCTTGCTGTCCAGAGTATCCACCCGTTGTCATTGCAGACACATTAACTGATTAATGTTTAATTGTAGTTTTACTAGCGTGTAGCGAGTCAAGAGTTGACCGTGCTTGAACTCATCAAAGATTGTTTTAACCGTAATGAATTTGTAGGTTAATTGAAAAGAGTTTTTCGAAACACAAGCAATTGATGCTTATTATTTTTTTTTTGTTTTTGAGACCGAACCAATGATGGCTGCCTACTTTCCCCTTTTACAATTGGACTAAGGGGCTCAGGTCACCGTAGTTCGACACTTTAGGTGAATTTTGAGAAAAACAAAGACAAAAGAAGTGCGACCCTGTTTTTTACCAGGATCATTGGCGGGAATGTATCCAGTTGGGTATTACTCTTTTAGCACTTTAATTTTACTGAGGGGTGGTGTATGGGGAAGGAGAGTTGACTCGTGCTCTTCCTCAAATGAAGTATCTGCGGAGCTTGCTTCCGTTTACGGGGTTAACGAAAGGGTTCCCGTCCAAATCTGCTAACTTCATGGCTCCTCCGGAGAAGATTCTTTGTACCAAGAACGGTCCTATCCAGGTAGGCTCCCACTTTCCGAGGGGATTGGTTTGCGTAGGAGGCTTTTCCTTTAGCACCAAGTTGCCTTCTCTGATGTCTCGAATCTTGACTTTCTTATCGAATGATCGGGCCATTCTGCTCTGGTAGGCTCGAGTGTGTTCCATGGCTTTCAATCTGTGCTCGTCGAATAGATCAAGTTCATCGTGACGGCTCTGTAGCCATTCAAATTCATTGATCCCGTTTTCCAAGAGGACTCGGAGGGATGGAATTTCCAGTTCCACATGTAGCATTGCTTCCATTCCGTAGGTAAGTGCAAACGGAGTCTCCACTGTGGCAGTTCTGACTGATGTTCTGTATCCCCAGAGGGCTAGATGTAGCTTTTCGGGCCAGTCCCGACCTCTTGTAGTCATCTTTCTGATTATCATTGCGAGAGTCTTGTTTGCTGCCTCTACTGCACCATTAGTTTGTGGTCTGTAGGGAGAAGACTTGTGGCGTGTGACTCTGAATTCGGTCAGCAGTTGGTCACAATCTCCTTCGAAGTGAGTCCCGTTGTCGGATATGATCTCGTTGGGCACTCCGTATCGGCACATGATGTTCTCTTTGATGAACTCGGCCACCTTCTTAGAATTTAGTACCTTGTACGATCTGGCTTCTACCCATTTGGTGAAGTAGTCGACTGCGACTAGAATGAACTCGTGACCATTGCTCCCTGGTGGAGTGATCATGCCGATGACGTCGATTTCCCATGTGGCGAAAGGCCATGGTGTAGTCATGCAGTAGAGTTCATGCGGAGGGATGTGATTGAGGTTGGAGAACCGTTGACATTTGTCGCAGCTTCGGACGAACTGGATGCAGTCTGTTTCGATTGATATCCAATAGTATCCCATACGGAGAATGATATGTGTCAATGCTCGGGCATTCATGTGCGGACCGCAGGTTCCGTTGTGAACTTCGTTCATTAGCTCGCTGGCTTTTTCTTTGTTTACACACCGAAGGAGTGGCCCTTGGTGGCGCTTCTTGTACAACATACCCCCCAAAATGACGAAATGGGATGCCAGGCGTTTTAATGCCATCATGATTTTGGCTTTGATCCCTTCTTTGTATTTTCCATCTTCATTAGTGAAGGAAGCTTCTCCGCTTTAGAGGTACTGGTATATTTGATTGTACCAGGGTTCGTCGATCGTTTCATTTTTTATTTCGATCTCACAGCAATAAGCGGGTGTTTCCCGTCTACCTATTCTGAGGGGTTTTACTGATTTCCCATCGGGAATTTCGACAAGAGAGGCGAGGGTTGCTGTGGCATCCGCGAAGCGGTTCCTCGTCTCTTGGCAAATAGTAGAAAGAGATGTCCTTGAACCGAGCAATGAGCTCCTCCATGTACGCGTGGTACTTATGGAGGCCGAGAATCTATTGTCTTCCATTTGTTGGACACTTGATTGATGATCAATGCCGAGTCTCCATATACTTCAGCTTCCGAGATGTTGCGCTTGAGAGCGGCTTCCAGACTCGCCGCACGAGCTTCGTATTCTCGTGGCATTGTTGGTTGTTTCAAAATTCACTTGACGGCTATGGAGTGTGCTCGTCCTGGGATTGACAAGGAGCATTCCAATACCATTTCCCTTCTTGTTGGCTGCACCATCGAAGAAGAGTTGCCAAAGTGGGTTTCTTGTTTCGTCGAGTGAAAAGATTCTATCGTCCGGAAATTGCGGATCGTGACCCTTAGGTTCACCGCTTGGGAAGTACGCCACCGACCGCCATTACTCGCCCTTTGTTGATTTTCGACCATGTACTTGATGTCGAACTCACCAGGAAGAATGACCACTTGGCTAGTCGCATTGACAGGATGGCTTGTCAAAGAGATATCGGACGGGTCCATTTTGGAGACTAGGAGCACCGAATGTGACCGCATGTAGTGTTCGCTTCCCGACTACCCATACCAAGGCGATACAAGTTTTCTCTAATGCTGAGTAGCTGAGTTCACTTCCTTGAAGCTTCCGGCTTACGAAGTAGATTGCATGCTCAACCTTGGAATCTTTCTGTTCTTGTTCCAGCATTGCTCCGATTGACGTATCTGTCACTGTCAGGTGCAGGAGTAGTGGCTTGTCTTCATGTGGCGGGCACATAATTGGGGGATTCACCAAGTATGTCTTAATTTTCTCGAAATCTGTTTGGCACTCGGAGTCCCATTTGATGTCGGCATTCTTCTTCATCAGTTTGAACATTGGCTCGCAGAGAGATGTCAACTGGTTGATGAAGCGACTGATGTACTAAAATCTTCCCATAAAACTTTTCACTTCTGTCAGGGTCTGAGGCGAATTCATGTCGATGATGGCCTTGATTTTATTGGGATCGGCTTCGATACCCCTTTCTGTAACCATGTACCCCAGTACCTTACCACGCCCGACGCCGAAGGTGCACTTCGCAGGGTTCAATCTCATGGAGTGCTTCTGAGTCTGTTGAAGAACTTTCTCAGATCTGTCATGTGTTGCATGTCTGATCCTCTGGAGTGGATGATCATGTCTGATCCGCATCTGTTCATCCTTGGAGAGTGGCTCCATGATCTCGGAGAGTTTCCAACTCCATCTCTTGTAGAATTCTCCAACGCTTTCATCTGTTTTCTGCTCAGTGGTGATTAAGTCCTCACGACTTGTTTCCCACTCTAAGTTGGATCTGTACCGTTCTAGGAAGATGTTACTGATCTGATCCCAGGTGTGGCGATCCGCAGGCTTGACCCTTAGGAACCATCGTAACGCTGAACTTTTGAGCATATGCTGGAAGTGGTCGGCCATTTTCTAGAGGGTTGCTCCTTTTGCTCTCATGCCGAGAACGTAGGTGTCGACATGCGTTTGAGGACATTCGGTTCCGTCGAATCGGTCCATCTCTGGCATACTGAACTTGGCAGGGAGAGGCGTGAACATTCCCGAATCTGTGGATTTGAGCGTTTCCTGCTTTGAGCTGCTCATGGTGGCTTTCAGGTCTTTCATCTGTTCGACCATCCAGGCTGAGGTTGGGTCCAGTGGTGGACTGTGAGGCTCAACGCCGGGTGCTACCATGTGGGCGGTAGTGATTAGAGGTGGAAGGCTTGATATATGTGGATATATGGGGGCCTTTTCTGAACTGTATCGGGGTTTGTCCCCGGTGTTTTGGGATTCGTGTATAGGCAATGGGATGAACCCGGGAGGGTATTGAAGGTTATTGGCATCCGTTCGAGATGGTCCAAATGGGTACGCCGGTGGTATTGAGTGATGGGAGTAGCACCGGCCCGGCCATATATGGCGTGGTTGCCCCGAGAGGTGGCAACGTGGAGCCTAGGTGGCCTGCTTCCTTGGTTCGAAGGCATCCCGTAAGTTTGCGGGGAGGAACCCGGTTGAAGGTTTGAGGAATTGGTTTCGGGGAATCGTCATCCTCGACCAGACGAAAGTACCGTCCGACCGGGGATAGCCGCTATACCTCGCTTATTAGAAGCCGTACCACGAAATTCTCGCCGATCTTCTTTTACGCCTCTTGTGAACCTCACAAGCCCCGATGGCTTCTTCCAAAGTCATATCTGTTACCGGTGGCGGGGGTCCTTCCCCATCACCATTTCTCGATGAGCTAGACATGTCGGATATTCTGGCTGAGGGAACTGAGGGAACCGAAGAACTTCGTAACTGTGATTCTGGCGAGGCGCTGACCCGAAAATCTGAACCACTTTCTGCTCGCTGCAGAGAACGAAAGGCAGGGTTTAGGCTTTGGAAAAGGAGGTTTGGCTCAAGGTTTCGGGCTTGTGCAATGTACAGTTAAAGATTAATGTTTACTTAAAACGCGTTTTCTCAGAGTCCTAATCGGTTGGAAAAGAGCGTGTCTTCTTTTTCGCAACTAACCCTAGAGCTCTAATCAGTGGATCTCGTCACTATACTTATAAGCCCCTCGTTTCCATTTGTAGATCATCTTTCTCGGGACGGACTATCCCGAGCGAGGTCCTATAAGGCAAGCGAGTTCCACCGACAAAAGAAAAAGTGAACTTAAGGCTAGCTGATCACGCAAACTTCCAACGTATGTGACGCACAGGCCACAGTCGAAGTCAACGTCCTTAAGTTAAGGCGGGGATCGTTCCAAAATTTCGGCATGACCTCTCCTGACTCGCTTGCACGAGGGGCCTTAGCTTTTGGCGTTGGCCAAGTTGTGACTGGCACGGTGCATACGGTGAGGGTTTGGTGACACGGTGTCACATTGAACCTTCGGGTATATTTTTCGGCAGAGCTCCGCGTCAAAGTCAAGGCTGAAAAGCTCAAGACTTCGGGTCGGGAACGACCTTCGGTCTCAATCTCTCGAGCTTGACTCGTGGCGGAACCCGGTGTAAAAAACATACACTTAGGCTTTATGACACGAACTAAGCCAAAAACCAACCGGGGTCTTGGACAAAGTGTGACACAAAGAGTGCATGGCTTACACGGGCTAGGATGGGCTGTTTGGGACGACCCCGTGCGCCCTCGAAAGGTGTCTGGCAGACCAACGGAGGTGCAAGTGAACGGTCATCCTGGGTTACGGGTCGTAGTGTGCAGTGTACCGAGGCAGTAAGTGCACGTGAAGTGCGGTGTACCGAGGCAGCAGGTGCGAGTAGTGTGCGGTCACTAAAATTCTTTTTCTGAGTAAAACAGAGATTTTTCAGAATGTGTCTTAAAGAATTTTGATGCGAAGTTCAAAAGATAGCATGAAAATCAAACATGAATGGGGATGCACAAACATGGTATGATTTTGAAAAGACGACAATGTAATGCCTTTGAAAAAACCGTTCGAGGTTTAAAGTAACACACGCACACGAAAACGAGGAAGGGTAAACGAAATTTTGACTCACGAAATGCTTTTTTGAAAACATCGGCAGTTTTGAAAAAAGTATCCACGATCCCCAGCGGAGTCGCCAACTGAAATTACCAGGGGTTTTTCGCGCGGACGCGGAAAACGCGGTTGTCTTTCGCGGAGGGTTGGTGTCTGAGACCTCGCTTTTCGAGAAGGAAGAGGATTCGCCACGCGGTTTTTGTATTCTGAGCCCAAACGTTGAGAAACGGCTATTATTTGAAAAAGGTGTCGTTTTTATTGGTAGCAAAAACTTAGGAAAAGGCTTTAAAAATAGGGGGTCATTTTTATTGGCAGCAAAAACGAGTAAAAAGCTTTTTAGTACCAAAGATTGTTAGGTTCGGAGGTCACGTTACGTTTCGGGAAGAGTATATTGAGATCACCCGAAATGCCTCGTATGACGAGTCTTTCTACCTTTCTCGAAAATGTGTGCGTGTGTGTGTGTTTGCATTTTGAAATGGGGGGCTTGAATGACAAGCTTAATCTTGGTTTGAATGTCAAACGTTGATTAGGTGATCTTGTTTGAAAAGACGAGCGTTTGAATGACAAACGTCGATTTTGCAGTTTTAGGAAAAGTGGCACGAATGCTGATTTTAACTGTTTATCTTAAGTGTCAAATGTTGACTTTTAAGAAAAGAGTGTTTGAATGTCAAACTTCGGATTTTGAGTTTGAAGATGAGCGTTTGGATGCCAAATGTCATTTCGCGCGTTTTGAAAGAGAGTTCGAAGGTCGAACTCCGGTTTTGAACCGGGCGTGTCATTGTTAACAATTTTACGGAAAAAACGTATTAAATGATTTTTGAATGTCAAAAGTCGGCTTTTAAGTTTGAAGATGAGCGTTTGGATGCCAAACGTCATTTCGCGCATTTTGAAAGAGAGTTCGAAGGTCGAACTCCGGTTTTGAACCGGGCATTACATTGTTAGCATTTTTACGGGAAAAAGGCATTAAATGATATGCGATCAACGAATCGGGTTGCGACTCGGACTTTGAAAAGTAAATACTATCACGATCCAAACGGGTCGGACTTTGTAAATGACAGTATTTAAATGCGGTATCGACGGATCAAACGGTCCGGAATTTGTAAAGTACGATCGACGAGCCAAATGGCTCGGAGTTGTAAAGGACGATCGACGAGCCAAACAGCTCGAAATTGTAAAGTTGCATGAAAGTAAATGACGTTCGACGGATCAAACGGTCCGGAATTGGTAAATGACAGAAATTTAAATGACGATCGACGGATCAAACGATCCGAAATTGGTAAATGACATAAAAGTAAACGGAACGGGGTCGGAACGCCGTTTTAACCCGAGATTACTTCTCTTACGGGAAGAGAAGAGGATCTAGGGGCTAAAACGTATCGGACCCCGTTAGACGGAGGCATCTACATTTCAAAAGTGTCGTCCGAAATGGTTGTAGCGACTGGCGCGTAAACCGAGACAGAACGAGAGTTTTAGAGAGAGAGGGAGCTACCTATGACTAGGGTCGGCTCCTTTGGCTTGGGGGGCGTATACGGGATACGAAAGTGTGTTTGGAATGGTGTTTTGAGGTGGCGAGGGTCGTATTTGATCAAAATACTGAGTTTTCATGCAAAACGAGGTAAAATCGAGGCTCGAGGGGAGTGGAACTCAGTTTAGGCCGTGGGGTTTTTGTGAAAGGGGTGATTTTTTGTTGTTGTAAATGGATTTGACAGCCCTTGTATTTATAGGTGAAATTTCAGCATGAGTTCGGATGGACTTAGAGTGAAATCAGGGGGTTTTGTGAAACTTTGGAAATTGGAGGGGCTTGCTGGCAATTCCAGATTTCCTGTAAATGAGTCCGGCCGGACTGAGACTGCATACCAGGGGTATTTTTATCTTTTCACTCTGAATTTGATTGAAAGGTGACTAGAGGGCTGTGGCATGCAAGCCACGTGTCCCATGACTCACCAGCCTCGTGGGAGTTCGTGCCACTATTCCCGATTTTGTCCATTTTTAAAATAACAGTCCGGAAAATGTTCGAAACGCCCCCAGAAAGTGCCGAAAAGTGCGTTTTTCAGGGAAAGCCATACTTTTACGTGCGACGACATGCATTGAGTACGCTTAGATGTTGGGATGCTCGGGGCAGTCCCGGAACGTCTCGTTGGCTTGGCAACGGGGAGCTTAACGGGTTTCGGTTAACCTGGAGCAGGCCAGTTAACGGATTTCGGTTAACTTTTTAACGAATTTTGACGATCCGAATTTGGGTACTTACAATTAGAAAGGTAAATTTCCCTGGTTGAATAAGAGTGAGCAATCTGGGTCTACTGCAGCTTCGGCAGAAGATGACAGGGAGGACTATGCCCTAGTAACCGAAGAAGACAAAGGTATAAAAGATACATGGATTCTTGATTCTGGGGGTTCTTATCACATGTGTTCACGTAGGGAATGGTTTGAAATGTACAAAGAGATGAAAGTAGGGGGTGATATTTATATTACTAACGGTTCTGTCTGTAAGGTAGTTGGCATGGGTTCCATCAGGGTGCGAATTTTGGGTGGTAAGTTTTGTACATTGAACAAGGTCAGACATTTTCCTGAAGGTGGAACAGTAAATGTCTGCAGGGGTTTGAATGTAATTTTGAAAGGGGTAAAAGTAGGTTCCTTGTATGTCCTCCAAGGTTCTACGTTTTTGGGTTTGGGTGTCCAGCATCGTACAACAGAGGGTATGGTAGAGACATATCTGAAGGAGCATGTTGCATGGCTTCGTGTGGGAGGTTGGCAAACAGGTGGAGCAGGAAGTTACTCAAGGTGGAGTTGAACTGGGCAATCCACGGTTAGTAAGTCAACGCACAGATTTGGGAAGCGAGTGAGGAATTGAGGAAAAGGTACGTACTATTGTGGATTCCACGGATATGGCCGCTTCATTTGTTTGGGTTGGCAAGATCCAATGTCGACTGGATTTGCCCAATTGCCGGTTGGGGTAATTTTGAGTGCCTACTGCAGTGGCACATTTGGGTGTCTTCCAAAGTGTGCTTGGCGCAGCACAGTCTGGGTGTACAGGGGGATACATTTGGGTGTCTGGTAAGACACGTTTGTTTACTTGTTGAACGGGTCTAATCAACTGTTGCCACAAGTGTTTTGATGTTCGGCATAACACATTTGGGTGGTAGCAAGATACATTTTTGGTTATCCGGAGGACAAGTTTGGTGTTTGGCATAATACATCTGAGGCAGAGGGGAGTTCTGGTTTTGTGATCGGGATATTAGATGTCAAGGTGAAGATTTGTTGTGTTTGATGTCATCTAACTTGGGAAACAACTTAAGGGATTGAACAAAGGGAAAATTGGTAATTATTGTGACAACTCCTAGGAAGCGATCACGCAGTGTAGAGGGTGCGACCGCGCCGTTTCTCTGGAATTTTGGGGCGATCGTGCGCCTAAAGGGGACGATCGTGTGACTGTCCGAATTGGGTCTGTTCAGTGGCAAACTTGGTGTAGGACTCTACAACCCTACAGGGTTAGGAATAGGCAGTATAAATAAACCCTATTCCCTAACAGTTTTTTTTTATGGTTGTAATTGCTAGTGTGATAGAGATCAATAATTCTAGGTGTTATAATGATTTTCTTGTCTCTCTGTTTTCTTTATATCTAGGGTTTGCACATTTATGAATTCTTGTGATCAAGAATTCGTACATCAGAATAGAGATTATATTCAGTGATTGCCAGTTGATAATAACATTCTTGACCTCTTCACGTGTACGTAACCAAGTTGGTGAACCACGTATATCGTTGTATTGTGTGATTGATATATTTTCTATTCTACATATATCTGTTTTAACAATATCTATAATATCTATCTGTAGCTAACACTACAAGAAAAACATGTTTTAGCGGCAGAATATTCCACCGCTAAAGTAGGATTTCCGCCGCTAAAGCTTAGCCACCGGCGGAATTATTCCGTCGGTGGTCCGCCACTGGCAGCGCGTCGCAGCGGTCCGGCAGACCAATTTCCGTCGGTGTACACAGACAGAAATAGTATTCCGCCGGTATTCACCGACGAAAATTTCCGTCGCTGAGGTCATTTAATTTAATTAAATTATAATTTCAGCGACAGAATATTCCGCCACTGAGTTATTTTATTTTAATTAAAATTCTAATTACAGCGGCAGAATTCTCATTACAGCGGCGGAAATTCCGTCGCTGAGTTCATTTAATTTGATTAAATTTTTATTTCACCGATGGAAATTCTGTCGCTGATTTAATTTATTTTAATTAATTTTTTATTTCACCGGCGGAATTTTCCGTCGGTGAAATAAAAATTTAATTAAATTAAATAAACTCATCGACGAAATTTCCGTCACTGATAATGCAATAAATAAAAAAAATAATCATAAATGTCAATTGTATTATATTTTTTTGTACCTGATATAACAATTGATACAACTAAAACTATAAATCTAAAAACCAAAGTACAGTACTGTGAATGTGTGCCCAAATTTGTGTGTTGGTTTCACGCGAGTTTGAAGACATCCGGTTTAATTTGAAAAACGAAGTCACCACGCCATTTTGATTTCCTCAAAACTTTGAAAAAAAGGATTTATGGGTTCGGAGGTTAAGTTACCCCTTGGGAAGAACGGATCGTCGTTCAACCAAGGTGCCTTGCCGTAGCAAGTCTCCCTAGATTTCGTTTATTTTGCTTGCTTGCGTGCTTTCTTGTGTGCATGTGTTTGAATGAAAGGGGAGGGAATGTCCCAAGTTATCTTTCGGACGTACAACCATTTATTGGTTGTCGCTCGGGATTTCTTGGATTTTATGTATTCGGGATTTTGATCCCGTCCTTATCTTGGACTTGTGATCATCGCATTTTTAACCTCGGGACTTGCGTGATCGAGAGAAATGACTCCCCTTTATAGTCCAAAATGAGGTTCTTTAGGAAGGAATGTCCTTAGCCCATCAATCCTACACCTTAAGACGATCGAGCTTATATGAATGCTTCATGCTCGTCTTAAGTGATAATCGGAGATATAGGGTTCAAGGTTATCCCTTTCTAAAGAGATTGTGGAACCTTTAATGGAAGAAACGATGTAAAGATAGGATCTTTACACCGGTCCGTTCCAAGGTTGCTAATGGGGACATGGGGGAATGCATGTAAAAATGACATTTTTAGTGAAAAGATGACATTTTTGGGTTGCAAAGGATGTATTTGATTTGCAAAGGATGCATTTTGATGTAAAAGCATGATTTTTATGCAAAGGATGCATTTTTATGAGGAAATTAGGGCTTAGTGTGCAAAGGATGCATAAAGATTGCATTTTGAAAAGCAAAGGATGCATTTTTATGATAAAGGAATGACCTTTAATGCAAAGGATGCATGAAAATGGATTGTAGGTACAAAGGATGCACCTTTTTTATAAAGACATGATTTTTATATGCAAATGATGCATAAAGATGATATTTTTATGTAAAAAGGTGATTTTTAAGTGCAAAGGATGCACCTTTGAGTATAAAGATTACATTTTTAATGACAAATGATGCCTAATTTATGCAAAGGATGCAAAGGGGAAAAGGGGGAATGATAAAGATATGATCTTTAATACTAACTACCAAGTCCCAAGCAAAGATAATAACAATATATGAATGCAAGGAGCAATTTAATTCACATAGAGCAATTAGAATGCAAGGTTAGGGAGTGAGAGGTTATCAATGGTGGCCTCTTCTTTTTTGGGTTGAACAAGGTGGAAGGACCAACTTTGGGATCTTCAAGGAGGAGGGAGGAGGCTTTTTGGCTTGCTTCTTCAACCCTTGGGATTCCCAGCAGTATTGAGGAGTATTCTTGAGTCTGAATATGGAGTGTAGTGTATGTTTTTCGTGTCTAAAATGGGTAGAGGAGAGCTCTATTTATAGGCAGCCTGAAATCGCCAATGAAGCCGTGCGGTCAGAGACCTCGCTAATGCAGCCGTGCGGCATTATCCTCATGACTCAAAGATGTTTCTAGAATCATGCAAGGTGGCCATTCTAAAACTTTTCCCAAATTATGAAAAACGTGTTTCTTAATTGGGAAGCATTCCCTTCAAATTTTTACATGATTTGGAACAAGCTTCCGAATTATTCCGAACTCCAGAAAGTCCGGGAGTTACCGAAATTTACCGGAATTGCCGGGGAAATTAACCTAAGGCATGAGCGATCCGGGTACTTACATGTAAGCCCTCGGCAACGTCACTTGCAGTGGCGAGTGGGGTTGTCGATAGAAAAGGATCCAATCCGGCGAGTGCCGAGACGGGATTAGGTGACCAAGGTGGTCGAGTGGCTGAACCTCTGGAAGGCTACCTACGTATCCCGAGTGGAAATCAAGTCAGGCCGTAGTTCTGAAGAGATCCGCTGAGGAATAGAGAAGAGAAAACTGGTCTCTTGATGGGGAAATGGCAGAAAAATGACCTAGGAGGTCAAGCAATTGATCCTACTGGGGATATGCTAGAAGTGACCAATGTGGTCGGATGGCTGGACCTTTATGAGGGGCTATTTCATCACTGAGGAGCGACGAAGGAATAGGGTGACCAAAGTGGTCGGATGGCTGGACCTTTTATAAAAGGCTACCTACGTATCCCGGAGGAATCAAGCCTTGATCGTAGTTCAAGCATCACTAGATAGGTTAGGAATGATGTCTAGGATCCTTGAAGGTTTTGACAATTAATGGAGGTTGTCACCTGATTGACAATTAATGGAGGTTGTCACCTGATTGACAATTAATGGAGGCTGTCACCTGAGGAAACTAGAGCTTACGTCACTATCGAGGAGATAGAGGTAGCTAAAGTTTGGAAAACTTGAGCATACTTCACTATCAAGGAGATAGAGGTAGCTAAAGTTTGGAGAACTTAGTATACTTCACTATTCGGGATAGAGGTAGCTTAAGTTTGGAGAACTTGAGCATACTTTACTATCTGTGATAGAGGTAGCTTAAGTTTGAAGAACTTAGCATACTTCACTATTCGTGATAAAGGTAGCTTAAGTTAGGAGAACTTGAGATTACTTCTCTATTCGTGATAGAGGTAGCTTAAGTTTAGAGTTCGATTACCTGAGGTTGTCACCTAGCGTTATTCAGTTATAACGGAAGTAACGGAGGCGACTGGGGAAGAAAGCTTATTTGCTTGGAAGATAAAGGATATCTTTTGAAAACGACGTTATCTTGGTTAAAAGATAACGGGAATTACATGCCCAAGTGGAAAGTCCAGGGGCAAAAGGGTAATTTCTGCTCAGAGCGAAAGAAGCCGCCCGACATGAGATGGAGAAAAAGAAGCCGTACGGCTAGAAGCTTGTTTTTTCCAGATTATTTAAAACAGATTTGAATGGGCATTGGGCATCCATTGCCGCCCTTGAACTGCCGAGGAAGAGAGAGAGAAAGGAGAGAGTTTCTTCAAGAATCCCTCAATTCCCTTGCTTCTATTGATTGAGATAGATCCGGAGGGGAATCCGAGGCCGAGGCAAGCTAGAAGGAACATCTCCGCAGCCGCGAGAAGGAGGAGGAAGGAGCTTGTTCAAACGGAGAGGAAGTATGACTTCCTTACGCCTCCATCGGAGCTCTATCCGAGGAGAAGGGAGCATAAATCAACAAACCCTCGATCGGTTGGGGTAAGCATTCTTAGTTTGCTTAATTCCGTCGATTTTGATTGGATTTTTGATTGATTTAGGGCTTGACCCGAGCTTTAGGAATTTTTCGAATTTTCCTAGGATTTTCGGATGATTTTAAAATCTTGATGATTAACCTATGAGGCTAAAAAGATAAACGAACATGCATGTGCAATTTACTTGATAAAATAATGAGAATGACTCACTTTTTTTTCGAAAATAAAGTAAGAGAAATAATTGTCTAAGATGTGACGAAGTTCTTGCATGTGCTAAAACTAGGTCAAATCTGAATCATAGATGAGAAAATGGGATTTTGGATGATGAAAAGGATTCATGCATGCCATTTTTTGAGAAAAATAATGCTTATGTGCAAATATATTTTGAAAATTGTGATTTTGTGCTTAGGAAAGCAATGTGCTTGACATGACGTGTTTCAAGTGATGAAAGACGTGTTTTCTATGCATAGGATGCTAGAAAAATTTTTATGAATGCTTTTCTTTTGAAAATATGTGCACTTTTGAATACATGCATGCTTTTGAAACGAGATGAAGGACTCGACACATTTCTTTGCCGTGCTTGTCTACGTGGAGAACAAGTCTAGAGGGCCTTCGGAGATTGCCGTGAGGCTACGGGAGAGGATGCCCGATTTTGAGAAGAATGGGGCGAACCCTAAGCGCCTGAGGGCTACCGGCTTGATTCGTTCATTGAGGCCATCTGCAGAGGTATTCACATTACCTCGAAGAGCAAGGGCTTGGTTCAGCCCTATCTCGAGTTCTCGTGGGACACCACCCACGCCTTTCATCTTAGCCGGGGAGCCGACGGTGACTCCGGCCGATTTCACCGCTATCACGGGCTTACAGCTCACCGGGAGGCTCGTGACTTGGAGGGACCATATCACCGCCGAGGAGTTCAGTGGCTTTAGTTGGATTTGAGTTGATTCCCAAGGGCTTGGAATGGAGACGAGGAATGTCGAGGTGGCGCCCGTAACCGCATACGGGACTTTGCCGCTAGCGAGGTGATCGCCCACCCGCTTGTGAGGGCATTTGTGTGGTTGATGCCGTCGATCACTATTTTTGCAAATTCCGGGACTCGCCATGACTTGCCTCCTCGATTCTCCTCGGAGGATGTTGGTGGGATTGGGACGGTCTCGTGGGGCGAGGCCGGATTGGCATGAGCTCTACTTCTCTCGGATATGTACACCGTAACAAGGCCGCTCCACGGATTGCTTCTCTTTCGCCCTCGAGGTAGTCTCGCTTTCTTTTCTCTTTTACTTTCGCCTTTGAGACTTTTTATGAAAGAGAAATGACTCTTCCGATGTTTTGAACATGCAGTGTCCGGGTTTTGTGAGGTGATCGTGTTCTTTCCGTGGAACCAACAGAGCGATGTCACCATCTTTCCCGCTATGATCCGCCGGAGGGGAGATGCGAGAGATAAGTTCACCGGGAAGACCCGGATCACCTTTGACTACAAGATGGTGAGGCCACCATCAATGTGGATGGGCACGACGGAGTGGACTTCTACCCGTGGGGCAGGTATCCAGAGATTTTGCTAGGAGAGGCCGTGGAGGCGACCAAGCAAAGGAGATGGTTGACCGGGCTGACATGCGATGTCATCTATCTGGGGGACCGATTTTCCAGGCAGCATGGCCATGTCCCTCCATTGACGCCATTACTCCTCAGATCCTCCTAAGACGGATGCCGCAGCCTGTGGATTGGCCGGCGGATGAGATAGAGAGATATCAGTGTGCGTGGCCGCCGAGGAGTATTTTGACATGGATACTCCATATGCTGTGTTTGTGGAGCAAATGACCGAGGACGCCACGTAAGCTAGTGAAGCCGGCGGTCACTGTGGATATGGGGAGGACGAGCCTTCGATCCGCCGATCCCTCCCGCTCATCTTTCATATGTGGTCCACTGAGTACCCAGGAGGTTGAGGATACCTGTCCCCGATGCTAGGAGCCCCAAGATACCTTGCCGCCGACAAAGACCGTAAGTACACTTTAGTGGTCTTTTCCTTTTCGCATTTCTTTGCTTTTGCAATTCCGAGATTTTCTCGAGATTTTCTTCTCTTTTCCTCAGTTCCACTCGCACTTACGGCAGATTGGTCGTGCGTAACAGTGGCCGGAAAGACATGTGCCGGTCCCTTCTGAGGAAGCTGGCCTGCACTTCAAAGGCGGCAGCGGACGCATAGGAGCCCGGGCGCAAGAGAAGGCATGTCGGGGGCACAACGTCTACCTCATCGGCCTCGGAGTACTCTTCCAGTGCCATGCCTCGGGGACGGGGACCCAATGCTGACATCCTGGAGCAGCTGGCTGAGTACGAGCATGACAATGTCCATCTTTCAGATGTGAGCGATGCAGAGGATTTGATGAGGGAGGCTAGCGTTTACGAGCTGAGCAGCGATGAAGAAGAAGAATCGGAGGCCTAGGAGGTCTCTAGAGTTGGCTTAGGAAGGAAACAAACAATGAACAAATTTATATGCACATTTTATTTGTTTTTTGCTTTATTTGGGCGCCGATGGGGCGAAAACAATGTAATACTATTTTATTTGCCTTTCTATTTATGCTTTTATTAATTTGCATATCACTTGAGCCTCGGGGCAATTTTTTGCTTGGAATTAAATAAACCGGGCCAAAATGATATATAATGATGTATAAATGCTTGGATGGTCTTTGAACATGTTTTTGTACAGTTTTGGTTGAAAAAGTGGGGTGAAAACTCCCTTTGGGCAAGAACTTGGTTGCTGCGCATTTGTCAATTACATCGTGTAAATGAAGCCGTGCGGCATGGTCTCCGAGCAAATGAGGCCGTGCGGCTTACGCTCTTGTCTGGACCGGTTATTTTCGTAATAAAACCAAGGCTTGGCCATTTCATTTCATTTTCAACTTAGACTTGTCCCAACTGTTCCTGTGAGCACATATTGGACCTAAAGACACCACCTTTGATCATTTTGCGATGGAGAAGCCCGTTAGATTGCAAAGGGGGAAAAGAGACCGCTTTTCCGTCCGATCTTCGCCTGGGGTGAGATACAACTTTCAATCTCACAAGGGGTTACTTGATTCTTCCTTCAAGATCAAGTCTTTATGGCATTTGAGGGATCTCCCGCCCGATTGGGACCTTTCGAGAGCAAAGAAGAAAGTTTTGGGACGTCCGGAGACACGTTTATCGCTTTTCTTACAATGAGATTGTCCCAACGCATGAAGACTTCCGAGCCTTGATTGGGGGTCCAGAAATTGAGGCTATATCGATTCCGTTGATCGAAGACGTGCCGGTGGCGGCAAAGCTTGCATCTTTTCTCCAGATTTCTCTGGAAGAAGCTGAGGAGATGATGATAGCCCCGGATAGGATTGACCTTTCTGATATCCCTGGGCAGGTTTGGGTCTCCGGCTATGGCCGCGACCACGGTGGCTATGGATGCCTTTATCCTCTCGCGTATTTTCTTCTCTCGTTTACCGCCGAGTCCGTGGGGATCTGTCATGGTGGTCTTTTAGACATGGTCGAGATTGCAGTGGCCGGGAAGGACATTGTTCCACCGGTTTTGGGGTGAGACCTTTCATGGCATGGACAGGATGGCTAGAGGAGACCGTTTCATGAGGTCCGGGAGTCCTGCATCGACTTTGTGGTGCAGGAGAGGCTCGGGCTTTGCCAGGGCTTTGCCGACTCAAGTGCCCTCGGGTGATTTCTGAGAGGTGCACCTCGTCGCCAGGACCAGTGGTAGCCGGGAGCCGATGATGGCTAGGTTATCCACTTCGACATCCGCCGGTGGGTACCTCACCGGAGGTTGCGCACTGTGAGGATATTTCAGGAGTCCTATATAGTGAGGGTTCCAGTGGTTCTCGCCGGTCATCCTTCTACATACCCCGCTTGGTATCCAGCAGCCTGGGGCCTTACAGAGCCATCGAGCGATCGGGAGGACATCCGTACCATGGAGGTGGTGCCATTTGATATGAGAGATCCAAATGGCCTTCTCATTCTTCTCGAGGGCTTGACTTACGCTTTTTCCACCTGTGGCTATCTTCAGGAGCAGGAAGAGTACCATCTTGACCACCGCCTACTGGATTGGTACGAGAGGGAGACGGGAGCGACCTGTGTCATTTTGGGGGAGAGACGTCAGCTTTACTTAGGGGCCGACCGCGACTCGAGTAGGACTCGAGGAGACTCGAGGCTAAGGCGAGTCGCCATAACCGCCGGGGTGACCCGATCGTAGATATGGAGGCTCGATACAA
Source organism: Adenophora triphylla var. japonica (assembly GCA_022495995.1). Lineage (NCBI taxonomy): Eukaryota > Viridiplantae > Streptophyta > Magnoliopsida > Asterales > Campanulaceae > Adenophora > Adenophora triphylla. The sequence continues at coordinate 256,206 of JAFEMH010001700.1, read as the reverse complement.
GAGATTGTCCGAGGTCGCTCCTGACCGAGGCTCGCAGGAGGAAGTGCGGACTCGTGCTCGAGATGAGAGGGCACTTATTGACACAGTGTTTGATGGAGGCTCCAGTGAGGATACCCGAGGTCGGGATGAGGGAGACCGACATTATAGAGAAGAAGAGAAAGAACACTCGACGGTGGTCGAGGTAAAGGGAAGAAGACCAAAGAAGACTCAAATAATGACGACTCGACGCATCTTTTCTTAGGATTCCCTTATTGCCATTTTGCAAACACAATAGTTTTATTAGGCATTTTATTGTATTTTTAGATCTTTGTAGCAGTTAGCAGAGTCAAGAGTAGACCGTGCTTGAACTCATCAAGAAGTTTTTAACTTGTAATGAACAAGAAATATTATCTTAGAAATTAATCAAGACACAATTTCATGGAAATTTCAAATATCTTTATTGATTGAGGCCCGTTTTATGAAAACTGGAATGCCCTTTATTTTTTTTCTTGTTTAGACCGAACCATATATGGCCGCCTACGTTCCCTTTTACAAGAAAGACTAAGGGGCTCAGGTCTTCGTAGTTCATTCTCGTGAACTCTTTTTTTTTTTTTTTTTTATGTGCACCCGTTTTTTGCCTAGACCGCCCTTTTTGGGTTTTCAAATTAGCCGGGCATTACTCTTTTTGCACTAATATATATATATATATATATTTTTTTTTTTTTTTTTTCTTAGACATAGTACCTTCGGAGCTTATCACCGCTGACCGGGTGGACAAAGGGATTGCCGTCTGTCCGCAAGTTTCATGGCTCCTCCCGATAGTATCTTCGCACCACATACGGGCCGATCCAAACGGGTTCCCATTTTCCTGTGGGGTTGTCTCGGTAGGGGGCTTTACTTTCAGCACTAAGTCACCCTCTTTGATGTCTCCGGCCTTGACCTTTTTGTCAAATGCTCGCCATTCGCCTCCGATAGGCTCGGGTGTGTTCCATGGCTTTAAGCCTTCTTTTCGCCAAGCAGTGGCCAACTCATCATGCCGGCTACGCAACCATTCTACTTCGTTGACACTCGTTTTCCAGAGGACCCTTAATGACGGGATTTCCAACTCCACCGGTAACACCGCTTCCATCCCGTAGGTTAGGGCAAAGGGAGTTTCTCCCGTGGCCGTTTCCGACAGACGCTCTGTAGCCCCATAGTGCCAGGTGCAGCTGTGCCAATCACGACCACGGGTGGCCATTTTCCGGATGATCCGTTCGAGCGTCTTATTAGCAGCCTTCCACGGCTCCATTAGTCTCGAGGTCTCGTACGGGGACGACTTGTGGCGAGTGATCCCGAACTCGACAAAGAATCTACCGCAGCCCCTTCAAAGTGCGACCCATTATCGAAATGATCTCATTGGGCACCCCATATCTACACATTATGTTTTCTTTGATAAACTGGGCCACCTTCTTGGAAGTGAGGACCTTGTAGGACTTGGCCTCTACCCACTTGGTGAAGTAGTCGACTGCCACTAATACGAATTCGTGCCCATTGCTTCCTGCCAAGGCTATCTTCCCTATCACGTCAATACCCCAAGTTGCAAACGGCCAAGGAGTCGTCATGCAAGATGTGCCGCGAGGCGGGAGATGGTTGAGGTTGGCAAACCGCCGGCACTTGTCGCACGCCGACACGCCGGACACACCGTCTCCATGGAAATCCAATAGTAACCCATTCTCGAGGATCACTTGCATCGTGGCTCTAGCATTCATACGAGGACCGCAGTGGACCATTGTGGACTTTACCATCAACTCTTTGGCCCTTTCTTGAGTGACGCACAAGAGGAGTGGTCCTTGATACCGCTTCTTGTACAAGTTGCCTCCTAGAATGACATAATGGGAGGCCAACCTTTTCGTGGCTTGCAAGCTCTTGGCCTTAACACCTTCTTTTGGTCTACCTTCTTCATCTTTGAAAGCCGACTCTCCATCTTTGAGGAACCGGTAAATTTGATTGTACCACGGTTCCTTGATAGGCTCGGGGTCCTGTGTCTACTTCACAAATGAAAGCCGGGGCTTCTCTTCTACCTACTCGAAGGGTTTTATGGCTTTTCCCTCGGGAATCTCTACCAATGAGGCTAAAGTAGCGAGGGCATCTCGCGAACTGTTCTTTTCCCTTGGCAAGTAGTGGAAAGTCACTTCTCCGAACCGTCCAAATAACTCCTCCATACGGGCATGATACCGCCGAAGATTAGGGTCCACGCCTTCCATTTGTCGAGACCCGGTTGATGATCGTGGCCGAGTCTCCGTAAACTTCGAGCTCCTCGACATTCCTTTCTAGGGCAAAATTCTCCAAACCAAAGAATGCAAGCTTCGTACTCGGCGACATTGTTCGTGGTGGAAGTTCAACTTGAGGGCTATGGGTGTATGCTCATCTTTCGGATCGACCTCAAAGAGCATCCCTATGCCATTTCCTCTTTGTTAGCAGCTCCATCAAAGAAAAGATGCCACCGGTTTTCGTGCTCAACTACGAAGATCCCTTCATCCGGGAATTGGGGTTCAGTGCCCTCTCGTCCTCATTATCGGGGAAGTTCGCCAGGTGGTCCGACAATGCTTGACCCTTGATGGCCTTTCTCGGTTACGTAGCCGATGTCGTACTCGCTAAGAAGAAAGACCACTTTGCTAGACGCATCGAGAGAGAAGGCTTATCGAAGATATACTTGATGGGGTCCATTTTTGAGACCAAATTCACCGGATGGGCTTCGCATATAATGCTTCACTTACCGACTACCCTGCACTGGGCTCCCGCACAAGTCTTTTCACATGCCGAGTAATTGAGCTCACTTCCTCGCAGCCTTCCTACTAACAAAGTAAATGGCGTTTCTACCCGAGAGTCTTTTTTCTCCCGAGCAAGCATAGCCCCAACCGCCGTATCAGACAGTAAGATAGAGCGTAAGAGGTTTCGTCTATGTGGGGGCATAAGAATCGGAGGATGTACTAAGTATGCTTTGATCCGGTCAAAGGCATCCCGGCATTCTTCGGTCCATTCTCTGTGTCTACATTCTTCTTCATGAGCTTGAAGATGGGCTCGCACATAGTGGTCAACCGATTGACGAAACGGCCGATGTACCGCAACTTCCCCATAAAGCTCTTGACTTCCTCGTCCGGGTTCGAGGTGGCCTCATATCCATAATGGCTTTGATTTTTCTGGGGTCGACTTCGATACCTCGCTCCGTGACCATATACCCAAGCACTTTTCCCCTTGTCACTCCGAAGGTGCATTTAGCAGGTTTAGTCTCATGGAATGTTGTCTCGACCTCTCAAAGAACTTTCGCAGTCAACAAAGTGCCGTCCGTCATCGCCTTTGGAGTGGATTATCATGTCGTCTACGTAGACCTCAATCTCCTTGTGGATCATGTCATGGAAAAGCGCGGCCGCCGCCTTTGATAAGTAGCCCCGGCGTTCTTGAGCCCAAATGGCATTACCGTATAGCAAGCAAGTTCCCCACGGTGTGGTGAAGGCCGTCTTTTCTTGGTCTTCTTCGGCCATCTTGATCCGGTTGTAGCCTCGCAAAGCCATCAACGAAGGATTTGACTTCTTAGTTGGCAAAGTGGAGTCCACCAGATGTCTATGTTTGGCAAGGGATAATCATCTTTGGGGCTGGCCTTGTTCAGCATCCCGGAAATCTACACAAAGGCGCACCTTCCCATCGGCCTTGGTGACGGTCACAATATTGGATAACCATGTCGGATATTCGATGACTCACGATGAATCCTACCCGCGATAGCTTCTCAATTTCTTCTTTGACCCGTAGAGACCACTCGGCTTGATTTTCCTCAATTCGCTGCGGCTTAGTATCCGGTGCTAGAGGGATTACGTGCTCTACTATTGAACCTGTCTAGCCCCGGCATATCCTTGTACGACCACGCAAAGACGTCCATGTATTCTAGATCAACCAGTCTGTCCCGTTCAACCCCGGGAAGAAGTTTCCGATCTGTGTCTCTTTAGGTTCCTCGGCAGTACCCAAGTTCACACTTGTCAAAACCTCCTCGGCGGCTTGGGCCCGGTTTTCCTCTTTTCTCGTAACCTCGCTTAAAGATTTCTTTAATGTATTGTTCATTTAGTGTGTTTGCATCTTGTTCAAATGATTCATTATTAACTGTTGTTAAGTTTTGAGTTAATTTATCATTTGTTAAGTTGGCAATAAGGGGATAATCAGAAAGATCTGTCATTTCATTCAAAGCAAAGGGAAAGATGACATCGATTACATATTGATAATCCTCGAGCGTGAGGCCTTCGGATGACTCAGAGGACTGGAATTCAAAGATTCCTGACTCAACTGACTCTGGACCCTACTGACTCTGGACCCTACACTACTTATTGACTCGAGAGTGTTTGACAAGGGTTGGACCGGGATCTCACTCCTTCCTGCTGTTGCCCTGGGGAGTAGCAGTCTCGTCAGCGCTCTTCAGAAAGTTGGAGACTTCAAACTGATCAAAAACTTGCCGGAAATCATTGACAGGCCGGTACTGTGGAAAGATGATGTGGGGATCTAGAGTAGCTTGATGCAATCTCTCGGCGAACTCGTCCGTGACAACTGGACTCATTGACTGAAGAGTCTGGCTCATCTTATCAATGCACTGCTGATAACTCATTTTTTCTTTACTGATCTTGGACACCATGACCTTGTCAGTATAGCCAACAGGAGGGTTGGTCTGGATAATGCTGATGAAGTCTTCTTCAGAAGGGATCTTAATTCTTCCTTGACTGGCTACGTATTCAATAGGCTTTCTGTATTCTGCTTCTAGATCTGCTAGCTTCTCATTGAACTTTATGATGGCAACGAATTCGGAATTATCTGTTTCAAGAGGGTCACTGATCACGGGGATGTCAGGCTGGACTGTGCTTTGAATGATGGGCTCCTTGGCGGGCTCTTTGGCATAACTGACGTAGTAATCAAACTTGCCGGAAGGCTCCCCTAGAGTTCCGATGCTCTTGTCTCCGGCTTCATACCTTTCTTTTAATTTCTGCTGCGTAGACTTCCTCTTCTTCTTCTTTCTTGAAGGAGCGTCTTCATTAATCCATTCTTGATACTCGTATTCCAGAAAATCCTCACAGTCGCATACATCATACCAGATATGGGGCTTGGGTTGAACTGGGATGGCCTCTCCGACTAATTGGTCATTACCATTGTTGAGTACCACGTTGGCCATTTTGACACTGGAAAAACTGAGACTTGAAGATTTTGACGGGTTACTTGAGATCTTTGTGCCGACAAACTACTGTACCGGTGTTTTCACCCAATTCTTTCTCGCTGCGGGAAAGGGATAGGAGAGGTTTAGACTCGGGGTAGGTGTTTAGGCTGAAGGCTCAAGCAATATGCAAATTAAGAATCTTCCAGTTTACTTAAAACAGTGTCTTTTATTAATTTCTATTTGGTTGGAAAAGGGGATTTGCCCTTCTTTTTCGCAACTACTCTAGATCCTGGATCAGTGGGTTCCGTCACTACGTCTATAAGCCCCTCGTATTCCACCTGTATTTTGACCTTCCCGGGGTGGAGCCGGCCCCGGGCGAGGGTCCTATAGGGCACGCGGATCCCACCGACCGAGAGAAAAGAACGCTCCTAATGGGTCTAGCGGGTCATAGGAACTTTTAACGCACGAGCGATGCGAATTATAGTCAAGGCAACACCGGGAAAGTCTCGTCCTTGATAGAATTTCGGCAGAATTTCGCTTGCGCGATTGACGTTTTGACTTTTCGGTAATGTCCGAGAAGATAATAGGCATGGGTCGGGAAGTAAAAGCCGGATGACACAGTGTCACATTGAACTTCGTTGCATACGCCGGGCGTGAGTCAGAATCGAAGTCAATGCCGGGTCAAGATCTTGCCAATTTTTCCTTGTCGGAATTTTGGCAGAGCTTCGCTTGAGCGAAAGATCTTTGGACTTTTCTTGGCAAAGACTCGGTCTCGACTCTTACGCGTTCCGTGCAGGTCAAGGTCAAAGTCAATGTCGGAGTCAAGGTTCTACCAATTTTTCCTTGTCGGAATTTTGGCAGAGTTTCGCTTGAGCGAGAGACCTTGACTTCCGTTATGAGCTAAGGCTTGACCTTTACGGGGATATGCAACTGGGCTATATGACACAGACTAGACCAAAAACCAACCAAAAGTCACGGTTTTTTGAAACGTGTGACACGGACTGTGCATTGGTCGACACTAGCTGCCATGGGGAGTTTGGGGTGATTCCGTGCGCGCCCGGGAGCATTGTAAGGCTGTCCATAACTGCAGCTGAACAACCACCCCGGGTTTAAAGGGACGTGTGTGCAAAGTGTACAGGATATATAAGGTGCGCGTAGTGTGCGGTCTCCTAAAAATGTTCCTTTTTGAGTTAAAACAGAGATTTTCATAAATGTGTTTTAAAGGAATGATTTTTGGGACGGGGGAGAATGCAACAGTTAAGCACATAAATTTTCTGGGAGCCCCAGTCAGTCTTGGAACTGAATAGCCCCAAGCTGCCAGGACTGCCAGATTAACCTCAATTTTTCCTGGTGGAATTGCCACTGAGGCCGTCCGGTCAGAATCCAAGGAGGATTGAGCCGTACGACTGCATAGATCAATTTTCCAGGTTCCACTCCTTTGCTATTTTCGGGTTGTTTCCCGTTCAAAGTATGCACAAATCCCAAGATGCAAATGATGCAATGCAAGGCAAAGAAAGCAAGCAAAATAGACGGAATCCGCGATGGGAGTCTAACCCGCTCAAAGGGAAAAGCTTTCTTTTATTATTTTTTTCTTCGAAAAGTGATACCGGTACGTGGGATTGTTAAACCACCATTTATCCCAAGCCCCGGGTTAGGGAGCGATACAGGAAGGTTAAGTGGTTTCCACCTATATACCAAGTATCGTTTATTTAAAAAGGAAAGCTTTTCTCCTTTGGGATGTCCCCAGCGGAGTCGCCAAACTGTGAATGTGTGCCCAAATTTGTGTGTTGGATTCACGCGAGTTTGAAGACATACGGTTTAATTTGAAAAACGGAGTCGCCACGCCATTTTGATTTCCTCAAAACTTTGAAAAAAAGGATTTATGGGTTCGGAGGTTAAGTTACCCCTTGGGAAGAACGGATCGTCGTTCACCCAAGGTGCCTTGCCGTAGCAAGTCTCCCTAGATTCCGTTTATTTTGCTTGCTTGCGTGCTTTCTTGTGTGCATGTGTTTGAATGAAAGGGGAGGGAATGTCCCAAGTTATCTTCCGGACGTACAAACCATTTATTGGTTGTCGCTCGGGATTTCTTGGATTTTATGTATTCGGGATTTTGATCCCGTCCTCATCTTGGACTTGTGATCATCGCATTTTTAACCTCGGGACTTGCGTGATCGAGAGAAATGACTCCCTTTTATAGTCCAAAATGAGGTTCTTTAGGAAGGAATGTCCTTAGCCCATCAATCCTACACCTTAAGACGATCGAGCTTATATGAATGCTTCATGCTCGTCTTAAGTGATAATCGGAGATATAGGGTTCAAGGTTATCCCTTTCTAAAGAGATTGTGGAACCTTTAATGGAAGAAACGATGTAAAGATAGGATCTTTACACCGGTCCGTTCCAAGGTTGCTAATGGGGACATGGGGGAATGCATGTAAAAATGACATTTTTAGTGAAAAGATGACATTTTTGGGTTGCAAAGGATGCATTTGATTTGCAAAGGATGCATTTTGATGTAAAGGCATGATTTTTATGCAAAGGATGCATTTTTATGAGGAAATTAGGGCTTAGTGAGCAAAGGATGCATAAAGATTGCATTTTGAAAAGCAAAGGATGCATTTTTATGATAAAGGAATGACCTTTAATGCAAAGGATGCATGAAAATGGATTGTAGGTACAAAGGATGCACCTTTTTTATAAAGACATGATTTTTATATGCAAATGATGCATAAAGATGACATTTTTATGTAAAAAGGGGATTTTTAAGTGCAAAGGATGCACCTTTGAGTATAAAGATTACATTTTTAATGACAAATGATGCCTAATTTATGCAAAGGATGCAAAGGGGAAAAGGGGGAATGATAAAGATATGATCTTTAATACTAACTACCAAGTCCCAAGCAAAGATAATAACAATATATGAATGCAAGGAGCAATTTAATTCACATAGAGCAATTAGAATGCAAGGTTAGGGAGTGAGAGGTTACCAATGGTGGCCTCTTCTTTTTTGGGTTGAACAAGGTGGAAGGACCAACTTTGGGATCTTAAAGGAGGAGGGAGGAGGCTTCTTGGCTTGCTTCTTCAACCCTTGGGATTCCCAGCAGTATTGAGGAGTATTCTTGAGTCTGAATATGGAGTGTAGTGTATGTTTTTCGTGTCTAAAATGGGTAGAGGAGGGCTCTATTTATAGGCAGTCTGGAAATCGCCAATGAAGCCGTGCGGCCAGAGACCCTTGGCTAATGCAGCCGTGCGGCATTATCCCTTGTGACTCAGCATGTTTCTAGAATCATGCAAGGTGGCCATTCTAAAACTTTTCCCAAATTAAGAAAAACGTGTTTCTTAATTGGGAAGCATTCCCTTCAGCCTTTACATGATTTGGAACAGTTCCGGAATTGTTCCGAAACTCCAGGAAAGTCCCGGGAGTTACCGGGAAATTTACTGGAATTCCGGGGAAATTAACCGGAAGGCATGAGCCAGATTTGGGTACTTACAAGTACCAAATTGGTGGGGGGGGGGTGGGGGGAGACTGGAAATCGGGACATCCCCGTACCAAATCAGGGGGAGGGGGAGACTTGAAATCGGGACATCACAAATATTATTACAAAAAAATATTAAATGAGGGGAGACTGAAAATCGGGCCATCACAAATGTTATTACAAGAAAGTATAAAATAGTACAAAATTGGGACATCACAAAATCAACTCGGGGGGGCTGGGGGCCAGGGGGAGACTGGAAAAGGCTCTTGACAATACTGTCAGAAGAAGTGGAGCCGGTACTCGAGTGCATGTGGAAATTCCCCAGCTGCAGACTCTGCATCTGGGTCATCATCATTGCAAATCGACGATCCGTATCCTCCCGAAACTGCGCAACCTGTGCCTGAGCCTCCGCAGCTTGTGCCTAAGCCTCCGCAGCTTGTGCCCTAGCCTCCACATCCACGCGTCTCTCCTCAGCCAAGCTTGCCTCCAGAGAGTCGATCCTCGAAGCATACTGAGGATCGAGCCTGAAAACATTCGCGCGACGGCCGGTCGAAGACGATGGGCATTGCACCCCGCGATCCCCCATCCCTAACACTCGGTCTCCTCTCTTTAGATGTCCATCTGAGGTGATCACTTTCCAAACTTCAGGCACGAATGGAACGGGCTGGCCAGGAGGAGTACCTTCCGGAGCAACGGCAGCTTGATATATATTCTGTCAAAATAAAACAAACAAATATAATCATATACACAATATACATAAATAAATTTACATATTCAAAATCAAGTCATTTAATGATAATTTACTTACAAAGGCCAATGCATATCGATCATCAACCCACTGCGGAGGTTGATCGGCGGATGTAGGAGTTCTAACATGCGTGCTAACGAACACATCCAAAAAACCGACATCGGCACCATGTTCCCTTTCCTATAATCATTAAAACAAACAAATATAATCATATGTTTAAACTGCTTGGTTTGTTTTACATAGATAATTCATATATATATAGGAGGATATGTGTCCCTTTTATAAGAAGCTACTAGATTCACCTTCGCTATCTATCTTGCCACAATGTGCGCTTACCATATTATAGAGTCGACACTAAGGTTATTCATATATTTCTTATCATTTACCCTAACACCCACCAACAACGTGCATACAACTGTCCTGTTTGGTTTCAAAGTCAATTAAACTAAAACCATGGATTTCATAGCATCAACATGGCTCCCCAGCTAACATACGTACATAAACTAATTTCAAAGCATTGATGAATGAAATTTCCACCGTGTAATAAAAACCTTGCAAGTACAAGTACCGAAGTAGCAGATACAAGTAAGGGTCGAACCACAGAGACTTGAGTGTGTCAACAAGTTGATTTAATTAATGCGAAATGTAACCAGAAAGGGGGTTTTTGATTTTTGAATGATTTAAACTAAATGAAATTGCAAAGAAAACAAACTAATGATTAAAGATCACAAAATTAAACGAGGAGAGAATTCAAAATTTAACAAAGAGATTCACGGATTGGTCTTTCACAATACATTCACTTTATGCCATTTTATTAATAAAGCCATCAATTTTCATTTTAGGGTTCATTCACAAAATCATGAGTTGGGACGGTTTGGTGTGCGATTTGCAACTCAAATATTCTTCTTTTATTACACTTCCAGTAACGTAGGTATAATAATCAAAGAACTCATGAAGATCAAAGGAATATAAGAACCTAAACCAATTGATTTCAGTTACGTCCTCAATTAGGTCTAAGTAGTAAAATAGGGGCCATGTACCTATGCCCGAGTTATCGTAACAATGGATACCCACAAGTTCTAGGGCCAAAAATATCTTAACATAAGTTTGAAACCGTAAAACGGATTAAAGCTATTTTACCACTCTAAGAAGAAATTGAATTAATAATTAAAAATTAAAACATAAAGATCATGTATTGCTACGACCAATCCGCAAATCAATGGAAATTTAGCTACTCATGCTCATACTAAGAATTACAAAAATTGAAATAACAAACATAAACCTGAACCAATGATTGAAGGGATGAAATTCTTAAATACTTCAAACCTTGAAAACTAAAGAGAAAATAAAACCCAAAATAAAATGTCTCCTGCAGTTTTCTATTTAACCTAGGCAAGAAAGGGTGTCCAATTTGGAAGGAGCAACAAATCCTCCTTAGAAAAGGAAACGGATAATCTGAATAACGGGACATGGGCGGTCGCCCATGTGGGGGCTGAGCGGCCGCCCATTTGCACAACAATTTTTGACTTCAGGGTACATCACACCTGGGCGGTCGCCCACATTGACCTGCGTGGCCGCCCATGTGTACAGCGGTTGCATTGCTTTGTGGATCTCAAGCTTGGGCGGTCGCCCATATTACCCTCGGCGGTCGCCCATCGCTACAGATGTTTGTTGAGCCTTTCTTCTTTCTGAATTTCTTCAAATTACTCCTAGGTCCTCCTCTTTCCTTGGCCAGTTTGCTTCACCACCTTCTCTAATTCCCTGAACAGTCCTCAAACTTCTCGGTTCACTTGGGTCTTCAAGGATGATTGATCAAACTTTAACACTCATTTCCCTAAACTCTTACATTAGGCAAATAAATATTAAAAATGCCTCTAAATCTCAATAAAATCACTAAACTCTCAAACTCACTAAAGTTTTCTAAATTACATCAAAACTAATCTAAATACATTAAAATGGCTATAAAATGTCCGGAAACATAGGTAAATAATATGCATCAAAACCAACTCATCAAATTCCCCCACACTTAGACCATTACTCGTCCCTGAGTAATATCCTAACTCCAATCTAAAACAGGTCTAAAACAGATGTGTGGAAGAAAATGATTCCTAGTCTCCTCTACGCGCCAACACAAGTCAATCAATGATGAACTACCGGAGTATACAAAACTCCATCTCCATAAGACTCCCAAAAAAATAAATGGCCCTAGTTTGATATCAACTCCCATAATAACAATGATCATTCAAACTAGGGCCCACACAATGTAGTGGGGGAAACTAAAGTGTCCTAAAAATTCCCCCACACTATCTCACACTACCACAATGCAACTCCCTCATCAAAACTCAATGTTAGATTAAGGGTTCTCAACAAAGACTTACCTCATACTATTCACCAAGACCCCTTATCACTCTAAAGTAGACGAGGATTTCTACCCTAGCACCACTAAACCAAACCTCCATCTCCAATTGTGATCCTACCCGAGCTCCAAACCCCCCTTATTACTCCACCTTGGTGAACAAAGGATGATAGCTACTCAAGTCCTCACCTTTTGCCTAAGTGTCGTTTCCGGTTTTCACTTAGCCTCTCTATTCTTTTTCTTATTCTTTTTTTTTTATTTTTTTTGAACATTTAAAACATCTACACATGTACATATGGTGATGAAAATAGCATAAACCATGATAAACTGTACCCCACCCCCCAAACAAAAAGTTGCATTGTCCCTAATGCAAACACAAAATAAAATAGGGAATAGAGGTACCTCCAACCAGAATCACCGATAATAATGGTCCCAAGAACCAAACGAGCCACTCCTGCTCGTGTCTGAGCTGTGCTACTGCTGTGAGGACGGTGGCTGCTCATCCCAAGAAGGCCACTCCATCATCTCCTGCGGGTCTCAATACTACGGGGGATAGTATGGAGTATACTGCGACGATGAAGGAGGTGGAAGTCTGTCCCTAATCTCGCGAAAGATTGCCGTGAGCTCATCCTCCATACGCTGCCTCCACATACTAGCAGCGAAAAGGTCCTCAGTAACCTGAGACTGCATTTGCCTCTGGCTCTCTTCCATGCTCGCTAGTCTCTGATCAAAATTAGCATACTGGCCTCGCAGCTCCCCAATCTCACCTGCCAAAGAATCCATGTGACCCGCCATGTAATATGCGGCCTCCGTTGGGGAAAACACTTGTTCCTCCATCTCCTCCTCTACAACTCTCTCTCTCTCCTTCCTCTAGATGAACCCTCTCCTTGATGCTAGGCATGTCCCTTTATTGTGAGGGACCTTTTACTTACAGCCGTCCCCGTTGATACAATATCCCTCACAATGCGTTGACGTGCAAAATTAACTCCCGCCCGCTCAATCAACCCGAAAATCAATAGTGGAAAATTGAAGTTAAACCGTCCCATAGCTTTGTAAGTACTTACAATTTCCATGGATATTGCCAAACCGGTATTGAAGTTTTGACCGGTCAACACCACATTCATTAGTAAGGCTCGCCTCCAATGCACATCACCATAGTGAGACGTGGGCATGATGCGCTCACAAATGAACCTATGTAAGGCCCTCATCCTAAAACTCAAATCCCAAGCCTTCTTCACATACCCGTTTTTCAACATTGTCAAGTCAATATCCACAATATACGGGGCCAACTTATCAAGATTACCCGCCACATTCCTCTCCATTATCTGGGCATTAGTATAGTAGGCACATGAATTATTCTCCCACCCGGGAGACCTCATCCCATAATAACGGTTAATATCATCACCAGTGTATCCCACATACTTGCCCCTCACAAAAGCCATCTTTCTCTCATCCCCTGCCTCAAATGCGTTCGCATAAAATTCCTTCACTAACAATGCCGACCCCTCATTAACCGACCGACTCGCCAAATTACCCCAACCATATCTTTGAAAAATTTCATCTAACTCAAGCTCCTCGGGCTTGAACTCATTTTCAATTGAGAAGCCCTTATTTTCATACTTATCAAAAAAAAATTGCTTTGCTTCCCACAAATTTGGTTGCATCAAAAGCAACTTCCGGGATAGGGGGATTTCTTTGCCTTGACATTCTGATTCCACAACCCACACAAATCTTTCACAAACTAGGCACTAAAGAAAATGAGGGTGAAAGCTTACTTGCCCGGAAAATTCGCCGGAGCAGTCACCGGAGCTTGCCGGAATTTCATCAGAAATTTTGAAGATGACCGGAGAAGAAGGTTCACGCCTTTGCACAGTGATTCCCCCACAAATCTCTCACCTTTGAGCTTTAAAATCCAACCTTATCCTTCTCTTTGCAATTTCTCAAAATTTCTTCAAAAGCTTGCTTGAAAATGGTGAAATGGGTTTTACTTTTGGTTTAGGGAGTTGACTATGGTGGGGGAAAGGTGATTTAGAGGGAAATTAATTTCTTTAAAGAATTTTGCATATGCAGAAATATCTTGATCATATTCAAAAGAGGCAAATTTATATTTACTTTCGAAACATGTCAATCAGCTCTTTCATTTGATGATCTAGTTTGTTTCTCAAAAATCTTCCAGGAAAAGGGACGGGTGGTACATATGGTTTGGGGATGGGATCATCAACAATCACATCTTTCCCCAATCCATTTGTACCCTCATCATCAGACACAACATCTTCCACAATCACATTTTCCACATTAGGGGGTTCCACAACAGGGGACTCAACACCAGGGGGTTTCGGGGAAGAAGAAGGAGAAGCTACCTGATTGTCTACCTTTTTGCCACCACGTAAGGTGATGATGGCCTTAGCTTGATCCCCTTGGCTAGGGAATGTACCCGGCTGTCGTCCCTGTAATGCTTCAGCCAATTGACCCAATTGGGTCTCCAACTTTTTCCTTGCAGCAGCTTGGTTGTTACTTGCTTCTTCTTTGCTCCTCCTCTTACTTGAAGTTGCTCCGCTCTCATCTGATCCATAGCCTCTTCCCAAGGCTCTTTATTCCTCTCATAGGGCCCCTGCGGTGGTTGGGGATGGAGAGTTTTATTCTGTTGATTTCCACCCCCATGACAGGTTGGGATGTCTCGGCCCTGCTTGCCATCCTGAATTGTATGTATTCCCGTACTGATTGTTGCTTGGAGGGAATCTCTGACCAAATCCTTGCATCGCCTATACCTGCTCAGTGTCATAGCTATAGGGACTAGTAGTGGGACATGAGTTATAATCATGAGATTTAGATCCACATGTAACACAACTATCATAAACAAGATGAGCAGTAGAAGGCATAGAAGAAGAAGCATTTTGCAAAGCTAATTTATCAAATCTTTGGTTTAACAATGCAAACTGCTTAGCAATCTCGTTACTTAGCCCTACCTCATTCACTCCCCTTGTTGCCCCCCTTGATCCCTTCTATTGAGAGTTAGCACTTAACATCTCAAACGGTTCCTGGCATTGTTATACAGTCTTACTTCCCAAACTACCTCTTGCTGCATTATCAACCATTGATTGGTATTTAGGGGATAAAGCCCCATAAAATGTTTGATGCAACAAAGAAGCAGGGAAGTTATGATGGGGGCACTGAATTTGTAACATTTTAAACCTATCCCATGCCTCATGGAAGGCTTCCCCCGATTCCTGAGCAAATCCTATAATTTTCACCCTAAAATATTTCAAAGCATCATAGGGTAAAATTTAGTATGAAACGCATCATGCGAAGCATCCCAAGTAGTGATGCTACTAGGAGGAAGTAAAAGTAGCCAAGTTTTGGCTTTATCTTTCAACGCATACGGGAAACACTTCAGTCTCAAGTGCTCCGATGTAACACCCTCCTTTATAGGGAACCACTCACAGTAGACATGAATTCTCTCAAAAATGCCAATGCATCCTCACCAACTAAGCCATGAAAATTAGGAAGCATGTTAAAGTATTGGCCTTTTATTTCATAAGCTAGTGCTGCATCTGTTAGCGTTGTGAG
This sequence comes from Adenophora triphylla var. japonica, assembly GCA_022495995.1. Classification (NCBI taxonomy): domain Eukaryota; kingdom Viridiplantae; phylum Streptophyta; class Magnoliopsida; order Asterales; family Campanulaceae; genus Adenophora; species Adenophora triphylla. The sequence continues at coordinate 240,915 of JAFEMH010001700.1, read as the reverse complement.
AAAGAATTTTATCTTTTAGAGTCGCCACCTATATTATTCGTTTGGAAACATAGGAAAACCATTTTGAAAAGAGATTTGAGTTCGTGGCTTAGGTTATGGAATGGGTAGGTCGAGGAGCATCCATTCCACCCAATCCGGAGATCGGTCTTGCTAAAGAAAAGAGAGGTTTTCAATCTTTAAAATATATATATAATTAAAGAAAACAAATAAATCCTAATCAATTTCTTGATTAGGAATGTCGGATTGTATGCTTCGAGATCGCCTTCATCGATTGAAGGGACTCTAGGCCAATCCTTTTGATGGGTTACACCACTCTAAAAGCCAATAGAGAGAAATTGAGAAGAGGAGAGTAAAAAGTGAAGGAGTTTACCTAGCGTTTGGGGAGGATTTGATTTAGAACGTGGTTCTAAGATGTCTTCTCGATCGAGAAGTGATTTGGGCAGAGTTTCGACTCAATATGAGAGTCAAATCTTGATGCGGACAGAGCTTCGCCTTGATGCTAGGCTTGAGCCTTGATGTTCGTCAATCAACGTGGTTGAAGGACGAATTTAGGAGTTGTTTGTGAGTGATTTGAAGGAATCTTTCGTGGAAAGAAACCAACAAATTGTGTGTGTTGTGTGGAATTCTGGCCCTTTGAAATAGTGGAAGTCACCAAGTATTTATAGGGGTTTAAGAGGTAGAGGTGGAGAGATAAAACACTCCTAGGAAGCTTCCAGAACTCAATTCTGATTGGAGAACCGGATTAGATGAGGTTTATCAAGAAAGGAGGTTGAGACGGAGAAGGAGAGTGATTTCTGCACATCCTGTCGAGGGGATATCTCGCGCGAGATATGATATCTCGTGCGAGATAACTAGTCTGATGACTATTTTGTCCTCTTCAGTTTATTTCGTTAGTCAGTTAGGTCCAAAACTAACGAGGTTAGTTAGAAACTTAACGAAACATGACGAAACTGATATGCTTTCATCAAAACATAAAAGAGAGACGAAGAGTAGTGTAATCATGAATTATTGGTTCAGAATGGGGTGTCTACAGAGCCCCTCGGCGACAGGTCTTATGAAAGAAGAAGTGTCGTCGATAGAAAAGACATCATTCTGAACATTGGGATGGTCGTGCCGCACGGCTGCCTACGTATCTCTAAGAGAGAATCAGACCAAACGTAGTTCGACTCCAAAATACTAAAAAGGCTATTTTAGGTATTTTGAAAAGCATTTTTGAAAATCGAAGAGGGATTTTTTTTTGAAAAGGTAAAATCATACTGAGGAATCAAGGACTTGACCCAATTCTGAAGATACCCATTTGTTGATGATGTTGTTGAAGTGTGCCATCCGAGGTTACTGACGTAGCTTGTTGTTGTTGCCGAGGTCACAGACTTTGATGTCATTGCCGAGGTCACGGACTTTGAAGTTATCGCCGAGGTCACGGACTTGAAGTTTGTTGCCGAGGTCACGGACTTGAAGGTTGCTGCCATCACAGACTTTGTTGATGTTGCCGAGGCCACGGACTTGAGGTTGCTGTCATCACAGACTTTGTTGGTGTCGCCGAGGTCACGAACTTGAAGTTTGCTGCCGTCACAGACTTTGAAGTTGTCGCCGAGGTCACGGACTTGAAGTTGCTGCCGTCACATACTTTGATGTTGTCGCCGAGGTCACGGACTTGAAGTTTGCTGCCATCACAGACTTTGTTGATGTTCCACTTGAGGTCACAAGTGTCACTGTTGTTGCCAAGGTCATGGACTTGAAGCTGTTGGTTGAGGTGGAGGTTCTGTCGGCCCCTGTAATGCAAGGATATATGCATGATGGTCTCGAATAGACCCGAATGATTCTTACCTTTCTGTACCTGTCAGCACATAAAGATTCTAAGTATATTTTCCAAATTTTAGTTGTTCAACTAGACTTACGTTGTGGTGCTCACGTCTGTTCGTGTAAATGGCCGGTCAGTCATTTTGGTGGTGAGTTTATGTATGAGTGTATGGTATATGGAAATGTAGGGACATGTGTATGGATTTGTATTTGAGATGGGTGAACTGTATGAGTGAACTTGTGTTTGACAAGTTGGGACCAAATCAGGTTTATGCAGAATCTGTTGCTAGTCAGCGAGGCTGTATTGTTGTAGAATTTTGTTCGATGAGTATTCTTGTGTGAACACATCTAGGTCTGTTGAGAATCTTCATTCTTACTTCTCCTTGAGTCGTGTCTCTAGGAGGCAAATGACTACACATCTGTCGACTGTCGTAATGGCTTTATGTCCAAGGCCCTTTGGTGTCTCAAGCCCCAAGTTGCTTGCATGCGGTAGATGACTTTGTGAATAGGCTTGTGAGTCAGCTCTCTTGATTTGAAGATCGAAGAAGACTCTCCTTGTTGATTTGATTTGAAGAGGGTTGAATGACGTCCGATGAAGAAGGTTAAGAATAGTCTCCCTTTGACCTTGATTTTTTTTTTTTAGTGACGCACCCTGGTTTTTGCCTAGACCACCCTTTCGGGTTTTCAATCTAGCGGGCATCTCTTTTGCGTCTTTTTTTTCATTTTTTTTGAAAAGTATGTGAACTCGAAGAGAACTCAGAGAGAGAATCTTATTGAGGAGAGAGAGATGAGATCTCAAGTTAGTTGAGGAGAGACGGACTCTATTTTTTGGAAGGTGATCCAAGCATTGATTCTTTGGAGAAGTGCATTCTCTAATGGTGAGAGTGAGAAGCAAGGAGGAAAGCCCCTAGTGTAGAATTGATTATTTTGAAGAGTTTGAAGTAGAGATTGACTGGGGGAGGAAAGGATAGGAAGCCCCAGTTTTGATGCTTGGATTTCAAGAGTGTGTATGAGATTGGCTAACAGGAAGCCCCTAGACTCGACAAGAAACGCTACTTGGCTCAAAGATCAAGAAAACTTGTTCTACCTTTTGATGAACCGTGCATCATCTAGAAGTTTCTAGACAAGATTGAGGAGAAAGCCAATCATTAGTATGACTTAAGGGTAAATATTTTTCTTGGTACTGAAAGTCTTCTTCACTTGATGTAGGAGGATATTGAGTAATCTTTATTTCTTTTGTTGGTATCTCTTGACTCCTCTTCTTTGTGGGAGAGTCTTCTTGCCTTTGTTGAAATTCCATCCTTGTTGTGGGGGGATGAAGGCTTGAGTGTTTTTTTTTTTTTTTTTGATGCTCTATTTTTGCCTAGGACGATTTGAGGAGTTTCGACCTAGCGAGCTTTTTATTTATTTTTGTACTCTCAAAGCCTTGAGTTGAGTAGCCCCACTCTTCTTGGGATGAATGTTGATAGCAGCACCTTTGACTTTCTTCTTTTGTTGACTTTTGACTTTCAGTAGGGGTAATGTTTAGCCCTTAAGCTTCCTAAGGATAACTTCTTCTTAAACTCGCTTAGAAATCTCTATTTTTTGCAATGACTAGGGAATGGAGGGTCCATTATTTTGCATGAATTAAATGATAATCATGAGGTAGAACAACCTTAGAGAAAGTGTTTAGGAAAAGAAAATTACTTTGATTAATTGAGAAATTTAAGAACAGACTCGATAGTTTAGAGGACACAAACTAGAGGATGTGAGAAGTACTAGAAAGACAGAACGACTCTTCGAGTTCATACTTGGAAATTTAAAACCTAATCTACTTCTATCAAAGGAGAAAGGGAGAGGATAGTGGTTGCAGCCCCAAAGTGGTAAGTACAGATTTCTTCTCGGAGCTTCATCTTCTTCATGGAGTACGAGGGAGAGGATTGGTGATGACGTTGGGACGTTCTAGATTTCCTTTGTCAAATAGGTCTTGGATTATGTCCTTCAAGTGGTGGCAAGAGTTGGTGTCGTGGACGGTGAAGTTGTGGTACTTGCAGAATAAGTGATGAGCATGATTCTGACCCATATCCTTCGGAGGACCACCTTCCCTTGGTTTGATCTTTTCATTCTGGACAAGCACATCGAAGAGTTCTTCTTGAGTGATCCCTTCAATTTTGTCGTAGTGCCTCTTTTTCTTTTCGGGAGGAGGGACAGCAGAATACTTTCCGGTGTTGGAGCGGTTGACTGCAATGGCATTGACTGAAGCATCCTTACTTGTAGCGGGTTTGTTGTAGCGGAAGTTACTTTCCCTCTTTTTACTTTTTAGGAAGTCGTCAACCCTAATTCCGGACTCGAGGAGTTCATTGAAACTAGGAAAGTAATTACCGGCGAGCTTCTCTTGAAATTCATCACGGAGGCATTGGAGGAAGATGTGGATTTGCTCTTTGAGAGTAGGCCTTTCAACGATTTCAGTGAGTTTGAGTCTCCATCTTCTAGAAAATTCAGCAAAGGACTCATTGGCATGTTGCTTGGTTTGTTCAAGATCCCTCCTAGTAGGACGGTAAGTGGAGTTGTCTTCGAACTGTCTTTGGAAGACTAAACATGCAGAAGACCAATCAAGCCTTGTAGTCGTAGGAAGAGACATGTACCAATCCCTTGCAGCACCCTCCAAGGTTTGAGGAAAGCATTGGGCCAAGATTGTGTTGCCAACGCCCATTGGAAGCATGGCCCAAGTATAGGTCTCAACATGAGCTCGGGGACAAGTAGTACCATTGAACTTGGCAATATCGGGTGTCTTGTACTTGCGAGGAAACTTAGTGATGGATTGTTGAAGAGCATCGGGATCAAATGGAACGAATGACACTTTGGAAGTGTCAAGAGTTGCAAGTTTCTTCTTGAGGTAGTTCTTAGTAACATGGTCACCAAGTTTAGTAGTTTCACCACTGCCTTCTTTCTTGGTTTTAGCACCCTTGGAGGTATGTTCCTCATCATCGGAGGAAGATGAGGAAGAGGAGGAATCGGATTCTTCCTTTTTCTTGCTTGTCTTCTTGGGTTTCTTATTCTGCTTGGTATAAGATTCCTCTTCATTGGAGGAGGATTCCACTTTCTGCTTTTGCTTTCTGCCTTTCTTGACTTTCAACTCGTGGAGTTCTTTCATGAGGGCGGCTATTTGGGCGTTTTGTTCCTCAATTTGCCTACTTTGTTCATCCAACCTAGTCATGGCTTCGATGAGTTGGAACTTAGCATCGTTGAAATCGGCCTCGGTGGTAGAAGGAGAAGCAGACATCGTGTCGAGCTTTGGCGAAGGACCTAGACGTGTAGCAACCGGGTTAAACCATGATCGAGTCCCAACAAGTGAGAATTTGAATAGGGTGAATGAAGGCTTTGAAGGTTTGAAGGTTTTGGCCAAAACACGAAAAGACCGAACACTTATCTCGTACGAGACAAGTAGTCTCGCGCGAGACTTCACCACGGAAAGTCACAATTTTTCTGATTTTAATCCTAATTTTGGTCGGACGGAACATCCGTTTTGGGGGTTTCTAATATTCAGAATCCAAACCTAGGGACCTAGGGGTCGGAGTAATCTCAAGTAACATCGAGTTTTGTGCAATAATTTTGGTGAGAAAATTTTCTCTTTTTAGGGGCAAATCCGAAGGGACAACCGTAGGGACGTTTCCGAAGGGACAATTCCGAAGCGAAAATTTTATTGAATTCTTTTCCATGGATTATTTCACAAGGCAAGATCTTGACAAGGGATTACAAAGACTCCAAGATCAAACCGACCGGTCAAGGAGTGTCTTAAAAAGTCAATCTACATGATATGTGGCGATGCAGGGCTGGAAGGCTAGGCTCCTCGCTATATGACAATCTAAGTGGATTGAATACGCATAGTGGGATTGTCCAACTTCGGAGAGACCGGCGACTAGGTGGTTACCGTCATCCGTCCTTAGTGTGGGTCCCGGATTTATCAAGGGTATGTAGTGCAATGACAGTTATATATGAGTGCGCGTGTGTGAGAGTCAATCTAGGTGATAGAGTAAAATAGAAAGTTTTTTTTTTTGAAAACTAAAAGAAAAACAGATAATGACCGCACCAAGTGGTTGCCTACGTTTCTCCCAAATTAGGAAGACTCAGGCCGTCGTAGTTCCACATAAAGGAGAGAGAGAAATAAATAATTTAAGTTACAACTCCCGAATCCTCAATGGACCGGACTTTAATCAAATAAGACCCAATCGCACGCAGTTCATAAATAATAATCAATTATTTAAATGAAATAAAGATTCGAGTTCTACGTCTTAAGGGAGGCCTTAAGATGCGGGAACTCTGCAGATAATGAATTCTGGGATCCCCCTTGCATGTTCGGCTCTCGTCTTGGACTATGAGACAAACGGGAGAAACCAGAAAACAACCAGATTGCCGAAGCCATATCTCGCGCGAGATATGATATCTCGCCGCGAGATATGCTTCATCTGAGCGCAGAAAATTCGAATTTACAATTTTTTTTTTGAAAACCTCTCTTTTAATTTTGACGCAAGTTTAAGCCTCTTAAATTTAAATCCCCAGCGGAGTCGCCACTGTTAGCGTTGTGAGAATGAATTTTATCTTTTAGAGTCGCCACCTATATTATTCGTTTGGAAACATAGGAAAACCATTTTGAAAAGAGATTTGAGTTCGGGGCTTAGGTTATGGAATGGGTAGGTCGAGGAGCATCCATTCCACCCAATCCGGAGATCGGTCTTGCTAAAGAAAAGAGAGGTTTTCAATCTTTAAAATATATATATAATTAAAGAAAACAAATAAACCCTAATCAATTTCTTGATTAGGAATGTCAGATTGTATGCTTCGAGATCGCCTTCATCGATTGAAGGGACTCTAGGCCAATCCTTTTGATGGGATTACACCACTCTAAAAGCCAATAGAGAGAGATTGAGAAGAGGAGAGTAAAAAGTGAAGGAGTTTACCTAGCGTTTGGGGAGGATTTGATTTAGAACGTGGTTCTAAGATGTCTTCTCGATCGAGAAGTGATTTGGGCAGAGTTTCGACTCAATATGAGAGTCAAATCTTGATGCGGACAGAGCTTCGCCTTGATGCTAGGCTTGAGCCTTGATGTTCGTCAATCAACGTGGTTGAAGGACGAATTTAGGAGTTGTTTGTGAGTGATTTGAAGTAATCTTTCGTGGAAAGAAACCAACAAATTGTGTGTGTTGTGTGGAATTCTGGCCCTTTGAAACAGTGGAAGTCACCAAGTATTTATAAGGGTTTAAGAGGTAGAGGTGGAGAGATAAAACACTCCTAGGAAGCTTCCAGAACTCAATTCTGATTGGAGAACCGGATTAGATGAGGTTTATCAAGAAAGGAGGTTGAAACGGAGAAGGAGAGTGATTTCTGCACATCCTGTCGAGAGGATATCTCGCGCGAGATATGATATCTCGTGCGAGATAACTAGTCTGATGACTATTTTGTCCTCTTCAGTTTATTCCGTTAGTCAGTTAGGTCCAAAACTAACGAGGTTAGTTAGAAACTTAACGAAACTGATATGCTTTCATCAAAATATAAAAGAGAGACGAAGAGTAGTGTAATCATGAATTATTGGTTCAGAATGGGGTGTCTACAGCATTGGGTAACACTATGCACGACATCGATGTGTCGACTCTCGGCCTGGCAAAAGCATTCATGATTTGGTCTGCCATCACACAATTAAAATCTTCTTCTTCCTCGGTGGAAGAAGTTTCCAACTCACTTAATTCTTCCTCTGTCTCGGTGACAGAAGTTTCAGAATCAGTTGACTCTTGAATAGAGGGACTGCTCCTAGCGAGTCTATCAATATTATCGTTCACAGGAACCAACGCGGGATTCAAGGAACGTCTACCAAACATGCACTGATTAAATAAACTTATTAAAAATAATAACAAGTCCCCGGCAACGGCGCCAAAAACATGATGGATGGAATTTCCACTTTGTAATAAAAACCTTGCAAGTACAAGTACCGAAGTAGCAGGTACAAGTAAGGGTCGAACCATAGAGACTTGAGTGTGTCAACAAATTGATTTAATTAATGCGAAATGTAACCAGAAAGGGGGTTTTTGATTTTTGAATGATTTAAACTAAATGAAATTGCAAAGAAAACAAACTAATGATTAAAGATCACAAAATTAAACAAGGAGAGAATTCAAAATTTAACGAAGAGATTCACGGATTGGTCTTTCACAATACATTCACTTTATGCCATTTTATTAATAAAGCCATCAATTTTCATTTTAGGGTTCATTCACAAAATCATGAGTTGGGACGGTTTGGTGTGCGATTTGCAACTCAAATATTCTTCTTTTATTACACTTCCAGTTACGTAGGTATAATAATCAAAGAACTCATGAAGATCAAAGAAATATAAGAACCTAAACCAATTGATTTCAGTTATGTCCTCAATTAGGTCTAAGTAGTAAAATAGGGGCCATGTACCTATGCCCGAGTTATCGTAACAATGGATACCCACAAGTTCTAGGGCCAAAAATATCTTAACATAAGTTTGAAACCGTAAAACGGATTAAAGCTATTTTACCACTCTAAGAAGAAATTGAATTAATAATTAAAAATTAAAACATAAAGATCATGTATTGCTACGACCAATCCGCAAATCAATGGAAATTTAGCTACTCATGCTCATACTAAGAATTACAAAAATTGAAATAACAAACATAAACCTGAACCAATGATTGAAGGGATGAAATTCTTAAATACTTCAAACCTTGAAAACTAAAGAGAAAATAAAACCCAAAATAAAATGTCTCCTGCAGTTTTCTATTTAACCTAGGCAAGAAAGGGTGTCCAATTTGGAAGGAGCAACAAATCCTCCTTAGAAAAGGAAACGGATAATCTGAATAACGGGACATGGGTGGTCGCCCATGTGGGGGCTGAGCGGCCGCCCATTTGCACAGCAATTTTGGACTTCAGGGTACATCACACCTGGGCGGTCGCTGTTCGGTCGAAACCTAACGGTTTATTTAATTCCGCAAGCGCACGGGCTATTGTAATATAGCGGGTGCAAGTACGGGTCGATCCCACAGAGACAGGATTTACTTAAGGGATATTTTTGTCTTTAGTAAGTAATAGGAAAGATTGGGGGAGATAAAATTTGTTTTTAGAAAAATAGAGAGTACATAAACAGAAAGTACTTTGATTAAATTCTAATAAAACGAAGCATTCTCGGGATTGGAAATCATACACATAACTTTGTTCATCAAATTGTCATTGTCTTAGAGATAGAAGGTTTTCGTAAAAAACAAGGATGTATGTTAAGCCTACGCTACTTCGGGCTAAGACAGTAGCGTTTGTATTCTTCACTAATTATGTCCTAACTGTTTGAGATTTCCGTTTATGTTATCCCCGCCCTGTCACAAACGGGCATTCCGGCTTATCTCTAGCTGACCATAATTAGTAAGAATCCATTAAGAACGGGAGTCAACATACTTTCCATTCAAAGAACACCCCTAGGCCATTGAACTACTTTCGTGATCAATGAAACCTAGTTTCTTTATATGGTTCCGTCAATCGAGATTCTCCACTAGGTACTTCTCTCAATTGACTGAATCATACAAATTGGATATCTCCAAAATGTAAGGCATTTAGAGATTAATATAAAGAAATTGTTTAGATGAAGAAAGAAGACAAGACTTTTCATTTTAGATGATGAAAAAGTATGTTTTTGAGTTTCCAACCCCAAGAATAAGGGGGATTACTCACAAGCCATTAATAACATAAAAGTAGAAATAAAAGATTGAGTAAGAAGGACTTATGATGAATAAATGCTGGAAATGATGCTTCACTTTTATTACTTTTCCTTCAAAGTAACTCCAAGAACAAAACAATGACTTTGATCTTCAAATTCCTTTGGAAAATTGTTGTCACAAGTGTTTGTACTTTCTATCTATATAATATCAGTGATTTCTCTCTAAGAATTCGTATCTAAGACTGATCACTAGGGTCCTATTTATAAATGGGAGGAGACTCTTCAATTGGGTGCCATCAAAAGGTGCCTTTACATCTGCAGTCACGACTTGCACGGCCGTGCCAAGGATTTTGCACGGCCGTGTACTCTTTGGCGCCAGTTTTGAATTTGAACTTGGAGACTTGCACGACCGCTCCAAATATAGCTGCACGGCCGCTCCGAGGTTTGCACGGCCAGGGCTCTTCAGTTGCTCGGCCACTCCATGGATTTTGGGCCAAGATGGCCGGCCATGGCCTATGATGCACGGCCGCTCCCAAACTTGCTGCACGGCCGCTCCCACTGGTTTTCAGCTTGGTGTGTTTATTTTGCTTGGTGTTCCTCCATCCTTTCGGACCAAATAGCCCAAGTATCCTTTAGATATAAAATGACCCTAAAACCTGTCTAAAAATGTATAAAACATACCAAAAACGTAAAATCTAATAAAATAGCAAAAGTAAGTAAAAAGTATTAAAAACTAAATAAAAAATGATGATTTATTTATGTAAAAGTATATAAAAACTAGGATAATTGACTATATAATAGTCACTTATCAAACTCCCCCACACTTAAGCTTTTGCTTGTCCCCAAGCAAACTTAGAATGAAAATACGGAGAGGGAGAAAAAGCAAGATTGATCCCTCAGAAATAAAGTAGCAAGCCTTAAATTGCCTCTTTAGATAATGCCTTTGCCTTTCTAATCATATTTTGAATACCTTTAAAAATTTATCTAGGAAGAAGCATTTTAGGGATATTTTTAAAGAGATAAAATGCAAGACAATAACCTAATATAGCATATATAGAATTTTGACCAAGTAAAGCATGCTAGAAGGATAAATCTTAGATTTATTTCTTGGTAGAAAAAGCTGTCACTTTTTTAGAGTGATTTTTGAGAAAAGATGAATTTATTTCTTTAAAATGTACAAGAGAAGGTATAAACATTTATTTACAAATTAGAAGTTCCGAAGAATTGTATTACATTCTTGAATCACAAGGGTGAAAAATGGATGATGATAGTGGAAAAATCTCATCAAAGTCAAACAAATTTATCTTATTTTTTTGCACGTGTTATATTTTTGCAAAAGACCTAAGTTATTTTTGATCCTTTCAAGTAGGAGACATTGTGGTTGCGAACCCCATGTTCCTAATACTTAGATCAAGAATACTTTTGGATATTACTTCCGTTTGGCAAGGAAGCATCGTCGCAGCGAACGCCGTGCCCCGAGTTACTTAGGAAGTAATAGGTTTCTTTTTGCTTTTAAGGATTGGTGACAAATGTCACTCTTTTTAGCAATAAAGATATTTTACTTTGATTTGATTTGAGAAATGGAAAGATGGAATTTTTGATGAAAGGGTGTGATTCAAGGGATGCAAACAAAAATGTGCTTCTAAAAAGGGAATAAACATTTAATAAAGATAAAAGATGTACAATCTTAAAGAAATATTTTCAATATTTGCATAAATGATCAAGCATAAAAAAGATTCCTTCTAATCAAATGCATTTTCCTTGATGAGACTCTATATTTTGCTATACTAACTTATGAGGCTTTCAATTATTTCCTAAAAATATCCCTATAGTTTTCCTTTTTATAGATATCTAAGTTTATAGAAAATATGAGAGGAAAGATAAATAGGCATTTATACTAGGGCAAATGGCAAGCAAAATGATAATGATTTTTGATCATCATAGGGATTTATTATATTTTTTTTTTATACTATTATACATGCATAAACGAAAAATACAACTAAGTTAAAAAGAAAAAATTACTCTAGAAAGCAATTAAATCTAACCTAGAAAGCAAGTAAAAATTTAAAACTAGAAAGCGAACAAATAAAAGGATAGATTTACCCCCCCCACACTTGAAATGAACATTGTCCTCAATGTTTCAAGGAACAATGCCAAATCTAGGGAGGGTAAAGAAAAAAAAAACTTACTAAAATGGTTCACGGGTAGGAAGGTGGCTGCGGAAAATCATCCCAATTGTTGACCCCGTAGTTGAAGATTGTGTTCACTTGCCTTTGAATCGTTCCCACACGATTTTGTATATCATTCCGGAAATAATGAAATTCATTGTTGAAAGTGTCGAACCGAGTCATTATTTGATTGTTTTGAAGCTCGATCCGGTCAAATCTATCATTAAAATCCGGTGGCAAAGGGGGGTGGTTGGGTTGATGTTGCTCTTCTTCTTCTCCTTCTTCTTCCTCTTGGTTTGCTTGACTTGATTGGCCCTCCCCATAGTTCATGGAATTTGGAAATATCCATGTTTGATGTTGGTAAGTTAGAGCTTTGGGGAGGATGGGACTAGGCAAAACAATGTAGGGTGTTTTACCCGGCCCTACCAACCAATTGTATTCTCCACGTCCTCTATCCGTGATCATTTGCATATTTCGCAAAGTTGGAATATCCAACTTTGTTGAACCCGAAACCGCAACCTCATTGTCGGGCATTGCCCGCCGAAAATGGAGACCAAACAAAGTGATTATACCTCCAATGTGAATCTCCCCATTGAAAGTTGGAGAGACGATATTGTAAGTGCTCCAATTTGAGCTTGTTAGTATTTTCGTTAGAAAATTAACGAAAGTTATAACATTCCTAACAATTCCTAACATTCCTAACATTTCTAACAAAGCAAGGGCAAAGTGGGCATTGTTATTTAAGGATAAACCAAGGAAAGGAATCAAAAAAGTAAAAGAAATAAGAAAAACCAAAAATAGAAATGGCTGGAACAAAAATTGGCTGTTTAATTTGAATTTTCAAAATATTATTCCTTGTGTCCAAAGCCTGAAGCAGCATTTAATGAACAGTGCACGCTGAAGACCCTATCCGCGCGGACATCATTGCATTTTTCAGAGGGCTATAAATTGAGCTCTCCAGTCTCAAAAAAAAAAAGAAGAACACATTTCCTCAACTGCACTTTGGCGAAAATAGGGAGAAAACAGTGAGAATTCCATAGAATTGTCACCTTTTTCTCCACTATTCAACCAAAATCACACTCACTCAAACACTCTCATATTCAAGCCTTAAACACTCTTACATTCAAGCCTTCAAACACAAAGCACAAGGAAGATAGGTATAACCTCCCTCTCCTTACCCTAAAGTTCATCCATGCATGCATTTTCAAACTACAAAATGTAGTTCATTCATCTTCTTGCCTTAGATCCAAGAAGATCACCATGGAAGTTCATCTCCATGGATGATCTTCTACAAGGATCTACATTATTTTCAAAGTTTTCTTACTTTCTTGCAAAGAAAACACATTTTCAAAACCCTAAAACTCATTTTCATACATCAAATCTCATTTTCAAAGGATAAAATTCCACTTCCCAAGCAAATGAAGTGCTTAGTCCTAATGTACCCCAAGGATGGTTTGATATAGTTGATTCACCAATACAATGTCAAGTGATCAATAATCAAAACCTAGGGAAATGGGGACAAGCATGGATGCCAAACCCCCTTAAAATCATGTTTTTCTTTCTTAAGAAGTTGCTGTCCAGTAGCAATTTTCTAAGACCCCAGTCCATGGTCTAATTTTTTGGACACAGATAAACTTTGAATTTGGTGTTGACTACAAAACACTTTTTTTAGCCAACATTCAGAGATTTCCAGACATATTTTTACTTTATTTTTTTCGTGAGTAAAACTCCCTTTTCCAAATTTTCTTTTGAAGGTCAGATCACCAGTCTCTGGGAGTCCAGATCTCATATCTGAGATTTACAGAAGGTTTTGGGTCCTCAAATCTTCTCCAAAATGAAAAATTCTTTCACTGAAATCTTATTTGAGGTGTCTGGAACAACTTTCCTTCTCTTAGTTTTCTCATATTATGAAATTTTCAAGCCCTTAAATCTATTTCAAAATCAAGTGTCCACTGCCTTTTTCATTCCGGCAGAAGTGTTCTTCAACTTCCAAAAATCTTTTGAGTACCAAAACTCATCCCAAAAATCACCCCAAAAATCATGGGATCTTTCCAAAGTCTAATAAAGAATTCCCAATTTTTTACTTTTCTGAGTTTCAAATTATTTTGGCCAAAACACACACACACACACACACACACAAATGATTTTCAGCTTGGAAGACTCGTTTTACGAGGCATTCCGGGTGCACACTAACGTCCTTCCCGGCGTGTAACATGACCTCCGAACCCAAATATCTAATCTCGGGCATTTTTCAAAGTTTTGGCCCTTAAAACAAAAATGGCATGGCGACTCCGTCTTTTTCCGATTTCATTTGGTTTTCAAAGAAACGCAAAATCGAATTCTCCCGAGAAAAATTTTGGTGGCACATCATCACAGTGGCGACTCCGCTGGGGATATAAGCTTTTTCTAAAAAAAATGATATTTGGTATATCGGTGGAAACCATTAAACTTCCCGTTATCGCCTCCTAACACGAGTCGGGGATAAATTGTGGTCTAACAATCCCACGTACCGGTATCACCGTTTTCAAAAAAAAAAAAGAAAAGCTTTTGAGGGTCAAGCTTCCGTCCCGGCATTTAAAAATCATTTGTTGTGTGTGTTGATTTTTGCACATTTTCGTGTTGTTTTGGCCGCCTCGGAAAAAGTCAAAATTTTGACTGTCGGAATCATGTCCCTAAATGTCGGAATTTTCGTGCTTATGTGCTTATGTGCTCATTTCAAAAAAATTCAAAAAAAAGAATTTCAAAAAAAAATTTCAAAAAAAAAGGAAAATTTTCAAAAAAAAAAATCATGCATCATGTTTTTAAGACACATAAAAAATTTCTATTTTACTCAGAAAAAGAAAATAGACTGCTTGCACACTACGCGCACGTGACCGTACCGCACACTACGTCCCTAACTCGGGAAATCCTTGTCGCGGCCCGTTTGGTCTTATTACGCCTCTCGGTGCAAGCACAGGACTACCCAAACATCCCATGGAGCCTCGTGTCGACCATGCACTTGTCCGTGACACACTCTGTCCGAGACCCGGTTGGTTTTTAGTGCAGTTACGTGTCATGCCCTGTACGTGTATAGACCTTTCCTTTCAAGCCTTTGTCGGCACACCGACTCGATATCTTTCGGGGACCCTAATCGGTCGAAGGTCCGCCGGTTTTCCGCCGCGGACTTTGACCAAGATATTGACCGGCGCCTTGACTTCGGCTCGGCGGCACAAATTATACACTCGACTCCCAAAGCATTGACCTTTGAGTCATCAAGGATTAATGATTATTCCATGCCTAATTACGGCCTAATAGACGACAAGTCAAGATCAATCGTGGACGCTTATCAGTCCAAATCATGCCGACTTTTTGTCGAGCCCTCGGACATGATCTTGACTTTGACGTCAGCTTTGTCCGTAATTTACATCGAATGCTCGTTAAGACTCGATTACCCGCCAGACTTTTAGGATCGTTTTTCTTTCGGTCGGTGGGATCCGCTTGCCCTATAGGACCCTCGCCCGGGCATCCACCTGGGAGGTCGAAATACAGGTGGAATACGAGGGGCTTATAGACGTAGTGACGGGGCCCACTGATCCAGGATCCAGAGTAGTTTGCGAAAAAGAAGAGAAATCTTTTCCAACCGATTAGGTTAATAAAACGTGTTTTAAGTAAACGTGAACAAATAACCGCATGTTGCATGAGGCCAAAGCCCAAACACCTACCCTCCTTCATTCCCAGACATCTGAACCCTCGTGCCTTTTCCCCCGCAGCTCCTCACAAAGGTTGGTTCCGGACACCGGGTCACCGTCTGATTAGTTGGGAAGAGTCAAGCGCGTCATCAGCTTCGCCGTTTATTCAGACTCCGGGTTTCAGAATGTCCGCATCGGCCGGTAATGATGGGGATAACGTCACTCCGCCTCCCGGACCCCTCGGACAACAAAGGTGGAATCAGTTAGCAGAACAGATGAGGTTACGATAGAAAGCACAGCTGAATAGCCTTATGGAGGCTATCAAGAGCCACGGTTTGGCCGCCAGCCTCAATCCCGATGGCACCTTCACCGTGGAAGAAGACGAGGATGCCAATCCCACTCTCAGTCGCCCCGATTACTCCAGGATGCCACCACCCACCTCCTATGGTACCACTACCAGAACCCATGCTCCTCGGTCTTCGGGTCAGCCAGCTCCCCAACCACAGACCACTGGATCCATGCAGCCCGACGGCACAAATCAATTCACAGTTCCTCAGTGGGGACAAAGCCAGTACGGAATGTCTTCTCATGGTTGGGGTTATCTCGGAATGCCCCAACAAATTGGAATGCCACCTCAGTTCGGAACCGATCTATCCGAACCTTCACAAAGAATACCACGGCCGGAATGCCGCCACGGCTTGGTTCTCGGGGGCCACGGTCGGAGCCCTCCTCGAGAATAAAATCTTGGTTGTTTGCTCCTCACACAAATCCGTTCCTCACTCAGACTTCTATGGGTTACCAAGCCTCCATCCCGGTGTCATCCGAATCACCAGGACCACAGTACCCCCCGGGTTATACACCATCGCCTCAGCCAGCCATGCAATTCAACAGTCAGGGACAGCAACCCGCACCTAAGCCTACTTATGGGCCCCACTTTGGAAATCCAAGTTATCCGGCTACAGCAGGACTACCTCCACCCACTTTGCCGGTTGAAAATCAACAGCAGGCCGCAAGGTTCTATCCCTTCGCCCAGGTTCCTACTCATGCTCCCCAGGGTAACTCAGCCCCAGGACAGGTTTTCACCTACGTCCCCGCATCGGCCGTTCCCTCCACCAGTCTGCCGCCAGTGGTAGCTCCTCTCTCTAGCTCAGCCACTAGCTTGAATGCCATGGTTCCACCACAAGACCCTCATCTGGCCTGGTTCATGGAACAACACAAGGAAATGAAAGCGCAGATCGCTGAGTTGACTGCCAAGAAGTCTGCTTTCCGGCCTACAGACCCGGACTCCATTGTTCCCCTGCCTCACAAATTTGTTATGCCAAATCTGGACCTCTTTGATGGTACCGCATGCCCGAAAACCCATTTGGACACATATACCTTGGCGATGAAGGCCAAAGGATGTACCAATCAGCAGTTGGCTGACTATTTCAGTCTATCTTTGAAGTCCAGTGCCTTAAAGTGGTTCTTCCGTTTGAAACCTGAAGCCAGGGCTACATGGGACCAGATTACCAATGCCTTCACAGAAAAGTACAAGGCCAACCTGGAATGGGAAACAAATAGAGTTGACCTACAAACAACAGTGCAGCGTCCCGATGAGAATGTTGGGGACTTCTACAAGCGGTGGAATCTGAAACTCAGCGAAATGGCCATCCCTCCTTCCGAAGAGGAACAACTGGACATCTTCCAGTCATGCCTGAAACCGCATCTGAGAGCCTCCCTCAGTCACTTCCCGTACTCAGACTTACGGGCCATGGTTAACTCTGCAGCTAAGTTTGAAAAAGCTTACAATCAGCAACCGGCTGCTGCACCCGCTTACAGATATCGGGCTCCTCCTGCAAACACCGCCCCTGCTCCTGCTAAAGGCAAAGAGATGATTAACTATGCGGGACAGGAATGCAATAACACAACTCCTTTTGCTCCCAGAAAACCAGCCGAGCCCAGACCACGGGTCATGAACCTCGAAAACTTTGGAATGCCTCTGAATGACATCTTTAGGGGACTGGTGAAAGAAGGCTTGCTGCGGCCTTTGGAGAATTTCCAACCCAGAAATCCGAATGCTCCCGTGGATACTACAAAATATTGTGCTTTTCATCAAGCCCATGGACATCTAACAGACAATTGCTTCACTTTGAAGAAGGCAATCCAGGGATTGATAGAGCAAGGAAAGTTGGAAGGCCCCGAAGGGCCTAATACAGTCAAAAATCCTCTGCCAAGGAACCATAATCAGGTGAATATGATTGAATGCGGAGAATCTTCGCATGCCCAGGAAGATGCTGATGAAAGTCCCCAAATACCCGTGGCCAACCTCGTCGAGGATCCTGAATTCGGATTCCCCCTCAGCCTTGAGGATATCGAACGAATCGACCCATCTTGGTCTCATGTCAGAGACTCCTTGCAAGAATACGAGGCCCGCTATTTCTCGAATGAAGGGAAGGCCAATACCGAGGAACTGGGGCTGTTCCGGTCAAAACATGAGAGAACCATTTACACAAGATGGTTAGAGCAGTCAAGAAAGATTGAACAAGAAAGCTTCAGACGGGCGCCTGTACTGGGGCTTATCAGCAAAGAAGCCGAAGAACATCTGGAGCTAGTACACTTCTGCAAACTGGCTATTGGAGAAGTCGAATACGATCCCGAAGGCAGTGAAACTGAAGAATCAGAGGAGGAAGAACCCTTCTACATTCTACCTGGTGTCAAATACGTGCCACCCCCTCTCACTCTTCCCCCGCAGTTTCTGGGTGGAGAAGCCGAATCGCAATTACCACTTCCGGGAATGGGAGCATATGATAATTTCTGCGGTTGCACGCACCCATATTCCCCTAATGGGTTTGATCGGCGGTCCCTTTTAGCCGAAATCCCGGTAGTATGGGAAGATGATTCCGACGACAGCGATGACGATGATGATGACGAGAGCGAAGAGTCAACTGAGGCCCCGGAACCGGAAACAATCTGGAACAATCAGGCCGGAAATGAACCCATGGGAGCCAGGCACAATGGCTGGTTATCAGCAAGCGACGACGAAGAAACTTCGGAAGACGAATATGAAACCGAGGATATGAAGGCCATGAAATTTCCTGGGTCTGAGCACGTGGATGTCTTAGAATTCAACACTGCCTACCATGCTTTGGGGAAAGGGTTTTCAGGCGTCCGATCCAGGCTGATAGTCGAAGATCTGATAGAGAGAGGGAAACTAACTCCCATCCGCCCAAATGAGAAAATAACCATGGTTAGATCAAATCCACCCCAAAACAAAGTAACACTCCTTGTCAGGGTTACCCAAGAAGAGGTCACCTTCCCCGAATGTATGTCAGCTCTCAGAGAAGTCCTGGAAACCGGCATGATACCGGATGCACCTCCCACACAGAATGCTATAATCATTTCCAACTCTGAGTATTACCGAAAGGAACCGGAATGGTTGCACTATACCGGGGATGAATTCGAAAGGCCGCCGAGTCCCGACAATAGCGACTCTTGTTGCATGATAACTATAAGCAAGACAGGCTATGAGAGCGAATCGGAGGACGCCCTAGCTCTGTGGGCCATCCAAGGGGCAACAACACAACCCCAGACTCAAAGGCCTGTGACTTGGGAAGCAGTCATGAGAGCTGCCCAAGAAGGAGCCAGTACAGCTCAGCCCCTCACTGTTGCTAGACTCCGTCAGAACCAGTGGCCGATAGCCAAAAAGGCTCCCCCGTTGACCTTAGCAGCGTTGAAAAAATCCAGTCAAGAAGCGACTGATGAGGAAGTTAACCTGTTGACCCGATCCGGGCAAATCTTCCAAGGGAATCCCAAAACAGATAAGAAGGCCACAGATCAAGCACCCGAGGAGAACCGCCGTCCCTATGCTAAGACAGCCGAAACTCCTGACCCCGGAAAAGAGGATCCCGTGCTCACCCAGTTGAAGCAGACACAGGCCAACATCTCTCTGTGGTCCCTGCTCACCTCATCCTATCCCCATAAGCTAAAGCTGGAAGAAAGCTTAGCCCGCACCTTGGTCCCTATTGATGCTACTCCCGATGACGTGGTACAGCTGATTGGAAACATCCACTACGGGAACATAATCACTTTCACAGATCTCGACCTCCCTCAATTTGGGGCTGATCATAACGAGCCTCTCTTCATCACAGTCCAATTGGATGAACGACGCCTCCCTCGGGTCCTGGTTGATAACGGGTCCGGAATGAACATTCTCCCGGCAAAGATCATGAGCCTGCTTGATATCAAGACTACAGACTTGAAGCCTTCCTCCCTCACAGTCAAGGCTTACGACTCGACATCTCGAGCGGTCCTTGGAGTTGCTACTTTGGACCTTTGGTTTGGCCAGAAATTGATACCTGTGGAATTCCAGGTTATCGACATCCCGATCACTTTTAATGCTTTATTGGGAAGACCTTGGCTGCACCAGGTGTAAGTACCCCAATCTGGATCACCCCCTTTCAAACACACGGGAAACAACACAGACTCATCAACGCAGTCTCGACGACCCCTGGCACTCAAAACCCTCTCAAAACCCCCAGCCAAACCAAGGGAGGAGCCTTTCTGGGATAAAAAGGGACAAAAGGACCTTTTGGGAATTTTCAGGAAATTGGAAAAGCAATAATGGTCCGTACGGACCTCTTTGCTTTAATAATTACTGAATCCTCTTAAAGTCCACAATATTCCCTCAAATCCCGGGGAAAATGATTACCCTCCTGCAGAGTTGGTCCGTACGGACCTCTTTGCATGTCAACTTGGTCCGTACGGACCTTATTGCACAGGGAACATCATAATTGCAAAATATTCCCCATCATCACAGATTCCCTCAAATCGAGGAAAACCAAAAGTCTGGATTACCAGGGAGGTCCGTACGGACCTCTTTGCACCAAATCTGGCACTATAAATAGAGGGCTCCCCCTCCTCATTTTCACACACCTCCCACTTCTCTCTTCCTCCCTAGGCCTTCTGGCTTCCCCTCTAAGTCCTTCCGAGGCATTCCCGGCCCCTTTCGGATCCTTCCGAGGCCTTCCGAGCCCCCTCGTGGTGCTCCGAAGCCTCCCAGCGCTCCGCGACGCTCCCGCGCTGCCCGAGGCACTCTCGAGGTACTCGAGGCCCCTCGTGGTACTCCGAGGCCTTGCACAGGTCTTTCCACGGTGTCCGGCTCTTTCAGAGTCAAACCGGCGATCCCAAACCACGCCGAAACTACGCGAGTGACTCCTGCCACCCAGCGCACGCCGAACCTCTGCGAGTGATCCCGACGATCCCCACGCACGCCGAACCTGCCCAAACGCAGCCTACAACATCAACTCACGCCGAAACTTTGTCCGCAGGACAACCGGTCCCTCCCGAAACAATCCCGATCCGTGCAGGCGCTACTCCGACCTCAAACACTATTCCTCGGCGGAAGACGGACACGAACCAACATTGGTAAGGCTTCCTTCCATTACTATTTCAATACATTTCCATACATAGCATACAATGTAGACATCCGATACTGACATGCATTTTTAAAAGCACACACACACACACACACAACATTTAAAGGATATTAGGGGTATCCGAAAGACTCGTTTTACGAGGCGACTCGGGTGAGCTCTAATATTCTAATATTCTCTTCCGAGGAGTCATCGACCTCCGAACTCAAAATCTCATCACACAAAAACGGTTTAAAATTATCTTTAAGCGATGCCCTTTTCAATGTTTTGGGCTTAATAAAAACGGCGTGGCGACTCTACAAATGCGAAAACAAACGGCGAGACACCTCCAAATAACGCCCAGCGCGAATGCCGGATGCCGGGCGCGCGTCGCTGCCTCTCGGATCCGGGTAATTTCGGTTAGCGACTCATTTGGGAATTTTTGTTTTAAAAACTTTTAAACAAAACAAAAGATTTTTAAAACGATGATGAGGGTCAAACTTTCATTTTACCCCTTTCTTTAAGCGTTGTGTGTGTGTGCACGTGCTTTACGTTTTTATTTTACAAAAAAATAAAAATACAAAAAAAATGCATCAATATACATCGTGCATACATTTAAAATTCTTCAAAAACTTACATTTTACTCGGAAAAAGAATTTTAGAGACCGCACACTACGCGCCTTCTTGCCTCGGTTACACCACACTCTACTCCTGCTTTGCCTCGGTTACACCGCACGCTACGCGCACTTCTTTGCCTCGGATACCTTGCACACTACAACCCTCAACCCGGAGTGGTCTCGGTTGCGATCCGTTTGGTCTTCCTAGGCCTCTTGGACGCGCACGGGATCATTCCAAACATCCCATCCTAGCCAAGCGTCAACCCCGCACGTTTGAGTCTTGAGTCACACTCTGTCCGGACTCGGTTGGTTTTACCCGGTCCGTGTCATACAACTGGATACATATACCATGCCGGCCATTTTACGAGTCAAGGCTCGGAACTCAAGATCCCTTGCGCAAGCAAGCGATGAAAGGTCATGCTAAAATCTTGACACGATCTTGATTTCGAAGCTACACCCAGACGATGTTCCGTCCGGATATACATCCATGCTCACATGACACCATGTCATCACGCCTTTGATACGTCGGCCATGACAATATGACCCGGCCAATGCCTAACGTCACGGATCCCTTGCGCAAGCAAAGCAAGAGAAGGTCATGCCGAACTCTTGACACGATCTTGACTTAGTGGCGGCTCGGTTCACTATTCACATGGCTAACGCATCAAAACGAACATGACGAGCTCGGTCCTTAGGTTCGATTTTTCTTTTAGGCCGGTGGAAACCGCTTGCCCTATAGGACCCTCGCACATTTGTCCACCTGGGATGTCGAAATACGGGTGCAAAACGAGGGGCTTATAGCCGCACGAGATGGTCTCCAGCGACCCGGGATCTAGCATAGTTGCGAAAAAGAAGAGCAATCTTTTCCAACCTACCTAGGACTCTGAGAAAACATGTTTTAAGTAAATTAAAACAACAAAAAAAAATCAGAAAATAAAAGAAACGGAAACCGCATGCCACGTGAGCTTTCCCCCTTTTATCCCGTTAGGCCATTCCTGTGTCTAAACCTTGCCCGTCACCCCCTCCAGCGAACCGAGAGTGGTTGAGAATACCTGGAAGCCGCCTTTTCAGTATCGAGGTCACAAGGTCCGATAGCCCTTCCAGTTCAGCGGTACACGCGTCCGCTACTCTCCCCATGACGGGATCAACAGATAACAGTGAAGGAAACGGAACCCCGCCACTAAGGAACCTCCAGACAATGGAGGAGGTGCTGCGAGCCTTCGAAACCATCAAGAAGCGCCAAGAGGAACAGCAAGCCTGGATCGTAGACACCTTGCGTCTTCGAGGAACAGTCGCAGTTCCCCAACCCGATGGAACCTTTGTTCTCATAGAGGACGAAGACATACCGGCTCCCCCGGTCTCTCAAAGCTATCAGCAAGTTCCGCCTCCGCCAAGCTACGAGACCCCAGCAACGCAAGCGGCTCTCGCTCAAGCTCCCCTCGGGCGTCGGTCAGCGGCTCAGGCATGCCCGCCTCGGCACGGTCGGTTTCCCGGCTCTGCACATCAAGCTCGGTACCAACGGCACACATACGTGCTGCTCCGTCGAGATCCCAATGCATCTCGGTATCCCCAGGATTCAATCCTTTGCCTCTATACGAGCCTCGCAACCACAATCAAAAGTCCCCATGCTTACCGGGGACGGGCATCGGCGGATATCCCGACATCTCAAGTTTGCCACTGCTAGTACGCGATTGGGGCTAACGAATCATTTCCCAGGTTCCCAAACACAACCCTTAGCGGACCTGGCAATCACGCCCTCAACTTCAACACCCCGGGGTATGGGTTGGTATACACTCAACTACCTCCCAAGACTCCCGAATGGCGATCCCATCGGCCCGATCCACCCCCATCTTCGGTTTCCGTCCACGAAAATGGTAACCCACCTCAGACAGTGATCCTCACATGGCTTGGGCGATCGAACAAATGAAAGACATGCAAGGCAAGCTAGCTAGTTCTCGGAAGGACTCCCTCACGCCTGCGATCCGAACAAAGTGGTCCCTCTCCCTCCAAAGTTCGGGATGCGGAAATGGAAAAGTTTGATGGGACGAGAATGCCCAAAAACCCACATCGACACCTACGTCACGGGTATGAGAGCCAAAGGGGCAACCCCTCAACGGATGGCGAGATCACTTTCGGCATTCCCTCAAATCCACAGCACTAAGGTGGTTCCTCAATGTGAAGGCGAGAAAACCGCTCCACATGGGATCGAGATCGGTGAAATCTTCTGGAGAAGTACCGCGCCAACCTTGAATGGGAGACAAACCGCCATGACACTGCAAGCCACGAACAAAAGGATGACGAACCGGTGGGCGAGTTCTACAAAAGATGGGCTGGAAGCTAAGCGAGATAATGGATCCACTTTCCAAAGAAGAGCGAGATGGACATCTTCCATTCTGCCTCAAGCCATCTTTGAGGACCTTGATCAGCCACCATTTCTATCCGGATCTCCGTGCCATGGTCAACGCCGGGACAAAGTTTGAAAAGACTACGAGTCTTCAAAAGGCAACGGCAACCCTGCCTCATCTTACCGCTATCGAACAAACACAGCAACTTCAACTCCTGCCCCGACCAAAGGAAAAGAAGCGGCGGAACGATACACTACATTCGGAATGGAGCTCAAGTAAACCGCGATCAAGCGGCCCCAAAGAATAACAATCCCCCTCGCTTCCCACGGTTCCAACATTTAGACAACCTTGAAATGCCCTTGGGTCAAGTATTTGAAGCTTTGGTGAAGCGAAATCTTCTCAAACCGCTCGAGAATTTCCAACCAAAGACTCCCAAACCCAACATGGATATGAGCAAGCACTGCGCCTTCCACAACTACCCGGCCACACCACCGACAATTGCTTCGTGCTCAAGCGGGTGGTCCAGGGCTCATTGAGGAGGGAAAATTGGAACGCCCTCGTGGTCCCAATACCATCGGAAATCCATTCCCCGGAAGCACGGGGGTAAACTCAATAGCCTTTGATGAAACTCCAAGCGAGAGCGGACCCCTGCAATTTCCGAAACCGTCGGCATCTTTGTCCCGCTATGGCTGGGAGCGTGAAACCGAGTCAAAAGATCTCGTGACCGGGAATTCCGACAAGAACGCCCGAGGGCAGCTGTCTCCCTACGATCTTTGCCCCGGCCAAGGCATACAAATGGATGGATCGAACGTTCCCCGGAAGGGGCGAGTCAAACGGTAGCACGGGAAGCGGTTTAGCCTTCGCGAGACGATGACTTGCCAATATGTGAGAATCGGCACAACGAAGCCCTCCTCATCCTCATAAAAATAGAGATGTTCTTCCTCCCGAACGTCTTGATTGATAACGGCTCCGATCAACATCATCGCTTTGAGCACCTTGAAACGACTCCGCATCGACCGTTCTACGATAAGGCCTTCACCTCGGGTAATCCGAGCCTACGATTCCTTTGCACGACCAATCGTAGGAGTCATCAATTTGAGGATCAATTCGACGTACAAGCGGAGTCGGTAGAGTTCCAAGTCGTGGAAATCAAATCAACCTTCTCTGCTTTGTTGGGACGACCTTGGATACATCGGATGAAAGCGGTATCATCTACTCTTCACCAATGCGTGAAATTCATCAATGCCAATGGAGCGATCGAAGTGATCCGCGGAAGCGGTGCAATGGCAAGTGCTTGGCGCAAGCTATGACCCGGAGGAAGGTCCCGACATGACCGAATACTCTTCCCGAGATAATTCTCCTACCTGTCCCGCTACGAAGTGGATCCTTACATCCACGCTCTAAGCCGCGACGAGTGGAAATCGAAGAACTCATGGGTCGGGATGACAACTACGATATATGCGGCTTGTGAAGAATGCTTGAGAGAGGATCAAGAGATGGATGCCCTAATGGAGATTGATCGAGGAGTAGACCCTTACTTCGCCGAAAACCCTCTTGCAAGCGGCTCATCACCGATCCCCGGATACAAGACAACCCTCTAGCCGACACTCTCGGATCTTACGGGGACGGCCATCACGGCTTAGTTCAATTCAACATTCCGGTGTCCGCACGGATGAGCAGTGGCGCAACCTCCTCCAAGGCTTAATCGGGGAAGGAGATATAGCATGCCCCTCGAATCGGACATTGTAAATGTCGTCCAAGCAAAGATCCCGGATAAAGGCGGATTCTATGAAAGTGATCAACATCGGCAAGAATCAACTCCGAATCGGCGAATGCTTCGCCCTCCTAGAAGTAGCCCTCGGCGACTTCTATCATCAAAAACCCCCAGACTGGTGGCAACACTAATGGAGGGACATCATCGGGGAGCGGCCAAAAACCTCCGCGATCTGGTTTGAAATCGAACCGCATGCAAGCTACTTTCCGGGACTCATGCCAAGGGAAGATTGGCCACCGAACCGGCACCGCTCCCTCTAGAGCTACGGCCATCCGAGAGTAATGAAGCTGGTCCAATCCCTCGTCGCCTATAGTCTAGCTTCGAGTCTTGTTGTACGTGTATTCACATCTTTTGAGTCTTTTGACGGCTTTACGCCGACGATTGTGAATCTTTGATCAACAATGTACGGTCTTCACGCTTTCAATAAAAGGTCCGACCTTCCTAAAAAATCATTTCATTGCATCTTTAACAAATGATGATATTAACTAATCAAAACAGTTAATAACAATTCATCTATACAAAAGGCAAACACATTAATTAAATAAATGCATCAAGCAAACATTTAAGCATGTTGTCAAACGAGAGAAAAACCGGGCCCAAGGCTGAGAAGGTTTTAATCACAACGATTTGCAAGATTCTTTGAAGAGCCAAAGAGACGCAAGTCCGACGCCATTTCCGGCACACCGGATTTTCCAATACCTCAAGAGCGGAAACCACCTTCATGAACAAGGAAGACCCACACACGAAGGGGTCAAAACCAAGAGCATCATGGCCCTAAACGCCTCGCCTCTCACTTCGTCATCCTCGGGGACATGCTATACAAGAAACGCTACCATGGGCCACTCCTACTGTTGCATCGGCCAAGAAGAAGCAAACAAGTTCATGAACGAAGTCCACAATGGGGCTTGCGGTCCCCACATGAACGCGAGCCACGATGCAAATCATTCTCGGGATGGGCTACTCTTGGATCTCCATGGAGGCGGATTGCATCCACTTTGTCAGAAGGCTGCGACAAGTGCCAACGGTTCTCCAACCTCAATCATCTACCTCCTCACGATCTCTCTTGCATGACTACACCTTGGCCATTTGCCACTTGGGGAATTGACGTCATCGGGAAAATCGCTCCGCCGAGCGGCAACGGTCACGAGTTCATCTTAGTAGCCATCGACTACTTCACCAAATGGGTCGAAGCCAAGTCCTACAAGGTACTCACCTCCAAGAAGGTCGCGCATTTCCTCAAGGAAAACATCATGCGCCGATACGGCATCCCAAATGAGGTCATATCGGACAATGGTTCACACTTCGAAGGGAATTCGACGAGGCTGTGGCTGAATTCAAGATCACACGCCACAAATCTTCTCCCTACCGGCCACAAACAAACGGCGCCGTGGAAGCGGCAAACAAAACCCTCGAACGGATCATCCGAAAAATGACCACCCGAGGACGAGATTGGCCCGAGAAGGCTGCACCTTGCACTTTGGGGCTACCGCACATCGGTCGGAAACGGCCACGGGAGAAACCCCATTTGCCACGACATACGGGATGGAAGCAGTCCTTCCCATCGAGCTGGAAATTCCCTCACTCCGAGTCTTCTGGAAAATGACATCAACGAAGTTGAATGGCTCAAGCCGACACGACGAATTGGCTCTGCTAGACGAGCGACGACTAAAGGCCATGGAACACGTCCGAGCCTATCAAAGCGGGATGGCTAGAGCTTTCGACAAGAAAGTCAAATCCCGAGACATCGGGGAAGGCGACCTTGTACTCAAAGAAAAGCCTCCCACTCGAACCAACCCTTTGGGAAAATGGGAACCCACATGGATCGGCCCTTTCGTGGTTGAAAGATCTTCTCCGGAGGCGCCATGAAGGCACAGGACCTAGACGGCAATCCCTTCATGAATCCGGTCAACGGAAGCAAACTTCGCGAGATACTTCGCCTAAAGAAGAACAAGCTGTGCATCTCTTGGCACTCCATGTAGTGTCGAACTACGCGGACACTGAGCCCTCTAGTCAGGAGACGTAGGCAACCTTAATTGGTCCGGTCTAAAAATACACAAAAAGTCAAAAGTTTGAATGTCAATCAAGACCTCCATCAAGCTACGCACTTTTCAAGAACACGCCCCAACAGTCACCTTGACCAAGTCAAACGACGGCGGCAACATCAAAGGACATTCGAGGGTCACTCGGCATCAAACGGCCCGGCTCATGTATGCGCTTCCAAGCCGGGGGCTTGTCTTCGCCCTCACGCGCTTCAAAAAAAAAAAAAAAAAGAGCTCGAGCAAGGGCTCACAAAAAAAAAAAAAAAGAGAGCTCGAGCAAGGGCTCACAAAAAAAAAAAATAAAAGAAGCTCAAGCGAAGGCTGCAAAAAGAGGTCAAGAGCAGAGCGCCAACAAGAGGCAAGGAAGGCTGCGAAAAAGACCGTCAAAACGACTTGTCGAGGAGATCATTCAACCTCTCGGCCAAGCACAAAGCCTAAGCAAAAGGGATTGCCGTCATGGCCCAGGCTTCGGTCCGCAAATGCAACGAAAAGTCAGATGGACGCCGACAAAGTGCACAAAAGAAACAAAGGCAAACAAGAGATCTTGCGTCTCGACAAAGCTTTAAAAGTAAATCACAAATCACTAACGGTTACAACATTTCTTGATGAGTTCAAGCACGGTCTACTCTCAAGTTCACAACATGCTAAAAAACTGACTTAATACATTTAACAAATAATGTGTTTGCAAATGCAATGAATGGATACCTAGGAGGTCATTCCGCGCCATCTGCGCTTGTCCCCTCGCCATTCTTTCCTTTCTTCCCTCGTCCCCGGCGAGTCTTCTTTCGCTCCACGTGAACCAACTCTGCGTCTCTCGGTCAGAGATCGGGGTCCTCCCGTAGAGTCAAACAATCCGGTAGCTCTCGGGGCTTCATTCGCCGTGCTTCGGCTCGGATCTCCTCCTGCGAGTGCAAAGAGGACCTCTCCTGTCGGTCGGTCAACTCTAGTCTCGTAGTCAAACAAAGTGTCTCCGTCACATCGAAGGGTCGGACCGGGCTTCGGCACTCCTAAGGCAATAGCTACTACGGCAACGGGTCCCAGAATCGCTACACGCACGCTCTCCCAAGACCACTTGGGACTGCTTGACTGTTGCTCATACCGGGCCGGAGTGCGAGTCGTCAATACGACGCTCCCAGACGTCTAAGGAGTACCACGGGAGGGAAAGCGGAATACTTCCATACCCTCGGAAAATACAAGAAGGCACGAAAGTTTGCCATACAAAGAGGAACTACCTCCGCGGTAGCAAGGTCATCCCGGCCAACAAAGGCTCTGCTTCATCCCAAGCTGCCGGGAAACAAGCGACGGAATATAGAAGGAGGACCAAGACAAACCTGGAACTCGACAACGTAGGACCCTTCTGCAAGATCCTCCTAGTCTCAATCCTCCGGTCACGGAACCCACCGGCGGATCGATGCGTACCAAGGCTGTGCCATCCATCTCTCCCGGGCGGAGTGATCCATATCCAACGCAAGAGGTCGGCGAGCAAATGACCACGGACTAAACGACGTCGGAGCCTCGGGCATGGCTGAAGTCTCTCTCGCCGCCACAAGGTGAGCAAAGCGGGGCTTCCCCCTCTCATAAAACGATCCCCGGTCGCCGGACGGTCGATACCATGAAGAGTCTCCCCGGCACCAACGGGACAATATCCTCTCCGGCTCTGCGGTGCCCTACCACATCTAGCAAAGCGCCATCGCAAATGCCAAGGGCAGCGACCAGGAAAAGCGTCGCCATCACGCACAAGGCAAATGCGTCCCAAGAGACATCACTCTCATCATCAACCATGAACCGCTCCGGCAGCTCAGAAATGTCGATATGACCCGAATCAAGGATCATGCCCTGCACTTCTTCCAACGAAGTACGAAGAAAGCACGCAAGCTTCACGCTCATCGCGGCACCACCCATCAAAGGAAGCGAGATGGCCTCCACCTCCGGTCCTCCAATCAAAGCCCAAAAATCCTCAAAAGTGGGCACCATTTCATTATAGGAGAAACAATACACATGCCTCCTAACATCCCAGAACTTCGCGGCGGCCCGCAACAAATCCCAATCGGGAACCAACTCCTTAAAAGACCAAATCGAGCAAAGACGAAACCTTACCTCGAAAGCCCGTCTACGATGCCTCATACGGCGCCGCATCCACGTTTTCAGCTGCTCAAGGAAGTGTGCTTGCCTCTCTAGAAAGCCTCGGCAAAATTCTAGGGACGTACGAAGAATCCATGGCAAAAATGGAGGTTCCTAGAGAAAATGGGGAAGAAAGCTCGAAAATGGCTGCAAATGGGGAAATGAGGAAGAACCCGGAGACCTTTGGAAAGCATTTATCTCCTTCCCAAAGCAAGGTTGGTCCGTACGGACCTCTTTGCATGCTAAGTATGTCCGTACGGACCTCCTTGCAACCATGACCCATTTCCCGACAAACGGTACAACAACCACTGTCCTCGGCAAAACCTTGCTCCAAAGCGCCCAAACAACGGCCAAAGCCATTCCGGTGAACATACACTACCCACAAACGCACTCTCGGCTCACGTGGCATGCACAAAATAAAAAAAATACTAGCAACAATTTCTAGGACAATTCCGGGAATCCCAAAAATGACATTACATCTTAAAATAAAATCTTGTTTGCCGTGCAAATACAAGTGTTTTATTACGGGTACATAAATGTACATTTGCTAAACAAAAAAAAAAAGAGAAGATATGGAAAGAGGGAAAGCAAATGAATACTAATCCGACTCCTCGGCATCATCATCATCCTCGCCGAGGTCCTCCGGAGAAGTCGGGCATCGGTGAACTCGCCGTCACGTCCTCGTCGTCGAGTACCGAGCCCCGCCAGGCTGCCACTCAAAGTAATCCGAAGGATCAAATCCGACGAAAGGATCGAAGAAAGAAGGCTCACGAGGATCCCTCACCCTGTGCGTCTGAGGAGGGAAGAGCGATAAAGGGCTGCTTTGCCTCGGAGCTCAGAAGATGTCCGGCATCCATGCTATGCCGCCCCCTCGAAGGTCCCTCCTGCTGTGGCTCCGGCTCGGCTCTCGGTGGAGGAACGTCTACAGAATGCCTCGAAGGAATAGGCTGGTACGCCGGCACGCGTCGCGAGGACCGGCAAGACATCTTCGACGCCCTCTTCTTCGCAAACGACCTCATCGCCACATAACGGCGAGTCGGCATATCATAGGCTCTCCCGGGACTGCACAAGCAAGCGACCAAGGAAACGCTCGGCAATACGGTTATACTCAACAACAAAAAGAGAAAAATACGGAAAAGATGCCAAGATGGAAAAGAGTCGGCACACTCACGATCTATCGGGATCCACTCTGTATGCGGCGAGCTGCTCGAAAACGGAGTACAGACACACCCTCCTCCTCGATCCGTCCCCACGGACATACGTGAAATCCGGCCCCGGCATCGGAACCTGCAGGGGAGCTGCGGGCCGGCCTCTCTCTCCCTCGCCGGTACTGCGGCGTCCTCAGCTTCCTCCTCACGAAGGCCCCGTACTCCTCTCCATACAAAATGAACTCCTCGGCGCCCACACCGCCAAGGTACCTCTCAAAATCAAGCACATCCATATCCCGGGAATCAAGCATCCCAAAAGGAGGGTCCCTCGGAGCCACGGGAAGCACACACAGGCCATGCCCGGAAGACCCGCTCCCAGGTACATGACGTCGCAAGTCAAGCCCCGCAGCATCTTCCGCTGCGCTGTCACCTCGGGAGCCCCCTCGAACTCATCACCCTCATACCGAGCCCACGGGAACAAAACAAACCCCTCCGGGCTACCCCTCTCCAGGCGCTCCTGCACATCCCCGTAGGCGATGGTGAGCTTCCCCCTGCTGCTCCTCCTCTTCCTCGCTGTACGAGCCCAGCCCAGCATAGCGGGATGCGCGGCAACGGCCCCGGATCTCTATCCCACGGGAAGCACTGAAAAATCTCGTAGAACCACACCTGTGACAAAAACAGAAAAGGCTCAGTGCAAAAGAAAACGGAGAAACGACAAGTTGCTAAATCAAAAACAGCAATAAACTCATACCTCCAAAGCAAAGTCAAAACAGGCCAATGAACTGGCCACACCCCGGCTAAACCGGTCCAAAGAAAAGTAGAGCTCGGCCAAGCCTGCCTCGCCCCAAGCAATGTCACAAACTCTCTCCAGATCAATCAAGCTCTCCAACAGAGCAAAGGGAGCCGCAGTCGCGTGGTTCGAGAACAAAGTCTCGGAAAGTGCATACCACAAAAAGGAGCGCGCCAGCTGCTCCGCCGACACCTGGCCGGTACCCCGGACATAGGCCCCAATGCTGGCCGTGATCCTCAGCTCCACGTCGCTATACAGCATCCCCAGACCCCTGCGAGGACGAGGCTCAAAGCCCAGCAGCTCGGTCAACACAGCATCGGAGATCATATCTCTCCACCGTACCGGCCCTCCTTTGAAGGAAAGCCGTGTCGCAGCAAAAGTCGGTCGGCGTCACCGTCACCTCTCCCGGCTCGAGATGGAAGGTGTGGGTGGTATCCCACCAATACTCGGAAAGGCCAAGGAAGACGCTCTTGTTCTTCCTCGTGTCGAAACTCCGGCCGGGTTCTCTACGAACACACCCAGGCCAGAAGCATAGACCAGCCTCCTGGGACTCGGCCTACCATCCACGGAAATATCGGGCATCCGCTGCCACAGCTCAACAACAGCCTCGAGCGATCCCCGAGTCTTCATCCTCTTGGCCTTCCCGGCCATAAGCCCCGCATCCTGCAGGTAAACACAGCAAAGGTACGTCAATCACAGTACTTAATATAAAACAAAAGGCACAAAAGTCCGTCCCAACACGGAAAGCCATGAAAATAACCCGTCACAAAACACGG
Organism: Adenophora triphylla var. japonica; assembly: GCA_022495995.1. Classification (NCBI taxonomy): domain Eukaryota; kingdom Viridiplantae; phylum Streptophyta; class Magnoliopsida; order Asterales; family Campanulaceae; genus Adenophora; species Adenophora triphylla. Next base: position 208,577 of record JAFEMH010001700.1, on the reverse strand, counting down.
CACACATTGCACATATTTTTCACATATAACCCGTCACAAAACACGGCACATGTTGCACATAATTTTCACATACATTATACATATAATTTTTCCCATGCAGTCCGTCACAAAAACACGGCACACACTGTACACATTTTCTCAAAAGAGGGATTAAGCCCTACACGACACATTTTCAAAAAAGTCCGTCCCAACACGGCAAGGACACATATAACCCGTCACAAAAACACGGCACATATTGCACATATTTTCCCCACAAAGTCCGTCACCCAAAAACATGGCACACACGGCACGACACATATGCATAACACATTTTCAAAAATCCGTCCCTACACGGCACACACTTTCAGACAAAACCCGTCACAAAACACGGCACATGTCACATTTTTCACAAAAATTGTCACTACACGACAAACTTTTCTCATAATGTACATACATAAATAGCATACGGTACAAAACACCAAAGCATGCATTTCATTAGAGAAGCACTTTATTTTCACAAATAAAAACTAATCTACACATTTCTGCACAAAATACACATACCCACAATTTTTTACATGTCCATTTTCAACAATTCATCAAGAATTTCACAAAAGGCATAAAAAAATAACAAAAATTCAAAAATGCGAAAAACTAAAACCTAGTTCTAGCATTCAAAATTTCGAACAGGGAATCAAAACGGAACGGATTTCTTACCTCCCTGACGTTCCTAGAACGACGATTGTGCACCTCCGGATTCGGATACAAGACATCCGGGTTCTTCGAAGATGGAACAAACGAAATCCAATTTCTTTGGAGCTCCATCCGTTGCTCGACCACTTCTTGACTGCGTTGACGACGACTCCTTCGAGATCCTTCCGCCATTGCAAGCGATTCAAGCGAAAAAATGGAGGATTTTGGTAAAAATGGAGGTTTTTTTTCCTCTCTCTCTCTCTCGCCTGGTTCACGAACTGAGGAAGAAGAAGTGGGGGAGCCTCGGCATTTAAACCTGGTCAAAACACGGGAGCTGTAAAATTCAACCTTAGTCCGTCACGGTCCTCTTTGCAACCCGGAGGTTGTCAGTCCGTACGGACCTCTTTGCAAGGGGTGGCCAAATTACTTTCCTGCCCTTATAATCTTTGCCCCTGGCTGTCCTAAGGCCTTTTTCAGCAAATCCAAGTGTAGAATGGTCCCTAACCCTTCAATTCAATCACCGGCCGTCAATGTAAGACCGGTCCTCGCCCACTTCAACGGCAACTCAATCCCCGGCCGTCAATGTAAGACTGGTCCTCGCCCACTTCAACGGCAATTCAACCACCGGCCGTCAATGTAAGACCGGTCCTCGCCCACTGAATGTGCGCTCGCCCGAAAAAGATATGAAAAAAGGAGTCGCCACGCCGTTTTAAGAGGAAACATTGAAAACCTTTGTTTTAGAGAGAAAACATGAGTTCGGGGGTCAGGTTACGTGTTGGGAAGAACCGAGAGTTCACCCAACACGCCTCGTCCATAGACGAGTCTTTCAATCAAACACATCCAAGTAAATCCAAAGTGTGTGCAAATATTGATAATAAACGAAAAGTGATAAAATGCATCTTATTAATTATGAAACGAGAAATTACATATTGTGAGCCCATTATTTAGGGAGGCCACATCCCTGATACAAACAAACTAGAACAAATTACAAAGGAAAAGAGTCACTGCAGATGGGTCATGTGTGTCGCATGACACATCGTACCGATGACCACATGTGTCGCGTGACACGGGATCACTTGGGGACGAAAGGTGTCGCGTGACACATATGAGCCTTCTGCGAAACCTTACAATATGAATTCGAAATTAACGAAGCTATACGAGATCTAATTAACAAGTTGAATTATGAACGAAAAACATAAACAACATCGAATCGACCCAGGGAGTGTGGATATGGGTAGATCCACACCCCCTTGGGGGCTCAAACACCAAATTCAACCAAGTCAATCAATATGAGCTCAATTACACAATATATGCAAGTTAAACAGAGAGATTGCGATTGGGATTGATAATTCGAGATAGCTAGGATCGATTCTTGAATCCAAACAAAAATAGAATTATAAAATTGCAAGGAATTAAATGAGAGAGAGAGAGAGAGAGAGAGAGAGGGGAATTGTTACCCTTGTTGATTCCACGAATTCTATATCTAGTTAGATATAGAATCCTTCAATTCTTCGTTGTAGATCTCACAGCTCTGATCCAAGGGTTCCAATTGGTGTGGGTAGAGAATTGGGTTTGGATGAGAGGGATTAGGGGGTTGGAAAGGTAGGAGAGAGAGAGGTTTGGTGTTTGGGATGTTCGTCACAATGCTATTTTGGCAGAGTAACGGTAGGCTGGAATTGGGATTTATTTCAATGAGGGGGAGGGTCTTATTTATAGGCTGCGGTTAGTTGCCTTAGTATGTCGCACGACCTTACGCGTCCACTTTCCATGCCTCAAGGCGTCGCGTGACACAAGGTGGCTCAACCGCTTTTGGCGCCAAAACCGGTTCTGGAACATTAGGAAAATACCCAAAAGGTCCAACAGGTTTTATTCCCAAGGGGTCCTTTGGCATGAATGATGTACCAAAAGGTACTTCCTTCGCGGGAAACTCATGGAACGTTTCCGGAAGTCTCGGGATAGGCCGGGAATTTACCAAAACGCCCCTTAATGCAGTTTTATTATGTTAAAATGCATCGAAAAGGTTGCGAATTGGATTGGCGTACTTACAGAGCCCCTCGGCAACGTCACTTTTGGAAAAAGTGGGGTTGTCGATAAAATAAGACCCAATCTCAATGAGCGGCTGGGGTTAAGGTGAAGGCTAGAAGGGTGAGAAGGGGAAAATTATGGCTGGACCTTTCTGAGAAAGGATTCCTACGTATCCCTTTAAGAAGGGAATCAAGCCAAATCGTAGTTCGGAATTACCAAAATCAAATTCATAAGCAAGAAAAGGGGTAGAGATGTGTCTTCATACCTTTCTTTGTGCTTACTGTGACTTCTGTTGTGCTCCGCTTGAGAGGCTTTTCTTTGGGCTTGGCTCTGCTTGAGAGGCTTTTCTTCTTGGTGGGCTCCGCTAGAGAGGCTTTCCTTCTTTGGTTTGGCTCTGCTTGAGAGGCTTTTCCCTTTGGTTTGGCTCTGCTTGAGAGGCTTTTCTTGGGTTTGGCTCTGCTTGAGAGGCTTTTTCTGGGTTTGGCTCTGCTTGAGAGGCTTTTCTTGGGTTTGGCTCTGCTTGGGAGGCTTTTCGGGTTTGGCTACGCTTGAGAGGCTTTTCTTGGGTTTGGCTGCTTGAGAGGCTTTTCGGTTTGGCTACGCTTGAGAGGCTTTTTTGGGTTTGGCTCTGCTTGAGAGGCTCTTTTCTTTTTTTTTTTTTGGGTTTGGCTCTGCTTGAGAGGCTTTTCTTGGGTTTGGCTCTGCTTGAGAGGCTTTTCTGGGTTTGGCTCTGCTTGAGAGGCTTTCTTGGGTTTTGGTATTGTCGAGCTCTTCTTGGGGCTGTCACGGATACGCATGCTTTTTCGTTTTGTTCTTTCTTCTCCAGTTTGGTCGGAGGGCCAGTCGTCGAGACTCAATTGATTATTGTACCTGCGGGGGTAAAACAACAACTCCAACACGGGGTCAAAATTTGTACATCATTAGAGTGCAGGGGTATTTTGGGAATTTTGGCTTTGAGGGAACGATGTGTCGCACGACCATTTAAAGCCCGGTGATCAGTCTTTTAAAAGGGTGAGCAGTCCTCATTTTGAAATAAATTTTAGAGGGAGGTAGACGGTCGACGAGAGGAATACCATTTTGCTCGCCTTCAAATCGCTACCAACTGATTCTAGGGCTTGATTCCAATCTTGATTCATCAAAATGCCCCCTAGACGTCGACCCACCAAAAATGCTCCGACCCAAGCCCAGTTAGCCGCACGGCGAAAGAATGCCTTGAGGAATCAAAGGCCTTTTGTTCCTCAAACTGTTAGGGGAGATTTCTACCCTCATTTGAAAGAACATTCCTCGGGCCCGGAGAAGAAGGTAATAATTGTAACCCTAGCTTTTGGTGCACTGAGGAAATTAAAATTTTTCGAAAAAAGATTGATTTTTCTTTCTTTTCCTTTCTTTGTTCGAACTCGAAGTTTATGGCATGCTCTGATTTTATTTTAGCAATTGTAAAATGTATGCACAAAACCTAGTTTTGCTTGAAATTGAAATTGATTTGACGAGTAAATTTGAGATATTCATACCTGCGCTATGTTTACCTGTAGGATTTGCGTACCCGGGGCTCTCCGAGGTTGTTGGCGGTGTGGGATTTCTTTGCTGTAGGGTAGTCGGGAGCTTGTCCATTCGCCAAAAGGTCGATATATCTTTGCGGGGTTGGAGGCGGTTCTTTGAGATGGCCAAAGCTGTTGGCGGCACACGAGGAGTATTGGCTTGGTAAAGGCTTTCGAGAGAGTTACGGTGGGAGACTACTCACTCTTTTCACTTCTCTTGGGGTGAGCGGCCGATCACGCCATATGATTTTCTTTGTCATTCTTGGTGCGCCTTTCAGCGATGAGCCTTTGTATGCGGAGGAGCCTGCTACGATTGATGACCCACAGCCTCCTACTCGATGATGCTTACTTTATGGAGTTGATCGGCTTTGTTCCCCGGGACAAGAAGGGAATGGGTATGAGTTGGGAGATCTTCATGGCCGGATGGTTGACCAGAGCCTTTGGTTTTCCCGCCCGAGATGGCGGAGATCTGAGATGAGGGCAAGGGTTGAGGGCGAGAGATTGGCAGGGCGTTTGTTTGGGTTGGCTTCTCGGATATGTTTGTTTATCAATGCCACGTCCGCGGCTTTGCTTTCTTTATTGGAGCTTCGAGAGATTGGGCCACCGTTGGATCATTGTCTTGGGGGAGGCGAGGTTTAGTTTGAGTTGTTTTTGGCTTTTGATGATGTTAGTCGGGGAAAGGCTAAGTCCTTCAAGCTTGCCACTTTGCGTTTGAGGTATTTCTTGGTTTGCCTCCTTTATTTGAATATTGCTTTTACTGTCTCTTTGACTCTGCTCTGTCCTTCTTTTCGAGGCTTGGGCTTATGAGGTCATTGGGTGTTATGCTTGGAGAGTGGGGAGACATTTCCGGCTACCACATTTCACCTTGCCATGAGGCCATTGGGTGAAGGATGCTAGGCAAAAGATTCGTACGGCTGATTCTAAGGGACGGATGGCTTGCTTCTCAGTGATACCATGGTTTGTTTGCGAGGAGTCCCTGGGAGTTTGACTTTGTTTCCTTGGGGCGATAGATATCTTGGGGTCCATCTGGATCACGCCCTTCATCTTCTTGAGTGCCGCAATTGTTGGTGGGTTTGTGCAGGGATGCATTATATTTGGGTGAGAGGGTTTGTAGGCGGCACGGTCCGAGGTAGTATGGCCGGGGTTCCCTATGATCCTCCTGTGAGATGTGGTTTCCTCGGAAGTTGGAGAATGTGGTCACTTTGATCCGGGGAGAGCACGCCTTCAATTATACGGAGGATGATGCGGATTATGACACTTATGTGGCTACGAGGTTGAGATCGCCGCAGGTTGCTTTGAGACGTGATATTCCTAACGCTCTGATACTTCGATGCTCAAGGCTGCGGGCCTTCTCTGGACATGTGACGGATGCACCTCTGCCACCTCCTTTCGTTGATTTTCGGGATGGAGATCTTTGTGAGGCGGGCCACTCTTGACACCGGCGGGGTTTTTCCATATTTTCATCTTAGGAGGACTCGATCTGTAAGTGACTTTGAGCTGTGAATATCCTTCCATTCCCTTGTCTTGATCGATTTTTTGATTCTTTTTCATTTGCTTGTATCGGGTATCGGTGACGTATGCGGGGCTTTGCTCGTCGCTATCTTGGGGCCATGGACATGGTTGATCGGTTGATGAGGAGCAATCAATATACGAGGAGAGACTTGCGGCTCGAGGTCCAGTAGTTCGATGACGGTGATTCCACGGTTAGCTTGCCGGTAGGAAGAGGGCTCGTCTTGATTTGTCTGCGAGGATACTCATTTTCCTAGGACCAAGGCTGTTCGTCGTCCTCCTAATCCTCCCATCTACGATAGTGAGTCTTCCCGAGATCCTCATGAGCTTGAGACTTTCCCGTTCTGTTATGCATGAGCTCTTAGGGATGATCTGTTGTTTATCATGAGCCTGCTGATCCGGACCAAGAAGGAAGGTGATGCGATGGGGAAGACAGTGAGAGAGGCTGAGATGACGATAGTAGCTCTGCCGATGGTGATGCTTACATTTCGATGATTCGGAGTAGTCCACTGGGCGATTTATGATCCTCTTTTGATTTATGTACCTGTTTTTGGGAAAGAAACAAATACTCTCCTTTTTTTTTTTTTTTTTCTTTTCTTTATTTTTGCACCTAAAACATTATTAGTTGTTTATTTGTTTGTGCGAGCTTTTATATTTTGGGAAAGAGAAAAGAGGTGCATGGAATGAATGGCTTTTGAATGGTTTATGTGACTTTGGGGTTTGTATATGAGGGTAATGGTTCATGTGTATGTTGCTTTTGAATGAAACTTCCTCCCCCGTGATTGTTTGCGGGAGCTTTGTTGTTTGCGGCTTGGGACAAGTCGGGGAGTGCCACTGGTACATATCGATTTGCGGCTTCTTGATGTCGATCTTTGGATTTATCATGTCGCACGACTCTAAGTGACACAGGTATGTTACGTCGCGTGACATTATAGGCCGAGGTTGACAAACCTTCAGTCATGGACTTCTTCATTGTTTCCCATAATCAATCTTCTTATTCAGAATGTGGAATCCAGTAGGTTCATCGAAGAGTGAGCCTCTTTGCTAGGGAATCCATTTTCAAGCATTGCTTATCATGATAACAGCCCCGGAAATCACACACAAAAATGTTCATCGTCTTAGGCCAAAGCCCCGGCTTCATACACATCCTTATGCGGCCCCAGTCAGAGATTGATCCTTTGATTGCGGTCAGTCGGTCAGACAGCGGACAAGACTCAAGAAATTTGCATGCAGGGACATATCTTTCGGATGGTGGGAAATGAATCCTGAACTTCTGTTTATGACACTCTCGTTTTTTAGGTTTGACTCTTTTGAGAGAGTATAAGCACGACAAGGTGTGGAAAAGTGTATGGAAGCCCCTGCTGACCGAAAACAGTGTGTGGCTCTATATTCCTAGAATGTAGAAAAGAAGACTTGTCGAGACACTCGAAAACTTGTCTTATTCGTGATGATCACAAAGCTGCTTAAAACCCTTTATTGATGTTCGGGTTAGTCAAACCGCCAAAGCTGATATGAACAAGTATTTTTTATCAATCCTGAGGAGAAAATACAACGATATCGAGAATTGGATTCGGAAGGATAGACAATGTATGGGCATGGTCCTTGAAGAGACCGGATTTTCGAGATCATGCGTGATTTTAGTGAACCAAATTATGGCTGCCTACGTTCCCCTCCGTAGGAGGAGCTCAAGTCGCCGTAGTTCGGGCTCATCTCGAATGAAAAGAATGAACGTTGAAGTTCGAGAATGTGAGGACCTTCGAGAATTTTTGAGTTGAAAGAACGTGTCCTCTTAGAGTGTCGATGGGAGACACAGATGCGAAGCCCAGTGGGACATTCACGACAGATGTTTGCGGAGGAGAAATGAAGTATGCTCACATGCAACGTCAAAATGAACGGACGGAATTTGCACAATCTTCAATTGATGGTCCTTTGAGCCGGGATGGACTTGGCTCTGCTTCAAGCAATAATTTGTTTTAAGATCTCGACGATATTGGAACGCCCTTTGCTATCCAGGGTAGGATCTGTGGCCCAGGCCCGGGATTTCGATCGGTCTTCGGGTGATTCGGGATATCATGACCTCTTAAAACGAGAGGTCGGCTAGGCCTTTCTTGTTGAACCTCTAAAGATGAGAGGTTGGCTCTTGGGTATGTGTTTGGGATTTCTAAGGTGAGGGAAATGCGTGGTTGCATCTTTCTTGCCTCTAAGAATGAGAGGTCAATTTTTGGCTTTGGTCAAGGTCAAAGGTAAGGGTAATGGGAATGGTAATGTCCTCTAAAATCGAGAGGACGACTTGGGATTGGTTAGAGGTAATGGTGAGGGACATCCATCTTTGTCTCTTTATTCACTTTGAGACTCCTCTTAAGTAACGACCGAATCTTTTGAATTTTGCTCGAGAGAATCATTGGGGACTAGGCTCTCTTTCTTTTCTTCTTTCTTTTTTTGTATCTTCTCTTTTTGTATTTTTGTTTCTCTCTCCTTTTTTTTCTTTCGAAAGGAGAATTTCAGCTAGTCCCCATAATGGATTATTGCACTCGTTGTTCTTGCGCTTGGAGACGGTCGATCTTTCTTTGAATCACGGGAGTCTCAAGGATAGTCCCTCTTCTTCTGGAGATGGTTAAATGGGTTTCAAAGACATGCCGATCTTGAATTGAAGGGGTATTATTTGGTGAGGGTGAGGTAATGGTTTTCCTAAGGGTGAAAGGTTTCAACCGCAGCCCCTACCGGATGGTCCGAACGAGATTGAGTCTTCGTTTGCTTGTTAAGCTTACTTCGCGGAAGATCCATGCAAATTCATCGAGCAACGAGATAGCGAGGACGAAGGAAGATATGTGAGCACAGAGAATGCAAACTGGGGGCTTGATCAGCCCCGGTTTAGAGAATGATATCAGCAGATTTTCTTGTTCCGATTAATTCAAATACCAGTCATTTCAAAGCATTAGTCGGTGAGCAGCACAAATGATCATGTAAAATAAGACCATTTCAATTTAAGCAGAATGTAAGTGAACAAGTAATATCTCGAGTCTAGCAAGAATAGAAATAAAGACTTTCATTAATATAATAAAAGATTCACATCATGGACTTGACAGACTCACAACCGCATAAAAGACATTCTAGAACCTATGATGCTGACTGACTGATTTCTCTGGGGAAGATATCTTCGACCTCAGTTGATATTACCGAGGAAGGCCGGTAATCACATTGGGGCGAGAAGCCTTCTCGATCTTTCCCTCATCAATAAGCCTTTGGATGAGCGGCTTGAAAGGGACGCGATCGTTCGTGACATGCCCGGGATATTGATGGTAATAGCAATACTTGCTACGATCCAAATTAGCGAGAGGTTTCTTGGGTTGATAATTCTCCAGTGGCTTTATCATTCCTTTCTGTCTTAATCCATTGAAAGCTTCTTCGGTCGACATCCCTAGATCATCATATTCTCGTTTCTTGCGAGGGGGATACGGGCGGAGATCTCGGACATTGCCATTATCAGGAGAACCCAATTCAATCTTCCCTTCATCAATCAGCTCTTGGATGATTACCCTCAATTGTAAGCACCCATGGGTAACATGTCCTGAGTATTGGTGATAATCGCAATACTTGCTTGGGTCCAGGCTTTCATCATGACGGAGAGGAGTATAATTCACCAACGGGTACACCAATCCTCCGCTTGTCAGCAATTTAAGAAACTGGTTCATGGGCATTCCCACTTTTCCCCAATAAGGTCTCTTTCTTCTTTTACGGACTTTCTCGGAAGGAGGCTCGGATATTGTTGTCTCTTGCGGGGTAGGGTTCGAGTTGGCATGAAAGACATCTGATTAACAGTCGCGTCTGGAGTTGATCCCGAAGGTTGCTCATGAGAGGGTGACAAGTTGAACCCGTACGCACTCATTGGTGATTGTGGGAAACATTCTTGTGGGAGAGCTTGGTCGGGGTGGAGTTTCAGTGAACCGTTCGATTGAAGAAATGGTACACCACACAGGAATCTGGTTGGTGCTTGGCTTTTCAAATCGGGTTGCTTATGGACATTGAAATTCTCGGGGTTTGATTGCTTATACTCGACACGAGTTTGAGCCATGCGGGATGTTGGAAAAAGAATTTCACCCTGCTGTCTCCATTCATCTCTTTCATTGCATTTCTATCTCCGCAATCAATACTCTGGTCACGATAATCTCCTCATATGATCCATCTTCGTGACGAACTACGTAATTCCCGGAGGCGCATTGCTTCAACAAATCGGAATGAGTCTCTTCCTCTCGAGCTTTGGCAACTGGGCAAGCAATTGGGCTTTGCATTCCCGAATCATGGCGGCTTGAGGGCGGCTCGCAATGCATTTATTGACAAATCATCCATATCCCACTTGACTCGAAGCGAAGGGAATTCCAAAGCGAGCGGGTGACACATCTTTTGCACCAGACATCTTTGAGCAGTAGAATGAACCGGAACTTTGGAGGAAAACCTTGCAAATATTTGGAAATACGTACTGGTTAATCGCCCTTCTTGTAACAGAGCACGCCCCCCCAAACTTGTCTCTTCCCCTTGCTTCAGAAGAATTGGTTATAAGGTATCGAAGGGATAGTTTAAGGAACGGGAGAGGGAAGGAAAAATGGGACAGACTCGCACAAACACGAAATCATTTATGTTCAAGTATAAATCAGTATTTTAAATCCTAAATACAGTTGGGAAAGGATAAGCCTTTATTCATGCTAACTATGCCTCGGGGGAACCTAGTGACGCGACGTTCGAATTACAACAAATGTCTTGTTTTGAAACATATAATAGGTAATGATACCTAACCAAACCCTAACATCTTTATGGAACGAAGAGGTTCGTCCAAATTTCTAAGGAAATTTGGGCAGCATAACGGGTCTTTTCGAAGAATTTCGAAGAAAAATCCGGCATGACCTCTCGTCGGTACATGTTGGCAATGCGGCATGACCTCTCGTTTAGAACATGCCACGAGAGTGACATGTTCCCACGTGAAATCATGTTGCATTTGGCAACATGCCCACAAGGTATGAGGTTTTGGGAGAAGGTATAAGAATCTATGATATTTTTCAAAAACAATTCATTTTTGTTGTAATGAAAACATCGTATCAAAAACCAACCGTGGGTAAGGTTTGGTGTGGTGCCACCTATAACGCACTAGGGGTTTAGGTTTGATTTCAGGCGCTCAAGCGTAGGCGAATTTCATGGCCGTCCGCGATGCCGTCAATCGCACCCAAGGGTTCTAAATCTAAGTGACGTAGTGTGCGGATGACTAATTCGTTTATTTGCAAAAAACAAGATTTTTCATTTTTTTATTTTTTATTTATTTTTTTTTTTAAGAAGAACACACACACCCTCACACAAGGCAAACAGGGAACAATAATCAAATGAGTCATGCTTTGGTCTAAGGGACTGCCCTCAAACCAGTCTTCTGATGATCTGTTCAGTGGCCACCTCTTGTCGCGTGACACAGGACAACCAGAGACAAAGGTGTCGCACAACTTGGATGGTCACTGAACCAGCAGCTCCTCAAATCATCAAATCAGCCCCTGTTTTACCATATCAAGAGCAACACAGAGATACCAATGCACAACAAATGACCACAAGCACAAAGGGCTCACAAGTTCCATAATCAACAAAATGTAGGTATCACAAATGATTATCGAATAATGTACACAACATGGATGCATTGGATGTTTTTGACTAAACGAAAGCTTGACCCACTTAACACTTGAAAAACAGGTTTTCAAGTGAATTCCCCAGCAGAGTCGCCACTGAATGTGCGCTCGCCCGAAAAGGATATGAAAAAAGGAGTCGCCACGCCGTTTTAAGAGGAAACATTGAAAACCTTTGTTTTAGAGAGAAAACATGAGTTCGGGGGTCAGGTTACGTGTTGGGAAGAACCGAGAGTTCACCCAACACGCCTCGTCCATAGACGAGTCTTTCAATCAAACACATCCAAGTAAATCCAAAGTGTGTGCAAATATTGATAATAAACGAAATGTGATAAAATGCATCTTATTAATTATGAAACGAGAAATTACATATTGTGAGCCCATTATTTAGGGAGGCCACATCCCTGATACAAACAAACTAGAACAAATTACAAAGGAAAAGAGTCAGCACGGATGGGTCATGTGTGTCGCATGACACATCGTACCCGGTGACAACATGTGTCCGCGTGACACGGGATCACTTGGGGACGAAGGTGTCGCGTGACACATATGAGCCTTCTGCGTAAAACCTTACAATATGAATTCGAAATTAACGTAAGCTATACGAGATCTAATTAACAAGCTGAATTATGAACGAAAAACATAAACAACATCGAATCGACCCAGGGAGTGTGGATATGGGTAGATCCACACCCCCTTGGGGGCTCAAACACCAAATTCAACCAAGTCAATCAATATGAGCTCAATTACACAATATATGCAAGTTAAACAGAGAGATTGCGATTGGGATTCAGTAATTCAGATAGCTAGGATCTGATTACTGAATCCAAACAAAAATAGAATTATAAAATTGCAAGGAATTAAATGAGAGAGAGAGAGAGAGAGGGTTAGGGAATTGTTACCCTTGTTGATTCCACGAATTCTATATCTAGTTAGATATAGAATCCTTCAATTCTTCGTTGTAGATCTCACAGCTCTGATCCAAGGGTTCCAATTGGTGTGGGTAGAGAATTGTGTTTGGATGAGAGGGATTAGGGGGTTGGAAAGGTAAGAGAGAGAGAGAGGTTTGGTGTTTGGGATGTTCGTCACAATGCTATTTTGGCAGAGTAACGATAGGCTGGAATTGGGATCTATTTCAATGAGGGGGAGGGTCTTATTTATAGGCCGGTTAGTTTGCGCCTTAGTATGTCGCACGACCTTACGCGTCCACTTTCCATGCCTCAAGCTGTCGCGTGACACAAGGTGGCTCAACCGCTTTTGGCGCCAAAACCGGTTTACGGAACATTCCGGGAAAATACCCAAAAGGTCCAGCAGGGTTTTATTCCCAAGGGGTCCTTTGGCATGAATGATGTACCAAAAGGTACTTCCTTCGCGGGAAACTCATGGAACGTTTCCGGAAGTCTCGGGATAGGCCGGGAATTTACCAAAACGCCCCTTAATGCAGTTTTATTATGTTAAAATGCATCGAAAAGGTTGCGAATTGGATTGGCGTACTTACACCCACTCCAACGGCAACGCAAACACCGGCAGTCAGTGTAAGACCGAACCTCGCCCACTCCAACGGCAATTCAATCCCCGGCCGTCAATGTAAGACCGGTCCTCGGCCACTCAACGTCAATTCAAGAAGGAGCCAACACCTCCCAGCACGAATATCAAGGCACAAGACGCCTCCAAAACGCTCAACGGCAACTCAACCACTGGCCCTCAAAAGAGGTCCGAAGTCATCTTCTCAGCAGAAAGGGCCCTTACAAGGTCATGCATCCCCAGCAATTCAACCACCGGCAGTCAGTGTAAGCCCGAACCTAGCCCACTTCAATGGCAACGCAAGCACCGGCCATCAAAGTAAGCCCGAGCTCCTCCCCCAACAAGTCAAAGGGAAGTCGTACAAGACTGCATATCCCCCGACTCGCCATCGTCCTGGCCCACTCAACGGCAAAACAAGTACAAGAAGGAGCCAACACCTCCGAGTACAAATCCCAAGGCACGAAGCGCCTCCAAAATGCCAAATGGTGAAGCAATCACCGGCCGTCATCATTGCCCACTTCAACGGCAACGCAAGCACCGGCGGCTCATCGTAAGTCAAACCTTCTCCCAACGTACAAAGCATGAGACATCTAAACCTCTCGAAGCTCAAGGCAGCCATGCCTCCACCACCGCCGCCAGAAGACGATTCAAAGTCCTCCCGCGTGGCACCAACCGCCGCCAGAAGACGATTCAAAGTCCTCCCGCGTGGCACCAACCGCCGCCAGAAGACGATTCAAAGTCCTCCCGCGTGGCACCAACCACCGCCGTAAGACGATTCAAAGTCCTCCCGCGTGGCACCAACCGCCGCCGAAGACGATTCAAAGTCCTCCCGCGTGGCACCAACCGCCGCCGTAAGACGATTCAAAAGTCCTCCCGCGTGGCACCCACCGCCGCCATGTGACGATTCAAAGTCCTCACGCGTGGCATAACCACATTCGTAAGACGATTCAAGTCCTTACACTATCCCCACCGGAAGGCTTTAAACCACTCGGTCAGGAAGACCGTATAAATCTCCCAAATCACTATCTCCGGCCGGAAGGCCTTAAACCACCCGATTAGGAAAATCGTAAAATTTCCATCCCAGGACACCACCACGTCCTCACCGATTGACCTCAGCGGTCACCACATCCCCGGACACCACCACGTCCTTACCATTGACCTCGGCGGTCACACAACACTTCGGGCACCACCACGCCCGCACTCGCGCATTCATGACCTGCGAACTACGACCGGGCTTGATTCCCGCCGTGGATACGTAGGAATCCTATCACAAAATGGGTCCGGCCATCGACCTATGCGGTCACCCAGGACACCACCACGTCCTCACAACCGACCTCGGCGGTCACACGACACTCAGGGCACCACCACGCCCGCATTCACAAAACACTCACCCCACACCCGAACTACGACTGTGCTTGATTCCCGCTGTGGATACGTAGGAATCCTATTATAGGGTCCGGCCTCTTACCGACCTAAACGGTCACACAATAGGACACCACCACGTCCTCACACCGACCTCCCTGGGCCACTTTATCTCCCAAAGACGCGATCCAGATTAGGACCCTTATCTTATCGGCGACCCCACTTCTTTCATAAGTGACGTCGTCGAGGGGGCTTGTAAGTACCCCAACTGGATCACCCCTTTCAAACACACGGGAAACACCGCGAGACTCATCAACGCAGTCTCGACGACCCCCGGCACTCAAAACCCTCTCAAAACCCCACCAAACCAAGGGAGGAGCCTTTGCAGGATAAAAAGGGACAAAAGGACCTTTTGGGAATTTTCAGAAATTGGAAAAGCAATAATGGTCCGTACGGACCTCTTTGCTTTAATAATTACTGAATCCTCTTAAAGTCCACAATATTCCCTCAACTCAGGGAAAATGATTACCCCACTGCAGAGTTGGTCCGTGCGGACCTCTTTGCATGTCAACTTGGTCCGTACGGACCTTATTGCACGAGGAACATCATAATTGCAAATATTCCTCCATCATCACGAGATTCCCTCAAATCGAGGAAAACCAAAAGTCTGGATTACCAGGGAGGTCCGTACGGACCTCTTTGCACCAAATCTGGCACTATAAATAGAGGGCTCCCCCTCCCCATTTTCACACACCTCCCACTTCTCTCTTCCTCCCTAGGCCTTCTGGCTTCCCCTCTAAGTCCTTCCGAGGCATTCGCGGCCCCTTTCGGATCCTTCCGAGGCCTTCCGAGCCCCCTCGTGGTGCTCA
Organism: Adenophora triphylla var. japonica; assembly: GCA_022495995.1. Lineage (NCBI taxonomy): Eukaryota > Viridiplantae > Streptophyta > Magnoliopsida > Asterales > Campanulaceae > Adenophora > Adenophora triphylla. Next base: position 193,424 of record JAFEMH010001700.1, on the reverse strand, counting down.
GAAGCCTCCCGAGCGCTCCCGCGACGCTCCCGCCGCCCGAGGCACTCTCGAGGTACTCTGAGGCCCCTCGTGGTACTCCGAGGCCTTGCCTGGTCTTTCCACGGTGTCCCGACTCTTTCCGAGTCAAACCGGCGATCCCAAACCACGCCGAAACTCTGCCCGAGTGACTCCTGCCACCCCAACGCACGCCGAACCTCTGCCCGAGTGATCCCGACGATCCCCACGCACGCCGAACCTCTACCCGAACGCAGCCTGCAACATCAACTCACGCCGAAACTCTGTCCGCAGACAACCGATCCCTCCCGAAGCAATCCCGATCCGTACCGGAACGCTACTCCGACTTCAAACACTATTCCCCAGCGGAAGACAGACACGAACCAACATTGGTAAGGCTTCCTTCCCTTACTATTTCAATACATTTCAATACATAGCATACAATGTAGACATCCGATACAGCATGCATTTTTAAAAAGCACACACACACACACAACATTTAAAGGATATTAGGGGTATCCGAAAGACTCGTTTTACGAGGCGACTCGGGTGAGCTCTAATATTCTAATATTCTCTTCCCGAGGAGTCATCTGACCTCCGAACTCAAAATCTCATCACACAAAAACAGTTTAAAATTATCTTTAAACTGATGCCCTTTTTCAATGTTTTGGGCTTAATAAAAACGGCGTGGCGACTCTGCGAATGCGAAAACAAAAACGGCGAGACAAACCGCCGCCAACGCGAAAGATGCCAGATGCCGGGGCGCGATCCGTCGCTGCCTCTCGGATCCGGGTAATTTCAATTACACTTGGAGCGGCCGTGCAGTTCATATCGAGTCAGAACGGGTTAACTCAGCAAAAGGGAGCGGCCATGCAAACCCCTTGACACGGCCGTGCAAAACGTCTGGGGAGTTGCGTCGTTCCAGTCAAAAAGACGCACCCTTCTCCCTCCTCCCTCATTCACTTCATCTCCTTCACTCTTCTCTCTATACCTCTGCCCCACCCACCTTAAATACCCATCTCTCTACCATTCTAACCTACATTACAACCCTCAATCATCCTCAAATCCACCACTCAATCATTTCTCTCCCACCAAAATCAGTCCAAAAACCCTCCTAAAACCCCAATTCCGAAAATACCAAAACCCTTCACCCATTTCATAAAATTCGAAGGGATTGCTCAAGGTTAAGGTTAAGGAGGAAGCTCTTGGACATTTCAGTGGTTGGGCATCAAGGATTTCGGGTTTATTCAGCAAATTTCTTCGGGTAAAAACTCCTTCACCTCTCTTGTCTTTTAATTTTTAAGGTTTTGAGATAATGTACGCCAAAGGGAAAGGGAAGGCTACGAGAGAGCAACAAAGAAGTCCCGAAAAGAGCAAGGCTCTTCCTCTAACTTTAATCCTACTCTCAATACTTTGGGGATTGATTTTAGAAGCTTCAAGGGAGACGGCACGTTTTGTTGCCTTGAGTTCTAAGAGGATTAGGCCAACCCAATTTCTGATAGGCTTGCCACGAGAACATTAGGACTTTACGGGGATGTTCTTACTCTTTTTAGGGGATTGAGATCCGATGGCTTCCTTCAGAAGCATGAGAAAACCTATGAGGTCCTTACCTTAGAATTTCTGAGTACATTTAGGATGAAAATTGTGGAGGAAACTTGTAGATTGACAGGAAGGGTTTTTAATCAGTTCCATTTGGACTTTCGCCTTGGAGGAAGAGAGCTTCATTTGACCGGGCCGAGATTAGTAGAATTTTGGGATTATCATTTCAAACGGAGTCTTTTCCCGACATGCCCGTTGAATATAATGAGACTGCTTTTTGGAACCAAATTACCGGCCTTCCATCCTACACATCCCGGAGTGCCAAAGCTTCTTCTATCATTCACCCATCCCTCCGCCTCATTCATAGGATGTTCGCTTGTACCATCTTTGCTAGAAAGGATAAGGGAACCGTGAATAGAAAGGAGTTGTTTGTTTTATGGTGTTTTGTTTGGGAGCGAAGAAGGATGAATTTGTGTAATTTCTTCTTTGAGTTAATTGGTGATATCGTTTCTCCAACCTTTAATGGGGAAATTCATATGGGAGGAATTGTTACATTATTTGCCAAGCATTTTAATTTTGAGATTCCAAATGAATGGGTAGAGGTGAGAGGGTCGACAAAACTGGATATTCCAACCCTTCGGACTATGCAGCTCATCTCGGTGAGGGGAATAATGAGTATAATTGGTTAGTAGGAGCGGATAAAACGCCCTACATTGTACTCCCAAGCAACAATCTCCCCACCATTCGGATAAGAGAGCCCGAGACTTGGATATTCCCAAATGCCATTGGAGGAGAGAGCCAAGAAGAAGAAGAAGAAGAGATTCAAGCCCCACTGCCACCCGACTTCTACCAAAGGTTCGATTAAATGTTTGCCCAACAAGGTCAACTACTTGAGCAAAACGCTCAAATCCTTCAACAACTCGGCCAAATGGATGGTCGTATTCAACATGCTCAAGGAAGGATTGACGACATTTACAACTATGGGGCAAACTATTGGGACAACTTTCCACCACCACCACCATTTTAGTAAGTTTTTCTCTTTACCCTCCTGGGATTTGGCATTGTTCCTTGAAACATTGAGGACAATGTTCATTTCAAGTGTGGGGGGGTATATCTATCCTTTTATTTTTTCGCTTTCTAGTTTTAAATTTTTACTTGCTTTCTAGGTTAGATTTAATCGCTTTCTAGTATAATTTTTTCTTTTTAACTTAGTTGCATTTTTCTTTTTATGCATGTATAATAGTATATAAAAAAAAAAAAAATCCCTATGATGATCAAAAATCATTATCTTTATGCTTGCCATTTGCCCTAGTATAAATGCCTATTTATCTTTCATCTCATATTTTCTATACACTTAGAAATCTATAAAAAGGAAAAATATAAAGGATATTTTTAGGAAATAATTGAAAGCCTCATAAGTTGATATAGCACAATATAGAGTCTCATCAAGGAAAATGCATTTGATTAGAAGGAATCTTCTTTATGCTTGGTCATTTATGCAAATATTGAAAATATTTCTTTAAGATTGTACATCTTTTATCTTTATTAAATATTTATTCCCTTTTTAGAAGCATCTTTTGTTTGCATCCCTTGAATCACACCCTTTCATAAATTCCATCCTTCCATTTTTCAAATCAAATCAAAATAAAACACTTTTATCTTATTGCTAAAAAGAGTGACATTTGTCACCAATCCTTAAAAGCAAAAAGAAACCTATTACCTCCTAAGTAACTCGGGGCACGGCGTTCGCTGCGACGATGCTTCCTTGCCAAAACGGAAGTAATATCCAAAAGTATTCTTGATCTAAGTATTAGGAACATGGGGTTCGCAACCACAATGTCTCCTACTTAAAAGGATCAAAAACAACTTAGGTCTTTTGCAAAAATATAACACGTGCAAAAATAAGATAAATTTGTTTTACTTTGATGAGATTTTTTCACTATCATCATCCATTTTTCACCCTTGTGATTCAAGAATGTAATACACTTCTTCGGAACTTCTAATTTGTGAATAAATGTTTATACCTTCTCTTTTACATTTTAAAGAAATAAATTCATCTTTTCTCAAAAATCACTCTAAAAAAGTGACAGCTTTTTCTACCAAGAAATAAATCTAAGATTCTTCCTTCTAGCATGCTTTACTTGGTCAAAATTATATATATGCTATATTAGGTTATTGTCTTACATTTTATCTCTTTAAAATATCCCTAAAATATTTCTTCCTACAATAAATTTTTAAAGGTATTCAAAATATGATTAGAAAGATAAAGGCATTATCTAAAAGGCATTTAAGGGCTTGCTACTTTATTTCTGAGGGATCAATCTTGCTTTTTCTCCCTCTCCGTATTTTCATCCTAAGTTTGCTTGGGGACAAGCAAAAGCTTAAGTGTGGGGGAGTTTGATAAGTGACTATTATATAGTCATTTATCCTTACTTTTATATACTTTTTATTACATAAAACATCATTTTTCATTTCATTTCATATACTTTTTAGTTCCTTTTCCTTATTTTCTAGATTTTACGCTTTTGGTATATTTCTTGCATTTAAAGACAGGTTTTAGGTTCATTTTTATCAAAAGGATACTTGGACACTTCAAGGCAAAAGACATGAAAGAGCACCAACCAAATCAAGCACACAAAGCTAAATTTCAGAAGGAGCGGCCGTGTACTAAGATGGAGCGGCCGTGCACTTGGCCTTTTCGTGCCATTTGTGGCCCTAAAATATAGAGTGGCCGTGTCTTGAAGAGGGAGCGGCCGTGTCATTATATGGAGCGGCCGTGCGGCTTGGACAGAGCGGCCGTGCGAAGTGTCAAGACTCAAATTCAAATGCGGCGCCAAGGGTCACACGAGCGTGCAACTTCCTTGACGCGGCCGTGCAAAACGCGACTGCAGACGTAAAGGCACCTTTTGATGGCACCCGATTGAAGAGTCTCCTCCCTTTTATAAATAGGACCCTAGTGATCAGTCTTAGATACGAATTTGGAGAGAGAAATTACTGATATTAGATAGATAGAAAGTATAAAAATTTGTGACAACAATTTTCCAAAGGAGTTTGAAGATCAAAGTCATTATTTGTTCTTGGAATCACTTTGGAGGAAAAGCAATAAAAGTGAAGCATTATTCTCAGCAATCGTCTTCTTTATTCATAAGTCTTTCTTACTCAATCTTTATTTCTACTTTTATGTTATTAATGGCTTGTGAGTAATCCCCCATATTCTTGGGATTGGAAACTCAAAAGCATACTTATTCATCATCCAAAAATATTTAGTCTTGTCTTCTTCCTTCATCTAAAACAATCTCTTTATATTATTCTCTAAATGCCTTACATTTTGGAGATATCCAATTTGTATGATTCAGTCAATTGAGAGAAGTACCTAGCGGAGAATCTCGATTGACGGAACCATATAAAAAAACTAGGTTTCATTGATCACGAGAGTAGTTCAATGGCCTAGGGATGTTCCTTTAATGGAAAGTATGTTGACTCTCGTCCTTAATGGATTCTTACTAATTATGGTCAACTAGAGATAAGGTTTTAACGCCCGTTTGTGACAGGGCGGGAATAACGTAAACGGAAATCTCAAACAGTTAGGACATAATTAGTGAAGAATACAAACGCTATTGTCTTAACCTGAAGTAGTGTAGGCTTAACATACCATCCTTGCTTTTTATGAAAACATTTTATCTCTAAGACAATGACAATTTGATGAATAAGATTATGTGTATGATTTCCAATCCCGAGAATGCTTCGTTTTATAAGAAATTAATCTAAGTACTTTCTGTTTATGTTCTCTCTATTCTTCTAAAAACAAATTTTATCTTCCCCCAATCTTTTCTATTATTTTCTAAAGACAAAAATATTCCCTAGTAAACCCTGTCTCTGTGGGATCGACCCGTACTTGCACCCGCTATATCAAAATAGCCCGTGCGCTTGCGGAATTAAATAAACCGTTAGATTTCGACCGAACATCGGGAAACGAGCGACGGAATATAGAAGGAGGACCAAGACAAACCTGGAACTCTGACAACATAGAAACCTTCCTGAAAGACCCTCCTAGTCTCAATCCCCCAGTGAGGAACCCACCAACGAATCTGATGCGTACCAAGCTGTGTCATCCATCTCTCACAGGCGGACTGATCCATATCCAATACAAGAGGCCGCTGAGCAAACGTCCACGGACTAAAAGACGCCGGAGACTCGGGCATGGCTTGAAGCCTCTCTCGCAACCACAAGGTGAGCAAAACGAGGCATCCCCCTCTCATAAACCTATCTCCAGTCGCCAGGCGATCAATCCCGTGAAGGGTTTCCCCCAGCACCAATGGAGCAATATCCTCCCCGACTCGGCAGTGCCCTACCACATCCAACAAAGCGCCGTCACATACCCCAAGGGAGCTGACCATGAAAAGCGTCGCTATCACGCACAAAGCAAACGCATCCCACAAGACGTCACTCTCATCATCACTCATAAACCGCTCAGGCAGCACAGAAATGTCAATATGACCAGAATCAAAAGTCATACCTTGCACTTCTTCCAACAAAGTCCGAAGAAAGCATGCGAGCTTCACGCTCACGGTCGCACCGCCGATCAAAGGAAGCGAGATGGCCTCCACCTCCGGTCCTCCAATCAAAGCCCAAAAATCCTCAAAGGTAGGCGTGACTTCATTGTAGGAGAAGCTATACACGCGCCTCCTAATATCCCAGAACCTTGCAGCAGCCCGCAATAATTCCCAATCAGGATCTAACTCCTTAAGGGACCAAACCGAGCAGAGTCGAAATCTCACCTCGAAAGCCCGTTTATTGTGCCTCATATGGTACCTCATCCACGTTTTGAGCCGCTCAAGGAAGTATGCTCGTCTCTCCTTCGAAAGCCTCGGTAAAACTCTCGGAACAAACGAAGAATCCATGGGAAAAATGGAGGTTTCTAGAGAAAATGGGAAAGAAGAGTCGAAGGGATTGCAAATGGGAAATGGGGGAAATCCAGACTTTCTGTGACTCTTATTTCCTCTCCAAAAGTAAGACACGTCCGCACGGACCACTTTGCATGCTGGAGGTGTCCGTGCGGACCACTTTGCAGTCTGGCCCCAGATTTTCAAAGAACCGCAAAAGCCATCCGGTCACGGCAGAACCTTATCCCCAACTGCTCAAAAGCCTGGCCAAAGCCATTTCCGGCCACCATACACTAACCACAAATGCATTCCCAGCTCATGCGACATGGACAAAAATAAAAATAATCTAGCAACAATTCCTAATCACGGGAATCACAAATACATCATTACATCTTAAATAAAATACTTTGTTGTGCAAATACGAGTGTTTTATTACAGATACCAAATGTCTGTTGCTCTACAAAAAAAACCGAAAGAGGGAAAGCAAAAGAGCCATACTCCGACTCATCATCATCATCCTTCACAAACGAGAAATTCGGCATCTCGAAAAACTCGATAGTCACATCCTCGTCATCAGAATACTGGACCCCCTCCTCGTGCGAGTACTCGACAGTCACATCCTCGTCATCAAAGAAGAGATGCGAGGACGAACCCTCACCCTGTGCGCCCGACCGACGGAGGAAAGAACTGATAAAGGGTCTGCGGCCTCTGGGCCCCCGAAGACATCCCCACATCAAAGCTCTGTCGCTTCCGAACCGGCACCTCAGACTGTGGCCCTGGCTCAGCCCTCAAAGAAGGAGCATCCACAGACATCCTCGAAGGCATCGGCTCGAACGCCGTCGCGCTCCGCGAAGACCTACAAGACATCTTCCCCAAGAGCTTCTTCATGAAAGCCCTTAACCCCACATACCGACGGGTCAGCGTGTCTAAGGATCACCCCGAGACCTGCGCAAGCAAAGCAACGAAAGAAACGCTCAGCAAAAGAGATACAAGTATACTCAACAAAAGAGAAAAATACAGAAATGATGCCAAGATGGAAAAGAGTAAGCACACTCACCGGAGCATCCGGGTCAACCCGATAAGCAGCAGGACCATGCTCAGGGAGGGTCACAGTCACCCTCCTCCTCGAAGAGTCCCCACGAACGTACGTGAAGTCAGCCCAAGCACTGGGACATCTAGAGGACGTGGCGGGCCATCCTGCCTCTCCCTCGCCAACACCTGTGGCGTCCTCAGCTTCCGCCTATCAAAGGTCGCATACTCCTCGCCCTCCAGGACGAACTCCTTGGTACTCACGCCGTTCTGGTACCTCTCGTACTCCAGCACGTCCATATCAAGAGGACTCATTATACCGAAGGGCGGATCCCTCGGAGCCATAGAGGGCACACATGCGACATGCTACCAGAAGACCCTCTCCCCCAGATACATGGCGTCGCAAGTTAGCCCCCGCAGCAGCTTCCTCTGCCGTGTCACCCCGGGGGCACCCTCCAACTCATCATCGCCATACCGAGTCCAAGGGTACAGCTCAAACCCCTCCGAACTGTCACTCTCCAGGTACTCCTGCACATCCTTATAGGTGAAGATGACCTTCCCCCTGCTCATCCTCAACATCCAACTTTGATCTTAACGGTGCTCATTCCCTGTGTTGTGTTCTAGGTACATCCAAACAATATCCTGTCAGATATCCTACCTTATTCAGATGCCCCAAAATTCTTGGCGTCATCAGTGTTTATGGTGGTGTATGGGCGAAAGGTGGTGGTTGTGGCTATGAGATGGTGGTGATGGTGGGTGGTCAGTTATAGTTATGGAAGATGAAGAAGAAATATGGAAGATGAAGAAGGTATGATGTGGTGTATGAATGTAGACATTTTCTCTCTCCTTCAATCCTTTTAATTTAAGAAATTTCAAATAACTTTCTTATAAGGAAAATAAATTTCAATTTGACCCAATCTGTTAGGGTTTAACAATTTTTTCAACAAATTTCGTTAAAAAGCTTTTAACTGACCAAAAAAAAAAAAAAAAAAAAAACATATGGAGCCCTGTATTAGCAAAAAAAAAAAAAAAAAAAATGGGTCCCCGCTTGAAAAATCCCCAATAATATCAGGCTCCAAATTGTCATTTATCCCGTTAAAAATGATTAAATAGCTTTGTATAGTTAAATGGAAACATTACTAGTATAATTTAAAATGAGATGAGTTGCATAGAATATCTCAATTTTCAAAAATTGACAAATTAGATATCGGATTATGCTGACATGGCGGGATTTTTCTGTTGCCGGAACCATAAGTTGTGATTGCCGTTTGCTGGTGCCGGAACAAACGTACTGCATCACCCAAGAACCGCAGTTTAAAATGACCGTACTCTTCTTGCCTTCACCATTCTTCCTCCGGTTCTCCATTACAGGTTCTTCTTTCTCTCCCTCTCTTCATTTCACACACATAATAGGAATCTAATTCCATCAATCTGATTCATTTACGTTACGGCCAATTTTGGAGATGTGTAGGCAAATCGGAAAGACCTAGATTGTTAAATTACGGTCGAATTAGTTGTAAGGAAGCAGAATTTAGGGTAGCAGCAATGTCCTCATCTTCTTCAATGGTGATGAATAAATCGAAGAAGAAGCAAGTGTGGATATGGACGGAGAATAAGCAAGTTATGACGGCGGCCGTCGAGAGAGGATGGAATACTTTTATCTTCTCCTCCCATCTTCGTCAGCTCGCCTCGGACTGGTCATGTAAGTTCTGAACAGTAGACCCCCTTTTTATTTGACCTATTCTTCATATTATCTTACATGCTGTCTTAGATTTTTATTATAGCTTAGGTTTGACTGATTAGAGGATTGCATTTGTAAAGATGATTGCTTTTAGTTGCGATAGAAATTATAATCGAGTAAATGCTTCTTAAAATTTCAGTTCTCAGTGTTGGGCGTCATACTGGACATCTAGTTTAAGTAATAGAAATTACAACTCCAAGATTGTGCCATTTAGACTGTCACATGGTTTGGTTCTGATACCATTTTGTAGATGTTTAAGTGCTTTCTGGTTTCTCCTTGCATGCTTTTTGACGAGTTTATTTTGTCAATTATGTTGGGTCATCATAATAGCTTGAAGTTTGCTAATATATTTTTACGATAACATCTTGGGTTTAATGAATAGATTATGGACTTAGCACTAGAAGAATACTGGGGAAAAGGATTGGATATGCATTTCTAAGAAAATGAGGAAATGATACGAAGTATGAGTTAACGGTTTATTGTACAGTACTTCATAAAACTTTGACCCTAATTGAGTGTTCATTTTCATTTTGAAGGAAATTTAGAAAGTTGACATCTAAGCAACTTTAGTTTTTCAAAAAGGCTCTCGTTTATGGATGAAAGGGGCAATTAAATTATGGGTTTTGCACTACTATGAAAATTGGTATATTCATCTTCATATTGATACTATTCTTTCATATTTCTTTCATCACACGTTCATGGATCCAACTAAATCCTTAAATTACTGAGACTTGACAGTTTGTTTATTGTGTTCTTTGACTGCAAAACACATTTGACTTCTTGTGAGCCTCTCTATTTGCTTGTTGTGTACTTGCCTAGTGGCTAATTCTTATTTATGGCTCCTTGTTTCTATTGCCCAAATAGTGAGGCTCACAAGTATGTGTACTTGCCTAGTGGCTAATTCTTATCTATGGCTCCTTGTATTTATTGCCCAAACCTGAGGTTTACCTGGCCCCCACCCCTAAGGTTTGGTTGTTATTTGATTTATGGTTGTGAGTTTGCAGTGATTGCATTGATTACTCCTCTTTTTATTGAAGAAGGAGTTGTTTTCGATACGGAGAACAAAAGAATTGCAACATTTTCAGAGATATCTTCTCCCCAAGAGTTGGAACAACTCCAACCATTGGGTGGACTACCAGAGAATATCATCATAGATCTACTAGATTGGCAGGTATGCCATTTTATCTGGTTCTATGTGTGAACAATGGCTTTTAATGCTGGCACAATTTTAAAGTTGTTTTGAACAACTGATATTTGATGGTAACACTGTGAAATGTATATAGCCCTTTCTATTTGAATATTATAGTATCAGGTGGAACTACTTTTAGATCTATATGACTATATGGTCCGCCTATGTGATTTGTATGTTGATGTAGGTGCTAGAGCTAATATAGGTTAATCATGCAATTGAGTTCCCATGATGCTACTTACCAAAATTACTTTGTTTATAAGGATGTATAAGATCTACCCTCATAGTTACGAAAGGCTAGGGCCTCTCTCGCCCGCCTCGCCTTTTTGGCGCCTTTAGGGGTCTACCGCCTTTTAGTTTTGAGGCGGGCTGTTGTGCGCCTTTTTGGCACAGGCGAGGTCTTTCTTTGTTATGGCGAGAGGCGTGAGTAGTCCGCCTTTGTCAAAAGGCATAATAGGCGTATGTGTAATGTTAAACTAGATCATTTTGTAATTTTAGTTTTATTATTTTAACTTAAAATGCGTTATTTTGGGAACACATGGGGCAAAGATAGCTTGTGGAGTGCATGAGAAAGAAAGATATCTGTAATTTCTCTCGAGCGATCAAAAGAAAATAAGTGTAATAAATAACGAATTAGAAGGACGATGAAGAAGTGTGATAAAAAACACTATCGATAGCTTGCTTTATTCTAATTTTTAAAGGGAGGTTTGCAAATTATATTATGTTTACTAGTTTACTTTGGGTTTCCTTTTGTCATTTGAAATTTTAGCTATATCTTATGTTCATCTCTAGGTATCCCTGGGCATGAACTTATATATTTGAATTCACTTATTTTCACACTTTTAAATGACTACTTGTTTACTTATTTGAAATCAAATGTATTATTTTGTCCTACAAGTCTCACTTTTGGGGTGTTTTAATTATGTTAAGTTGATATTACATGTGAAATTGTGATATTTATTTAATGCAAAATTCTTGTTCTTACATGTTTACGCTTTGTTTAATATATTTTACACATATATTACTTTACTATTCCTTTTGTTTTATTTTACCGCCTTGCTCGCCTTTCGGCCTCCTTTCAATGCCTCGCCATTCGCCTTTTCTAGGAACCTTTCACCCGCCTCTCGCCTCTCACCTTTCGCATTTAACAACTATGTCTACCCTAGTGGCGCTGGATTTTGTAAAACGATGGTCACCCAGGCAAATCTTACTAAAGGGGTTCTCAAAGTGTGTCCTTCTGGCACACGTTAGCCAAACCCTAAGGATGCATCACTTCTCATTTACACTTGTCAAATCTTTTGACTTTGCTTTCTTTTCCCCTTCTCATTGATACTTCCTATAGCTACAATGGAAGTTGTATGATATACCAAGCTACTTTAGCATGCTAGATGAACCAGCCCCTCTTTGTATGTTTCTCACTTTGTTTTACATCATTCCACGACAAAAAAATAAATAAATTATTTCAACTACTCTATTGTGAGCCCTCCATCTAAATAACCTACCATGGTTCTTTCTTGATTTCACATGTTAGCTTAGTTATTTTTTTGATTGACATTCCAGTGTGATTGCATATAAGGTGAGTAGTAGGTAAGCTCCACTTCACCGTTTGCTCTTGGTCATGTAGGTGATACCTGCAGAGAATATTGTTGCAGCATTTCAAGGCACTCACAAAACAGTGTTTGCCATCTCAAAATCTCCCTCTGAAGCTCAAACTTTCCTCGAGGTTAAGAGCGTAGCTACTTATAGTTGAGCTCTTGCTAGAGGATATAATGCTTGCAATGCCTCTGAAATTTTTAACGTGAAATCTTACATGAAAGTCTTTCCTGTTCAGATAATTAATTCTCTTTTTCCAGGCATTGGAGTTGGGTTTGGGAGGAGTTGTATTGAAAGGGGAGGATGTTAAAGCCGTCCTAGAGCTGAAGGTAGAGCTTCTTAGAATAGAGGTTCTTCCTTGCTGAGCATTGCTTATTAAATTTAGTTGATATTATCAGGAGTATTTTGACAGAAAAAGTGAAATAGGCAGTCTACTGGGCTTGACCAATGCCACTGTTACTCGTGTTGAAGTTACTGAAATGGGTGATAGAGTTTGTGTGGACCTCTGTAGTCTCATGCGACCTGGAGAAGGTCTTCTGGTATTCACCTTTTGTTCAGGCTGGTCTTTATTGATTCATAAATGCTCCCTTACTACTTAAAAACTTTTGACACTTAATATGGAAGTTCTCCTTTCGTAGGTTGGATCCTTTGCGAGAGGACTCTTTCTTGTCCACTCAGAATGTTTAGAGTCAAATTACATTTCCAGCAGACCTTTCAGAGTCAATGCAGTAAGTTTTTTCTCTGAGTATTGATGAGAAAGCTAAGCTTGATTGATGACTATTCTTAAATCAAAAGCGACAACCTCACCATTAACGTGAGTAGATTTATGGTGCATCTGCTTAGTGATTTACCAAAATCTTGGTGGAACAGCCTTTAATTTGTTCCCATGGTTATTCTTTCCTTTTCGATTTCTTACCTGGAGCTGGAGTGACACAGAACGAATTGAAAATATTATGAAATCACCAGGCTCAACCAAATTATAATTCATATTGGTAAAGACTCACTAAATCATGCATTTTATCATTGTTAGGTGTGGGTCTGTAAACTGGATACATTCGGTTCACGGGAGATTTTTTTAGTGTGTAAAGAGTAGTTCTGATGTCGTCTTTGTCCATCTCGTGATGAGGCTCATAGAGTCTACATCTGTCTCCATTTAGTTGGGACAATTTTTGAGTTAAGTATCTGCTCTAGAAAATGACTTGTATCCATCATTTTACTTCCTTCGATGATTATATTGTTATGATGGATGATAGGCATCAAAGGTAATTCCTGTCTGATATCACCTTTACAGATCATATTAAACTATATATCTAATTGTTACTGTTTTTTTTTTATTATTATTACCGATAACTGCCCTCCATTTAAAATATTGTTATTTGTAATTCTTCTCTCTAAACAGGTGCTTCTGTCATACAAGCTTTTTTCCTCCTCTTACTCCTTCCTGGGGGAATATCTTGGCCTTGATATAATGTTGTTTTAATATTTGCAGGGGCCAGTTCATGCCTATGTCGCTGTTCCGGGAGGGAAAACGAGTTACCTTTCAGAGTTGAAAGCAGGGAAAGAGGTGATTGTGGTTGATCAATGTGGTAAGATGCGAACAGCAATAGTTGGCCGTGTGAAGATTGAGACTAGACCGTTGATCATTGTTGAGGCAAAGGTGTGTATATGTTAAAATTTGCTGCAAATTATTCATATGTAAAAGGTAAAGTCTATGTGCATCCCTGGTAGCAAAGTCAAAGGGCAACTCCAACGGGTGGGTATCGAAATCAAATATTGATACCTACCTAAAGGCATTAGCATCTCCAATGACAAAATATGTAGGTATCAAAATTTGGTTTGGTACTAAGGAAGGTAACACATTTACCTTCCTTAGTACCAAACCAACATGTGATACTTGCTCATTTCACCGGGGGAGATACTAGTACCATGACAGAGCTGCCATACCAAAATTTGATATCTATGTCATGGTACCTTTTCTTTCTTTTTTTTTTTTTCCTCAATAAAAAGGAAATCACTTTGTTAAAGGGACTGAAAATTAGTTTTGGTACCAAATTAGTTTTTTTTTTCCGTCCAATTATACCATATTAAATAAAAAAAAACTTTATTTCTATTTATCTATTTATACAATACAAAGTTAATTTAATTTTGTCAATAAAAAGGAATTCACTTTGTTTATTCATTATATATCTTTTTAATTTCATCTTTTACTTCATTTTAAATTCAATTATATTTATATTTAATTATTAATAATATTTTTAATGTGAAAGAAACTAATAAAATAAAAGTAATAATTTGAGACATTAATTATATACCTACTATTGGAGATGTTAGCACCTTTAACTTTAACATAGATATCAAAATTTGATTTTCGATACCTACCATTGGAGATTGTAATTTGACACCTTATAAATAGTGATCCACAGGGTACCAAAATTTGATTTTGATATTCAATGCTTATTACCATGCATTCATTTGAGTGATCCACCATAGATATAGAACTCTAAACCCAAGTTTCTTGACATGAAGTTTCAAATACTCCCTCTGTCCCAAAAATGAGTCTCACTTAAGAAATTGAATTCTTTTTTATTGGAATTTGACCAATATCATATGAAAATTTTAATTATCATCATAAAATTCTATAAATTGTTATTTATAGTATTTTTAATGTTGCATCAATTCCAATTTTTGGAATTGCCATTGGAACAAACTTTTTGGAATTGCCATTGGAACAACTTTAGAAGCATAAATAAGGAGAAAATTACGTTCAGTGTCGTATCAGTTGAAGCGTGTAACAAATTGTCTGTAAAGAAGGCGTTTTTGGCCTACAGCGGACGTGTTGGCTAGCAGAACAGTCTATTATAGTGCTCAGGCGAAGTACAACAGGTCTCTTCCACAATTTGTTGTAAATGAACAGGAGAACAAATTTACTCGTACTACTTTTTCTGATTTAGCTGCTAATATTATTTCCTTAAAACTTCCCAGAACAAGAGTTGCTAAAGATAATTATTTATTCCAGTTATTAATTAATAGCTTCTGATACTGCAGGTAGATGTTGATAATGATACCTTCTATAGCATTTTTCTACAAAATGCTGAAACAGTGGCCTTAATCGCGCCCCACCAAGGTAATATCTCACTACAAGTTGGTGTATTTTGCAACAACAACAACAACAGATTACCAGATTTCACCTGGGTATATGCAATTTTTTTCAGGGGTAGGAGAACAGAGAAGAGCAATTCCAGTAACCTCACTCAAAGTTGGTGATGAAGTTTTGCTGAGAATACAGGGTGGTGCTAGGCATACCGGGATCGAAATTCAAGAATTCATTCTAGAAAAATGAAGGAAAAATTCCTCAAGGGCCCTCATGTTCAGATTTTATTCCATTTTAAGGAAAGACCTTTTGTAAATTCCAAATAAATAGTTCAACCGAAATTATAATTCTCCAAACACCCGTAGGCTTCCCCTCCCAGAGAAAACCTTAACCTCCCTCCTCTCTCCTCGTTTTTCATCTTTTCTCTCTAAAAATCACACACACACACACACACACACACACACACACACACACACACACACACACACACACTCAAAGTTCTCTCTCTAAACCATCTCCAGCAATGGCGACCAACCTTATCCGGCGACCAATCTAATTAGATTCTAGCCGCCAAGCCTCGTTACCTTCGTTCTTTGCCTATTTGTTCAGATTTGTGTTGTGTGTTAAGATCTTTGCGAGTGTGTTCAGATCTGTGTGTGAGAGAGAGGTAGCAAAAACAGAGACAAAGAGATGGTTCAGGCGAGCTCCGATGACACTTTCCGGTCACTACCTCTGTCGCGTACACAGGTTCTCCGGCGTTACTCTCTTACTCAAACCTGGATATGAACTTTGATAAAGAATGGCTTTTCCATGCCCCTCTCTCTCTCTCTCTCTCTCTCTCTCTCTCTCTCTCTCTGGTGTGTGTGTGTGTCCTTCCCAAGCAATTTGCTGTAATTTGTTGCTGTTTATTGTTATCTCTTTATTTTTCAATCCAAACTACTTTAACCATTTACTATCAAAGTTCAATCGGCTATAAGAATGAAATCAATTTAATGACAATTCATCGTACTCGTATGTGTTGGATAGCTTTCTAGTATTGTTTAATTTTGTTCATAAATTTATTCAGATTTTTGTTATTGGGAAATGATGTTATTGGATTAATGCTAAAAGATATGTTCATCTTACTTACATACGGATATCACATTAATGTTATATCACATTTGAGATATCAATTAAATTTTCACTCTTAAAGCTTAATTAAAAGAGGTAAATTAGATTTATTCATTAGCTAAAAGAGTTGTAATGTGTAAATTATCAGATTATTTTTTGGCTATTATTGGAATTTTTGATTTTTTTGTTTGAAAAAAATTGTCTTATTATAAGTCAATTATAAGTGTTTAATTGATCTCATAATTAAGTTATAAGAGTTGTAATGTGCCAATTATATGATTAATTCATTGTTATTATTATTGTTTTTTTTTTTTTTTGTTGAAAAAATTTATCTTATAAGTAAATTATAAGAGACAATGTAGTTATAAATGGCAAGTTGGTCTTATAATTTTGTTATAAGAGTTGTAATGTGTAAATTATAAGATTAGTTCGTTGTAATTATTGATTTTTTTGATTTTTTTGGTTGAAAAAAGTGTTTTATAAGTCAATTATTAGAGACGAAGTAGTCTTATAATTTAATTATAAGAGTTGTAATGTGTAAATTATAAGATTAATTCGTTTTTATTATTAAATTTTTTGATTTTTTTGGTTGAAAAAATTGTTTATAAGTCAATTATAAAAGTCTTATAATCATTTATAAGATTTGTAGTGTGTAAATTATGAGATTAATTGGTTGTTATTAACTTATTATTGAAAATTTGATTCTTTTGATTGAAAAAAATGTATAATAACTAAATTATAAAAGATGAATTAGTCTTATAATTCAACTATAATATATAAAATTTTCTTTTTGGGCGTCCCACAATAATATATAACTTTTCTAAAATGAAAAGGAATCTTTACTATTCCCTCCACTCATTCTCTCTCCTACATTATTTTAATACTCACATCACCATTATAATTTACTATTCTCTCCACTCATTCTCTCTCCTATTTTATTTTCACACTCACAACACTTTCAATATAATACTTCCTCCTTAATTCCCGTGCATTGGCAAAAGTCTATAAATTACTGGGACGAAGGGAGTATAAATTATCAAATTAGGCTCCGTTTGTTTCGGCGTAAAATATTTTCCGGAAAACGTTTTCCGAAAAATGTTTTACGGTGAAACAAACAGAGCCTTATTATGGGGGGGTGGGTGGGGCGATTACAAAAAAAAATAAAAATTGGGGGGTGGGTGGGGTGGGGTAGAGCGAGGGTGGGTGGGGCGATTACAAAAAAAAAAAAAAAAAAAAAAAAAATTGGGGGGTGGGTGGGTGGGTGGGGGGTAGATAGGCCGGTGGGTAGGCGGTTACGGAAAAAAAAAATTGGGGGGTGGGTGGGTGGGGGTGGGGGGCAGTTAATATGAGTTGTACCGACCGTAATATGAGTTGTACATTAAGACCACCATTTTTCGAAAAATGTTTTACTTAGGACAAGGTCAGTAGGTCGTTTTTCTTAGAAAGGGCGTAAAATGTTTTCCGGAAAACGTTTTACTTAGGCAACCAAACAGCGGAAAACGAGTTATTTTCCGGAAAACATTTTTCGAAAAATGTTTTACGGTGAAACAAACGGAGCCTTATTATTGGAATTTTTTATTTTTTTGGTTGATTTTTTTCCTTGTAATTGAATTAATAGAAATGAATTGGTCCTATACTTCAGATATAAGAGTTGCACCGGGAGTAGACCGGGAGTAAGATGGCAGTTATGTAAATAAAGGTCTTGGGTAACATTTCTATAAATGAATTAACTGTGGCATTTTGGAAAACAATTGACTTAATTAGATTGTAATAATGTGAAAAATATAAAAAAATGAAAGTTTTTTTTAAAGGCTAAGGAATGTTGTGATGATCTAAAAAATACATTGATTAATTTGTAATATTTGAGACTGAAGTGATCAGGTTAAAACTATTTTGAGTCGAATAATTAATCTGAAATGTCAGAAAGTCTAATGACCAATATATAATTTAAAAAATTTCAGGGACTAAAATATACTCCCTCCGTCCCGATAGAAGTGTCACCCTTTAAGGGGTGGCACGTAAATTAAGAAAAAGTGTGGGAAGAAAAAATGTTGTGAGTGTAATTTGAAAATAAGAGAGAGAATTAGTGGAGGAAATAGTGAATTTAAAAAGTGTTGTGAGTGTAAAGGAGAGAGAATTAGTGGAGGGAATAGTGGATGGGATAATAGAATATTAATAAAACATTTCCTTTTTAGGAAAGGTGACACTTCAAATGGGACGCCATTTTGGGTAAAAAGTGACACTTCTAGCGGGACGGGGGGAGTACTTAGGTTTTAGTTTTGGACTTGGGTTCGTCAGAAAAATGAAGCGGCCAAAAAAGAAGGGCATTTATGTCTTTGTCTTACGAAGGTTGTCATGGTAATTATCAAAATATTCCCTCCGTCCCAATAGTAGCTTTCCATTTTGTCATTTTGGGTGTCCCGTTAATAGCTTCCACTTTCCTTTATTGGCAAAGGAATCTTTACTATTCCCTCCACTCATTCTCTCTCCTACATTATTTTAATACTCACAACACCATTATAATTTACTATTCTCTCCACTCGTTCTCTCTCCTATTTCAAATTACACTCGCAACATTTTTTCTTCCCCTCATTTTCTTAATTTGCGTGCTTGGCAAAAAATGGGAAGCAATTGTTGAGATGGAGGGAGTATTGTTTCCTATATTAGGTTTCTCGTCTGAGAGATGTAGAGAAAATCGCCCAACTTGAATTGACCAGTTGACTCGTGGTCTCACATTACCATATCTGCTTGATTAGGGTTACCTGTCCTATTTCATTAGTCTTCAAAAAAAAGTCTCATATTTTGATTTTGTGGGCAAGCTGATTTAATTTTGGTCAAAATTTTAAAATTTCTATTGTTGCATTATTAAAGATGGTATCAATAACATTTGTATAATAAAAGATTATTTGGATTTTACTTCCACCGTCTCACAGGCGCATTTCAAACTTTTAAGAAATACAGACTTTACTTGTTTTGGAACTGACCGAGTATTAGCTATAATCATTTGTACTGTATAAATTAGGTTACATTCCTTGGGGCTTACTCAGCCCAAACAAAAACCTATGTAGATTCACATAATTTATTAGTGTCCACGTACGTACATCCGATACTCAAATTAAAATTCCTTTTAAACTCACTCTTTTTAGGTATAAAAATAATTCTATTGTTATACAAGTATAAGAGCATACTATTTAATAAAATATGAAATTTTTTTTTATTTTTTTAAGAAAATATGAAAAGTTGTGAAAAAACCTGATTTTATACATAAATAGAAGAGCAACTAGTCTTATACATTAGGTATATGAGCAAAGTAGGTTTATATGAAATTTTGACAATTCAGCGGATATTTGTGAGTTTTTGATCTGAATGAGAGGGCCTTTAGGGTCCGAATCCCTATAAATTATCCTAATATATACTCCCTCTGTCCCGCTACAAACCGCACACTTTCTATTTTGGGCGTCCCATTACAAACTGCACACTTTCTAAAATGGCAAAAAATCTTTACTATTTCCTCCACTCATTCTCTCTCCTACATTATTTTAATACTCACAACACCATTATAATTTACTATTTCCTCCACTCATTCTCTCTCCTATTTTACTTTTACACTCACAACATTTATATCATTATTTTTTTCCTTAATCTCGCGCAAACAGCAGAATAAAGGCTGTTACTAGCGGGACGGAAGGAGTATATATATATATATATATATATATATATAGGAAGTTTATTCAAATGAGAACCAAATTTATATGAGAATCATGAGAACTACTAATGTAGTTGGATTAAAAAATACATCAACGCTTTCCAGGATTAAAAAAGAGATAGAGGGGGTGGCATTTTCGTAATTATTGTGAACTAAATCCCCTCAAATTTCAAAATAAAATATCTCAATATCTATAAGTCGAAAAAAAAATTCGAAAACACTGATTTTTTTGTCTTGACGAGACGATTCAAACTAGATCCCTGAAGATAGGATATTGAAAAAATAATATTGAACAACGTCTAATTTTTAAAACACTAGCTAATTAACTAGTGTACACTTAGCTAGTTAAGTAATGTACAATAATAATTTATATAGTGTACACTAGCTAGTTAACTCGTGCACACTAGCCATATGACTTATACTGACTTATACTGGACAATACCTTGACTTGGTCTTGACCAAGTCCTTGTGTACACTAGTTAATTAACTAGTGTACACTAGCTAGTTAAGTAATGTACACTAGCTAATTAACTAGTTTGAATCATGATATTGCTCCGTATTACTTTGTAATGAAAGAATAAAATAAATGGGGAGTGAACAAGCATAACCAAATCCACGTACACCAAGCAAGTAGAGTTGGTCAACACCAATGAACCTATAAACATGTTTGTATAGAGCAATAACGGAGTGAAATTATAACAAAATTTTTGAAGAAAAATACAGTAATCAATCACAAATTAAATATTTATTTAATGAACACAACAGTCAATCAATGATTATACAGGTGTTTCTCTTAGTGTGAGCTCCTTTCAGGTTGCCACATTGTGAGCGACGTGCTCTTCAGAAAAAAATGGAGGAGTTCTAGATAAGGTTCCTACAGGTGGTTTATTACTTAATTAACTATTGTGCACGAGTTAATTACTTAACTAGTGTACATTACTTAACTAGTGTGCACGAGTTAATTACTTAACTAGTGTGCACGAGTTAATTACTTAACTAGTGTACATTACTTAACTAGTGTACATTACTTAACTAGTTAATTAGTGTTCACTAAGACAACATAGCTAGTGTTCACTAAGACAACATAACTAGTTAACTTACAGCTAGTGTTCACTTACAGCTAGTGTTCACTAATTAATTAGTGTTCACTAAGACAACATAGCTAGTGTTCACTTACAACTAGTGTTCACTTACAGCTAGAGTTCACTAATTAATTAGTGTTCACTAAGACAATACAACTAGTGTTCACTAAGACAACATAGCTAGTGTTCACTAAGACAACATAACTAGTTAACTTATAGCTAGTGTTCACTTACAGCTAGTGTTCACTAATTAATTAGTGTTCACTAAGACAACATAGCTAGTGTTCACTTACAGCTAGTGTTCACTTACAGCTAGAGTTCACTAATTAATTAGTGTTCACTAAGACAATACAACTAGTGTTCACTAAGACAACATAGCTAGTGTTCACTAAGACAACATAACTAGTTAACTTACAGCTGGTGTTCACTTACAGCTAGTGTTCACTAATTAATTAGTGTTCACTAAGACAACATAGCTAGTGTTCACTTACAGCTAGTGTTCACTTACAGCTAGTGTTCACTTACAGCTAGAGTTCACTAATTAATTAGTGTTCACTAAGACAACACAGCTAGTGTTCACTAAGACTACATAGCTAGTGTTCACTAAGACAACATAACTAGTTAACTTACAGCTAGTGTTCACTTACAGCTAGTGTTCACTAATTAATTAGTGTTCACTAAGACAACATAGCTAGTGTTCACTTACAGCTAGTGTTCACTAATTAATTAGTGTTCACTAAGACAATACAGCTAGTGTTCACTAATTAATTAGTGAACACTAGCTTTAAGTGTTCACTAAGACAATACAACTAGTGTTCACTAATTAATTAATGAACAATACAGCTAGTGTTCACTAATTAATTAGTGTTCACTAAGACAATACAGCTAGTGTTCACTAAGACAACATAGCTAGTGTTCACTAAGACAACACAGCTAGTGTTCACTAAGACAACATAACTAGTGTTCACTAAGACGACATAACTAGTTAACTTACAGCTAGTGTTCACTTACAGCTAGTGTTCACTAATTAATTAGTGTTCACTAAGACAACATAGCTAGTGTTCACTTACAGCTAGTGTTCACTTACAGCTAGTGTTCACTAATTAATTAGTGTTCACTAAGACAATACAACTAGTGTTTACTAAGACAACATAGCTAGTGTTAACATAGCTAGTGTTCACTAAGACAACATAGCTAGTGTTCACTTACAGCTAGTGTTCACTAATTAATTAGTGTTCACTAAGACAATACAACTAGTGTTCACTAAGACAATACAGCTAGTGTTCACTAATACAACACATCTAGTGTTCACTAATACAACACAGCTAGTGTTCACTAAGACAACACAGCTAGTGTTCACTAGCAACACAGTGTTTTAAAAATTAGACGTTGTTCAATATTATTTTTTCAAAATCCTATCTTCGGGGATCTAGTTTGAATCGTATCCTCAAGACAAAAAAATCAGTGTTTTCGAATTTTTTGACTTATAGATATTGAGATATTTTATTTTGAAATTTGAGGGGGATTTTAAATGAAATAATTACGAAAATGCCACCCCCTCTATCTTTTTTTTTTAATCTGGAGCATTGATGTGTTTTTTAATCCAATGGCTGTTAGTGGTTCTTATGGTTCTCATATAAATGTGGTTCTCATTATAATAGGGCATATATATATATATATATATATATATATATATATATATATATATATATATATATTGTTAGTGAAGCTGCATGGTAACATTCAATAGCCGGTGTTTTAAGTTGGAGTCCACATTTTAATCTAATTTCTTATAACGTAATGAATTGGATAGTTAGTTATTCGCTATTCCTTCGGAAATCCTTTTCCTTTAACTATTCCATATATTCCACAACTATATAATTGCTGCCAACTCCTCGTTTAGTTAATCTGTTTTCCCCTTTGATTTATTTTCAGAGAATTAAGAATGTTGATTACATGGGGAGAAACAGGAACCAAAATTGCTGGCTTCATGTTTATAATCAGCATGTTCAAACAATTTCTTCCAGATTTCATCTCCGACTACTTCCGTACACTCAACTCCAGAATTCTTACTGAACGGTATAAATCTAAGTACGAATATGGGCTAATCCGGATAAGGCCCAAATGGATTAGGCCCTAAACATAATCCAGCCAATAATGCTGTATGAGGAAGGGAATGGGGTTCTCTACCTTCCTCGGCCCAAGCCTTCCCTTCATTCCCCTAAGCCGACCTAGACTTAACAGGCGAAGTGACCAAGGCCAAAGATTCAATGCCGAGGGAGACCTTCCTCCAAGGCCGAGCTGAGCTCCCTTGATGAAGAGGAGGCCTCCTCGGCTATCAAGTTACCAGGAATTGGGCTTCCCTCATTCCTTCATATTTCCTCCCCGGCTCATCATAAACCTACTTGGTGACGATGACGAAGAGGACCTCCCCGTCGTATCTGCAGAACTGCAGCTTATACCAGTCATATTCAAATGAGGACATTGAGCAGTTATAATCTTTCTAGGATTGTAACCACCTCACGTACAAATTCCTATCCGGCAAGGACTCAACAGATATAATCCTCCTAGAAGTCATATCTTATCTCTTAGCAATCTAAATCAGCATGGATTATACATTGTTGTACTTATAAATACAAACCATAACTCGCATTATTTGGTACGTTATCTTTTGACTCTAAACTTTGTCAAATTGATTTCTCTCTCACAAAGCAAATACTTACTCTCACGCCGGAGGGCCTTAGCCGGATAAGCCCCTGCTTAGCTTACGTGTTTGTTTCTCTGTTTCAGGCTGATCAATCTCTGAGATATTACCTACCGCCGGATTTTGGCTGATCCGATCGTTTCTGGCAGCATCAGTTTGGTTCCATTGTTAGGAAACGATTCGAAATACCCGTTGAAAAGCTTGAAACAGCCATATGCCTGAACCTTTTTCCGTCCGAAAAAATTCTTATTTTTGCCGGAAAAAGCACTGTTCTGTTTTTAATCCTGTTCTGTTTCTGGCCGAAAACTTCAGTTTTGCCTGGAATATTTGGTTGGTTGGAAAATCTGTTTTCGCCGAAAATAATTTGATTTTAGCCGGAAAAATCTATTCCGATCAAAAGCATAGTTCGCCTGGAATAATTTGGTAATTTGGGCCGTTTGAAATTTCGTTTGGTCATTTGATAAAAATTCTGTTTGAACCATAATTCTGATACCAATGGATGATGGAAATACCATAAGTGTCACTAATGAGGAGCAACGAGCCCTCGTCGAAGATATCCCTCTGAACAGGACGAATGGAAAAGAAGAAAGCCCAACGTCTTGACGAGGAAACCCCCCGGCTTTAACGACTACCGACAAAACTGTCTAAAATCTATGTACGAGTCATCTTCCTCGGCATAAGTAGATGAAAAAGAAGAAAGCCTAACGTCTTGACGAGGAAACCCCTCGGCTCTAACGACTACCGGCAAAACTGTCTAAAATCTATGTACGAGTCATCTTCCTCGGCATAAGTAGATGAAAAAGAAGAAAGCCTAACGTCTTGACGAGGAAACCCCTCGGCTCTAATGACTACTGGCAGAACCATCTAAACCCTATGTACGAGTCATCTTCCTCGGCATAAGTAGATGAAAAAGAAGAAAGCCTAACGTCTTGACGAGGAAATCCCTCGGCTCTAACGACTACTGACAGAACCATCTAAAACCTATGTACGAGTCATCTTCCTCGACATAAATAGATGAAAAAGAAGAATCCAACAGTCATGCCGATGAACCCACCTTGGCCTAATGACCTAAACTGTCAAACTACCAAGTGTTTAAGACCGAACGAGCTTCTTCCTCAGCTTCCCAAAATTGGCTTGTACTTGTGCAAAAACCACAAATGAGCACTCAAACAAGCAGTAAAAAAGTATAATGAAGAACAAAAGAAAGGGACATTTCATTGATAAACGATGAATTACAATGGCCCTATTCTATTATATGAGACAAAAAGAAAAGGATTCTAAGCGCGCTCTTGCTCGAAAGGCTCCTCGAAGAAAGCTCGCGTATCAGCATCAGCTTGCACCTCGGCATCAATAGTAGTGTTGACACGCTAAGTCTGAGCGTCGACTTAAGTCTCCTCGGTGATCGGCTCCTCTGCATTAGCGATAATGGCATTGATATTTTGGGGATCAACAGTAGGAGGAACCCAGGCAGGACGACCCGCCTCCTCGTCAGCTTCAGCAATCACTCCCAGAGCATACTCTGAGAAGGGGACGAGGTAATGAAGGGACCTGACTGCCTCGTCATAAGATTCCTAAGTTATGAGCTGAGCAAGCTTCTCCAGATCTATACCGAGTGACGTGTCGGCCATGATTCTCCTTGCCAGATGCAAGTAACCATCAGAGAACATTGTGGCCGTCTCCTCGGCTATAGTATCTTGGAAGGTCGGGCTAGCCTTGTACTCCGAGAGAGAATCCTCAATTTGTGATGGCAGGCTAGCCTCCAACTTTTGGCGTTGGGCTTCAGCTACCTCGGCTTCCTCGAACTTGGCCTGAAGCTCAGCTTGGAGCCGTTCAATTTCGGCTTGCCCGGCCCTAGCAGCCTCCTCGGCTTTGACACGCTCTACCTCGGCGGCCTCATCAGCCTTGGCCTTGGCTGCCCTCTCGGCTTCCAGCTCCCCCCTCAACAACTTTAACAAGCCTACATCTTTGGCCTGCTCGGCCTTATTCTCCTCCAATTGACCCTCAAGCTCTTTTAAATTGAGGTCCACAGATTTGTTCTGGAGGGCCACATAAGCAATGATAGTGCAAAGCTACAGTGAAAAATGAAAATTGTCAGTTAGAAAAAGGAGGCAAAGTTATTGACAAAGATGAATGACGAGAAGACCTACCTCGGCGGCGAGGAGGCCCTTTCTGTTTTCTATGTTCTCTTTGTTAGGCTGGGTCGCCACCATGTGTTCGAGCATGTCCTCGTCCATAGCCCGATGGACCGCTGCCCGACCCAGCCTAAGCTTAGGACCCGTACGAGCCAACACATCCAATCCCCTCAGCGTGGGATGGATTGCCAACTTTCTAACTACCCTCTCGGCATCGGGGTAAGTCTTCACCGTATGGGCGGTGAGCTCTTGAGAAGGAGCAGCATCAGCAGCCCTCTTAGAGGGAGGTTCCTCGGCAGAAGGATCAGTACTTGGGCGTTTTTGGCCTGAGGACCGCCTACTCAGGGCGGTCTCCTCGGCTACGAACTGACCGGTATCCCTCTCACCTCCCTCGGCTTCAGTAGTTTGGACTTGGAGGCTATGCCCCTCTTCAGTCTGAATTTTGGGCTCACCCTGAGCCTCCTCGTCAGCTCCCCCTGGTGGATCCAGGGGTAATGCAACAGCCTCTTTGGTAGAGAGGATCACTTGGCGCCGGGTAGCCTCCTCTTGCCGCTTAGAGATAGTCGAGGAGCGGGAGGCTTTCCTCTTCTGTTTCAACAACACCAAAGGGTCAAGCTTCCTCTGAGACATCTCTCTTTCCTGCTCTAGTGTCAAATCTGCAAATACGAAAAGAGTTAGCATACATTATGAGGAAGGCAAAGATCAAGATGAAAATTTGACAAGTATAAAAGACGGGAAAGATTACAGTCGACGACGTCGTCCTCGGTTAGACACTTGTCGTTGTTTTGTTTGCAGAAACCGCAATCAGCATGAAAGACAAAACCAGGGTGTATCCTCCAATCGGGAAACCTGTTGCCCCTAGTGACGGGGACGAGGGGGATTATATCGTCAATAGGTCCTGGTATAATGCCGGCCTGGACATAGTACCAAGGATCACTCTCTAACGACGACCAGCTCAACGTGCCTACCTAGGCAAATTGAGTTAACCTCTCTATCAGCTGCTTGCTCCACTCAGCTCTCCATATAACCTTAGGCAAGCCAGGCTCCTCAGAAGGAGATGGGAACTCCCAGCCAAGACGGCTTTCAACTCGAATGACGTGGGTATTCCACCCAGCCACCTTGCTCAACATCGGAGAAATAAGCTTGGGACGGTTAGGGTCACTCCTGATCACTATAAGCCTGGAGTCAGACTTATAGCCAATTGTGAAAAAATGATGAAATGCTGTTTGGCAAGGTTCAAACCCTAGACTACGGCACAGAACGATGAAGCCTACGAGGAACCTCACCGCATTAGCACCTAGCATGGCCGGAATAGCCTGCATATCCTCCAAGAATTTATTAATGAACGGATCTAAGGGAAGACGGAGACCTTGTTGAAATTGTTTATAAAAGAAATTGACATGGTTGAGGCTATAGTAAAAGTATAGAGCTTCTGCCTCAGTTTCAATGGGGGTCCAATGGGAATAACTTAAACTATACTCATCCCTAAACACTCCATACTTGGTATGAATCTCCTCAATCATGGGATCACCAGCCTTGGTGGGTCTGGGTCTAGGAGTGTATGTCCTACCTCGGCTAGACCTCCCTCGGCCTCTCCCTCCTCGGCTTCCCTCTCCCTCGTCAAAAGCATCCACAATATTTGATGACATAAAAAGATCTGTTTGACGGGTAGCACTGCCTCCTCTTCTCACCATGGCTACACAAACGAAACGAAAAAAGTCAGAAATTGGGCAAGGAAAAGGATGGACGAGGAGAAGAAAAATCATCCCTCCTCGTCATCACTAGAGCCGAGGAGGGGACCTTACCCATCAACGGTGGCTGATCTGAAGGAACGGATTGAATGTAATGACGGTTGATGTGATTGATTATATTAGAGAAACTTTGGAATATCACAACATTTGGGGATTCAGCGTCTAGACGGTCAATTCTTTGCCCTCTTGGGTACCTTACATCGTTTCTAGGGCTTTGGTATCTCGTCAAGATCTCCCCTATCTCTACCAATCTCACCATCAACCAAGGACCGTTAGATCGTTTGTAAATTCTATAATTTTTGACATGATAGCAGAAAACGACATTGGGATTACTGCTCTAGGTTCTTGCCATTTCTAAAAATAACGAAGGGGCTCAAGAGATTATTCAAGAACAAGAACTCGAAAAAGCTTCAGACGAATAACAATGGCAGACACGGGAAGAACAACAACTGAAAAACCCCATAAATCGAAAAATAAATACAGAAATCAACTAGCAAAGAAGAGATTATACCTTTGATCGAAGTTTGGTGAAGGACGAACGGTTGAAATCAAGTGAATCAAGTAGATCTGGGCAAGAAGATCAAGAGCACGAAACGCAGTTTGAACCTTGCTATTTCGCTCCTAAACCTCAACAGTGATAAAAGAGAAGAATTGAAGGAGGTTTTTGTTTTTATACCCTCAAATCAGGAATGGGTACGGGTCAAATCCGGGTCAAAAAACCGTCGCCTCCTTTGCATTAAATGAAAGTGGGTTTTCGAGGTGACTGTCAGACCTGGTGAAACGTGCCCCATCATTGTATGAATTAAACAGTGGACATATGAAGCGACGTGTGCCACGTTAACGCCCTTTCATATTCGTAGAGGCCGGGATAGAGCACTACTTCCTCCTCGGTATAGCCGAGCTAGGAAGTCGGGGGCCACTGAACGGTATAAACCTAAGTACGAATATGGGCTAGTCCGGGCAAGGCCCAACTGGATTGGGCCCTAAACATAATCCAGCAAAGAATGATGTACGAGGAAGGGAATGGGCTTCTCTACCTTCATCGGCCCAAGCCTTCCCGTCATTCCCCTAAGCCGACCTAGACTTAACAGGCGAAGTGACCAAGGCCAAAGATTCAATGCCGAGGGAGACCTCCCTCCAAGGTCGATCTGAGCTCCCTTGATGACGAGGAGGCCTCCTCGGCTATCAAGTTACCAGGAATTGGGATTTCCTCATTCCTTCATATTTCCTCCCCGGCTCATCATAAACCGACTTGGTGACGATGACGAAGAGGACCTCCCCGGCATATCTACAGAGCTGCAGCTTATACCAGTCCTATTCAAATGAGGACATTGAGCAGTTATAATCTTTCTAGGATTGTAACCACCTCACGTACAAATTCCTATCCGGCAAGGACTCAACAGATATAATTCTCCTAGAATTCATATCTTATCTCTTAGCAATCTAAATCAACATGAATTATACATTGTTATACCTATAAATACAAGCCATAACTCGCATTATTTGGTACGTTATATTTTGACTCTAAACTCTGTCAAATTGATTTCTTTCTCACAAAGCAAATACTTACTTTCACGCCGGAGGGCCTTCGCCGGAGAAGCCTCGGCTTAGTTTACGTGTTTGTTTCTCTGTTTCAGGCTTATCAATCGCTGGAATATTACCTACCGCCGAATTTGGGCTGATCCAATCGTTTCTGGCAGCATCACTTACCTACTTCCGCCGTGAAATCACAATCACTTTCCCTCAATCTTCTTCCGGCGGACATGGTCAAAGCAATGTCTACAAAACCATTGAAACTTATCTCGGCTCAAAGTCAACGGTCCACGCCAAACGACTCAAAGCGGATGCAGTCATGAAGCACCATCTAGTCCTCACCATGGACGACAGTGAGGAGATTGTCGATGTTTTTGAAGGTGTGGTCTTAAGATGGTTTTTATTGAAAACCTATAACAAGAGCAAGTCTATTTCTTGGTATCCATCCGATGGTGAGAAAAGGGCTTACATACTTACCTTTCAAGCCAAATATCGGTACCTTGTAACAAACACTTACTTGGAACATGTTCTTCAAGTAGGGAGGGAGATTGAAGCCAAACAAAGGCAAATAATGCTTTACACTAATAATCCTAGTAAGCACTCGGATTACATGTGGAGCAAGGTTGAGTTCAAGCACCCTGCCACATTTGATACGCTTGGAATTGATTCCAAGCTCAAGGACGAAATCATGTTTGATCTTACTGCGTTCAGCAATGGGAAAAATCATTATGAAAAGATTGGGAAAGCTTGGAAACGTGGGTATCTTCTTTACGGTCCTCCTGGTACAGGGAAATCGACTATGATTGCTGCCATGGCCAATTATATGGACTATGATATATACGACATGTTAGGATCGCTCACCCATACAAGAAATCCGCAACGAGAGAAATCAAACAACACACAATATTCCATGGTTCGGCTAAAAGCCTATTCCGCCCAAAATATAACTTCTATATATTTCTTGCTCACCAATCGCATACAAACGTACAATTTCTCTCTCTAAATTGTAAACATATGCTAATTCTCTCAAGTTCTCTCCAATTCTGTCAAAAACCTAACTAGTGAAGCCTATTTATATAGGGGAGGCACACCCACTTTTCCCCTTTTCTAACCGATATAGGATTACTATTCTTTCTCCTAATCAATATGGGATAAGTAATATTTTCCCGCTCATAATAGGATTTAGGCAATATTGGTCAAATTCCTAACAATTATATGGACTATGATATATACGACATAGAGTTGACCACGGTCAAAGATAATTCTGAGCTGCGAAATCTTCTAATTAACATTGGAAGCAAGTCTTTGATTGTAATCGAGGATATTGATTGCTCATTGGATCTTACTGGAGAGCGAAAGAAGAAGGATAAGAGTGAGGGTGATTCAAGTTTAGACAACCCGATTCTTCAGAAAGCCAAAGAGGATGATGAAGGTGATGGGGAAAGCAAAGTAACGCTGTCTGGGCTATTGAACTTTATAGATGGTTTATGGTCAGCTTGTGGAGGTGAAAGGATTATAGTGTTTACAACTAACCATGTGGATAAACTTGATCCGGCTCTAATCAGAAGGGGAAGGATGGACAAGCATATTGAATTGTCTTATTGTAGCTTTATAGCGTTCAAGATTTTGGCCAAGAATTATTGGGACATAGAGTCGCACCCTCTATTTGAAACTATTCAAGAGTTGTTGGAAGCTAATAAGATGACTCCGGCTGATGTTGTTGAAAATTTGACGCCTAGATCTTTTGGCAAAGATGTTAAAAGTAGCTTGGAAAATCTAGTTCAAGCTCTCGAGAAGCTCAAGGAAGCAGGTACAAGTTCAAAGGGGGTTGCAGGAACCGGGACAAATCAAGATAAAAGTTCAAAGGAGGTTTCAAAAAAGGGGACAAATAAAGAGAATGCTGGAACAAAGAGAATTAGGACCAAAAAGCAAAAAAAGATGTGGAAGTAGTAGCTAGTAAGTATTTTGAGTTCAATTTTCCTTTTATTGTTGTTACTTGTTATTAAAGCGGTACATTGTTGTTATGAATTTCATTACATTATGCCATGAATTGTGCAATAAAGTTTACCAGCAGAAATCCTGAATGGTTTATTCTCACTCTGAAACTTCATTAACATTTAAACAGAGAATCACTATAAAATATGAACTTCTAACCTGAAACTACGCAAAACAAAACATGAAAAGGGAAGTTACTGAGGAAAGCAAAACCTGAGACTGCGTTGCCTACAAAAGGAAATAGTGGATCAGTGTGAGGAATTGGTAGATGTAGAAGTCTTCTTAAAATCAATCTTGTCAACCTTGACTTCTCCATCAATTAGCTCATAAACATAGACAACAACACGCAAGCCATCTATGTCCATGAGCACAAAACTTGGGTTGACATCATAGGTGATGCTGCTGTAGGCACCAGTGGCAGAACCGGGGTTTATGACAACACCAGCTTCGTGCTTGTATGCCTTGAACTGATGAGTATGACCACTGACAAGAATGTCAACGTCCAATTGTCTCTGGAGCATGGCTAGAGAATCAAGGTCTCCCCATGGAACAACCTACCCAACACAGATTAGATTATGGTATAAAATGCCTTCTCATAGAAATGATTGCTAACTCTCATTATCAGCCCTAAGATATACTCCCTCTGTCCCGAAATGATTTTCCTACTTTTTTAGTTGTTATCACGAAGGTATTTTGAGAAATAATTTTAGGTGCTCATTAGGATAGCTAAATTAACTTAAAATTATTGCTCAGAGTACCTTCGTGATAACAACTAAAAAAGTAGGAAGATCATTTTGGGACAGAGGGATTAACTTCCATGGAATTGAAAGAAAACAAATATTCTTAATCACTTAATCCAGGAGTTGACGTAGGTCTCAACTCTTAATTTCTACTCCCTGTATTGAAATTAGTAAAGCATTATTATCATCGTCACGAAGTCACCAATCTATAAGAGCATTTAAAAGTAACTCACTAAGATACAGCCACACATCTAGGGACTATATTTATTCTGGGTTTGGAAATGGACACATTTAGAGACAGCAGGGGGTAACTGATAAAACAAACTCCTTGAAAAAATTAAAATGATAGGAAGGGGGCTAACCTGATGTCCATGGCATATCCCAAGCTTGAATTGTCCAATAGTTAGCGTTTTGGTCTCCGGATAACGAACATCTTCATCAAATTCACCTCTAGTAATATGCAAACTAGGGCACAGGCTCTTCAAGTAATCATGAACTTCCTGCTTATGGAAATGACTTGTCAGTTCATTATGAGTAATATAATGGTGACTGCAATAGTCAATAGCATAAAAGAAGCAGAACCAAAACTTAGGGACTCTATAGATCAATTAAAAATCCTAAAAGTGTAACTAAGAAGTCAAGGAACCAAAGTCATGTTTTCCTGTTGTAGCTCGAATCCAACTTCTGTATAAAGGCAGCCCATTAACCTTGATAACTAAAGGGTAGGGTACAATACATGCAAATAGACTAAACAAATGGACGTCATCAACAAGAAAACTGAGATAGAAGGCAAATGATTTCCTCGGGAGGCAGTTTTTTTTATAATTCCTTCCAAGAAGTTTCATTCTTTTCTAACATACTCCCTCTGTCCCGAAATAAATGTCACACTTTCCATTTTGGTTCGTCCCAAAATACACGTCTTTCTAATTTGGAAATAGTCTAAGAGCAATTTTTCCATTGTACAAACAAGTAAAGCACATTCCTTAAAAACGTTGACAAGTCAACTGCGACATTTATTTTCGGACGGAGGGAGCAATTAAGAACATTCTTATAGAGAATATTTTTCGTAACGTTGACAACCCAAATAGATCAATACTCGTCAATACACAGAATGTTGTCAAGCAATTTACAACTTTAAACTCATAAATACTGGAGATCCCTCTGCTTATAAAAAAAATGGAGATCCCTCCAGGCAACTATGAGAGACTTAACTCAGTTTTTAGCTCCCAAACAACCATTTGAGCAATGTACAATAAAATAAATATACTCCTTCCGTTCCAATATAAAGGTTACTAATTTCCTTTTTAGGCGTCCCATTATAATGTGTACTAATCCAAAATAGTCGATGAGACCCACTTGTCGTACTTACAACAAAAACTTCCTACCCCATTTTCTCTTCCCTTCTTTACTTTTCATAACATTAACACTAACTTTCTTCTTAATCTCCGCACATTCACATTTGGTGACCTTTATTTTGGGACGGAGGGAGCATGTATTTTGCAGTCCACTTAGCAAGAATGTAGGATTCCTTCTAGCAAATACCCAATGAAAAAGAAGCTATGTGAAGTTAACTGCACAAGTAGAGTGTGTCTTGCACTGTAAAGATATAACTCGTAATAGTGATAAAGACGGAGAATTTATCAAACTTTTAGAGGTGGTAGTGATAACCGAAACACCTGACACAGCAAAATTTGGAACTTCCATTTGCATATCGCGCAATAAACACATACAATATGAATACGTTTAACAATGAGAAAGGGAAAATTACTTTAATGCAGAGATTGCCAGTGCAAATAATGTGCTGAATCTTGCCCGGAACGAGCATAGATTTGAACTTAGCAGGGAGATCAGATGCTCTTTGAGGGATGTGAAGATCCCCAATTGCCAACACTAACACCATTCTCTCTCTCTGTCTCTCTCAATTATAAACTTTCTCCTAAAATTCACATCAACCAATCAGTTCAATCCAATCAAGTGAATAATCAAAGAGGGTGATTGTAAAAACAATAAGTAGATCGATTAAATAAAAATCCTACAGAACCTAATAATTCAAGCACACACAATTGCACAAAGTGAATAATAATAAATTAAATTACTGAAAATGAAAAGAGAAGAGAATCACTTCCGATCGAGCTTGTGGATCACCGGAAGTTAGTCAAATTACGGTAGCGGAGATCGTCTGAGATGATTCAAATTACGGATTTTGGACGGTAAGTTTGTTGACGACGACCTTGATTGATACGCGCACTCGACCTAACAAAACAAAAACTATTTGGCGTTTGTACTGGTACTGGTAGTCTTTTATTTAGGGAGAAAAGTTGTTGAAGTCAAACTACCCTACCCTTATTATTACATAATGAACACTCAATATTTATTTAGCTTTTATTTAATAGTATTTATTTTATTTTCATATTCTACTATTAAAAACTTGATTATGTGCGACATTTAACATTTAACGGCAAAAAACTAACAAAGTAACTGAGAGTTACTACAAGTGGATGTGTTAGTTGAAAAAAAAAAAAGTGTATGGTGATCAAACAAAAATAAAAGTAAATAGCTGGATGAACTTTTTAAATTTTTTCCTTGAAATAAGTTCACTTGTGCACTTTTGTTAATTTTGTTACTCCCTCCCTTCCTAATTCTAAATAAACTAGTTAGTAATCCGTCGAAATTCGACGCGCATATTAACACTAATTATTCAAGACATTTTTCTTTACCCTTCTTTCATGCGAGCTACGGTGAGCCAAATCTTGCAATTCGTATCGCCGGCAGATAAATATAAATGTGAGAAACCCAATTTGAAAAAAAAAAAGGCCTAAAGTCGGCATTGGCAATGCAGACTTTAGGGCTTTTTTTTTTTTTTTAATTGGGTTTCAAAAATAGCCTAAAGTCGGCATTGGCAATGCCGACTTCAAATCAAAAATGGCACTACCAATGTCGATTTCTCTCAAAGTGGTCATTTTGATATATAAATTTTTCCTAGTGTCATTATAGTATATATAGATTCAAAAGGGAATTATTTGAAAAAAAATCCATAATTCCTAGTGGATTAATTATCCAATACACCATACCCGTTTGTTATTCTTATTTTTTCAAATTTCGCATATCATAAAATAAATTTATTTATGATTTTCTTTGGAAAATTGGATCATAGATAACCCCTTTATTTATTTATTTTGAATATGTTTGGATAACATACGGTAATAACCTATTTCTTTTAATTAGTTATGTGAAGTGCACATGATGAATTAAACATGCAAATCTCATTTTTAAGGGATTTTTACCAATAAGCCCCTATAATAAGGTGAAATTTATGAAAAAAAAAACTCTACATTTCATAATCAATCATAGGGTCCATTGGTTGAAATACATTTTACCAATACACCCCTTAGCTCTATTTAAAATATTTTTAATACCAAAATTGCCCCTAGTATATATACGTATGATTTTGAGGTTTTACAATCCCAAAAGGAAACGGAATCCCTCGCATTGCATCTGCGCCAAAGAGAAATCCATCGTGCCATTCTCATTTTCTTCTCTAGATTTCAATTCGAGAGAAGATATCTGTCTTTTCTCGATCACAATTCGTTTCCCTCGATCTCAATTCGAAGTGGAATCAGATTCAATTTCTTGGTTGATTCTTCAATTGATTGATTTAGATTTGCCCAGGTATTTCATATTCGGATTTGATATTGTTGATTTGCTAATTTTTTGTGAACGAAATCTATGATAGCTTTGAATTTTCTGTAATACATTGTATTTTTATGCTTTTGTAATTGTTTTAATGATTCAGTTCTATGATAATCAATATTGTTAAGTGAATTTCTCAGTTGTAAAATTTTTCATGTTTCTTCTATTCAGCAGTATTGTAAGTACCCAAATCCGGATCGTTAAAATCTGTTAAAAGTTAATCGAAATCTGTTAACGGGCCCTTTCCAGGTTAACCGGAATTCGTTAAGATCCCCGTTCTCAAGCCAACGAGACATCCCGGGACTGCCCCGTGCATCCTGACGTCAAAGCGTACTCAACACACGTTATCACACGTAAAAGTACAGCTTTCCTCGAAAAATGCACTTTCCGAGATTTTCCGGGGGCATTTCGGACATTTTCTGGACAGATATTTAAAAAACGAACAAAAGCGGGAATAACGGGATAAAAACCCTAGCCTAGGTGAGTCATAGGGACATGTGGCACGCATGCCAAGCCCCACAAATCGACATCAATCAAATTCGAGGGTGAAAAGACCAAAATACCCTTGATTTTAAGTGAAAGTCCGTCCGGACTGTTTTGCATGAAAAACCAGAATTGCCAACAAGTCCTCCAACTTTCCAAAATATCCAAGGACTTCCTGAAATTGAAGGAAAGTCCATCCGAACTGTTTTGCAAATTCTTCCTATAAATATAAGGGCTGTCAAATTCATTTAGAAAGGAAAAAATATAGACACTCTCAAGAAACCCCACGGTTCTAAACTGATCTCCCCCCTCCCGAGCCCCGTTTTGTCTCGATTTGCATGAAAGCCCCATTTTCCGATCAAACACGAACCAAACAAACTCAAAACACCCTTTCAAACATTAAACCATATCCCGTATACGTCAACCGAGTCAAAGAGTCAACCCCTAGCCATAGGTAAAACTCTCTCTCTCTCAAAGCTCGTTTCACCTCGATTTACGCATCAAACGCCATAATCGTTTCGGTCAAAGTTCTCGAAATGTAGACGTAACGCCGTTTACGGGGTTCGATACGTTTTACCCTAAAATCATCTTCCCTCCCGTAAGAGAAGTAATTTCGGGTTAAAACGGCGTTTCGGCTCTGTTTTTTTACGTTTATGTTATTTACAGTCCGGATCGTTTGATCCGTCAATTCGCATCTTTACAGTCCGAACCGTTTGGTTCGTGATAGTCATTTACAAAATCCGGATCATTTGATCCGTCGATATCGTCATTTAAATTATGCACCTTTACAACTCCGAGCCGTTTGGCTCGTCGATCGCACCTTTATTGTCCGGATCGTTTGATCCGTTGATACTGCACTTTAAATACTGTCATTTACAAGTCCGGACCGTTTGGCTCGTGATAGTATTTACTTACCATAGTTCTCGAGTGACAAAATGACTCGTTGATCGCATCTTACTTGCCATTATTTTCATAAAAATGGGTAACATCGTAATGCCCGGTTCAAAACCAAGTTTGTCATTCAAACTCCCCTTTTAAACTCCTTTTCAAACTCAAAACCGACGTTTGTCATTCAAACGCTCTTTTTACCAAAATAAATGTTTGTCATTCAAACCAAGATTAAAGCTTGTCATTCAAGCCCATTTTCAAAAGTAACACGAACACACACACACACACTTTTTCGAGAAAGGTAGAAAGACTCGTCATACGAGGCGTTTCGGGTGATCTCAACATACTCTTCCCGGAACGTAACGTGACCTCCGAACCTAACAATCTCTGGTCCTAAAAGCCTTTTGTCAAGTTTTAGCTACCAATCAAAACGTCCCCTTTTCAAAGCCTTTTCCTAAGTTTTGGCTACCAATCAAAACGATCTCCTTTTTCAAACCAGTCTTTTTCAAAGTTTAGGCTCATAATACAAAACGGCGTGGCGACTCTCTTTTCCAAGTGAAGTCCATTCGAAAGAACCGCTCGCCGCAGTACTGTAAGTACCCCAATCTGGATCGCTCTCCATCCCAGCAACGACAAA
Source organism: Adenophora triphylla var. japonica (assembly GCA_022495995.1). Lineage (NCBI taxonomy): Eukaryota > Viridiplantae > Streptophyta > Magnoliopsida > Asterales > Campanulaceae > Adenophora > Adenophora triphylla. The sequence goes on along the minus strand of JAFEMH010001700.1, from coordinate 155,914 downwards.
ACCAGAGGCAAACTTCCGGAGGTCATAACTCCTTCATACGAACTCCGATTGAGACGTGCCATATATGGTTGGAAAGCTCTCGACGAGAGCTAGCTTGCCATCACATTCACAAGAGCATGGAAAGTCCGTACGGACCTCTTTGCATGCCAAAAGGTCCGTACGGACCTCTCTGCACCAGACATAATCATTACGAAAATCCCCTTAAAGTCCACGAGATTCCCTCAAATCCCGGAAATTCATGATTACCTAAGAGGTCCGTACGGACCTCTTTGCAGTTTTTCACTACTATAAATAGAGGGCTCCCCCTCCTCATTTTTTCACACCTCCTCTTCTCTCTTCTTCCCTAGCCTTCGGGCTCCCCTCTAAGACCCTTCGGGGCAATCCCGCCCCTGGGATCCTTCCGAGGCCTTCCGAGCTCCCTTGTGGTGCTCCGAAGCCTCTCCGAGCGCTCCCGCGACGCTCCCGCGCTGCCCCGAGGCACTCTCGAGGTACTCTGAGGCCCCTCGTGGTACTCCGAGGCCTTGCCTGGTCTTTCCCGAGGCGTCCAGGCTCTTTCCGAGTCAAACCGACGATTCCAACCCACGCCGAACCTCTGCCCGAATCCAACCGACGATTCCAACCCACGCCGAACCTCTGCCCGAATCCAACCGACGATTCCAACGCACGCCGAACCTCTGCCCGAGTGATCCCTGCGATCCCAACGCACGCCGAACCTCTGCCCGAACGCAGCCGACAGTCTCAACTCACGCCGAAACTCTGTCCGCAGACAACCGGCTCCTTCCGAAGCAATCCCGGTCCGTACCAGAACACTATTCCATCCTCAAGCACTATTCCCCAGCGGAAGACAGACACGAACCAACATTGGTAAGGCTTCCTTCCTACACTATTTCAATACATTTCAATAAAGCAGTGTACAATGTAGACATCCGATACAACATGCATTTTTAAAAGCACACACACACACACACAATGCTTAAAGAATGTTAGGGGTATCCGAAAGACTCGTTTTTACGAGGCTACTCGGGTGAGCTCTAAGATTCTAATATTCTCTTCCCGAGGAGTAACCTGACCTCCGAACTCAAAATCTCATCACACAAAAACAGTTTATTATTATTTTTAAACTGATGCTCTTTTTCAATGTTTTGGGCTTAATAATAAAAACGGCGTGGCGACTCTACAAAGCAAAACACAGCGAGACACCTCCAACACGCAAAACGGAATAAGCCAGATGCCGGGGCGCGATTGAGCTGCCTATCGGATCCGGGCGACCTCCCGAACGCGAACAAATGCGAGATGCCGGGCACCGCGCGCGAGCCGGATCCGGTAATTTCGCTTGGCGACTGGCTGGGACTTTTTGTTTTAAAAACTTTTAAACAAAAGCAAAAGATTTTTAAAACGATGATGAGGGTCAAACTTTCATTTTACCCCTTTCTTTAATCGTTGTGTGCAAGTACAAGACGTTGCTTCGTTTTTATTTTACAAAAAATAAAAATACAAAAAAATGCATCAATATACATCTGTGCATACATTTAAAATTCTTCAAAACTTCTTTTTACTCGTAAAAGAATTTTAGAGACCGCACACTACGCGCACTGCTGCCTCGGTTACACCGCACACTACTTACACTGCTGCCTCGGTTACACCGCACACTACTTACACTGCTGCCTCGGATACACTGCACACTACAACCCTCAACCCGGAGTGGTCTCAGTTGCAGTTCGTTAGGTCTTCCTAGGCCTCTCGGACGCGCACGGGATCATTCCAAACATCCCATCCTAGCCAAGCGTCAACCCTGCACGTTCGAGTCTTGAGTCACACTCTGTCCAGACTCGGTTGGTTTTTACCCAGTCCGTGTCATACAAGCCTGGATACATATACCATGCCGGCCATTTTCTGAGTCATAGCTCGGAACTCAAGATCCTTGCGCAAGCAAAGCGATGAAAGGTCATGCTAAAATCTTGACTCGATCTTGATTTTCCGAAGCTACACCTGCACGATGTTCCGTCCCGATATACATCCATGCCCACATGACACCATGTCATCAAGCCTTTGATACGTCGCCCATGACGATATGACCCACCAACGCCTAACGTCACGCATCCCTTGCGCAAGCAAGGTAAAGAGAGGTCATGCCGAACTCTCGACCCGATCTTGACTCAATGGCCGGCTCGGTTCACTATTCACATGGCTAACGCATCAAAACGAACATGACAAAGGCTCGGTCCTTAGGTTCGATTTTTCTTTTAGGCCGGTGGAAACCGCTTGCCCTATAGGACCCTCGCCCGGGGCTGTCCACCCTGGGATGTCGAAATACAGGTGCAAAACGAGGGGCTTATAGCCGCACAGATGGTCTCCACTGACCCAGGATTTAGCATAGTTGCGAAAAAGAAGAGCAATCTTTTCCAACCTACCTAGGATTCTGAGAAAACACTGTTTTAAGTAAATTAAAACAACAAAAAAAAATAGAAAAGCGGAAACTGCATGTCACATGAGCTTTCCCCCCTTTATCCAAAAGGCCTTCCCATGTCTAAACCTTACCCGTCACCCCTCCAAATAACCGAGAGTGGTTGAGAGTATCCGGAGCCGCCTTTTCAGAATCAAGGTCACAAGGTCCGATGCCCTTCCGGCTGGTCCGAACAGCCCGCTTTACTCCCCATGGCGGGATCAACAGATAACAGTGAGGGAAACGGAACCCCGCCCCTGGGAAATTTCCAAACGATGGAAGAAGTTTGGCAAGCTTTCAAGGCTCTCGAGAAACGCCAAGAAGAGCAGCAGGCTTGGATCGAATATGCCATGCGCCGTCGCAGAACCGTCGCGGTTCCCCAACCTGATGGGACCTTCGTTCTCATAGAAGACGAAGAAATACCGCTCCCCGGTCCTCAAAGCTATCGCAGTGTCCCACCTCGCAAGCCACGGAAACCTAGCAATGCAAAATAGCTCACGCTCAGAGCTTAACTCGTGCATCGGGCCGCGACTCCGATCCGCCCGCCTCAAGACAAGCCAATTTCCCGGCCCTGCGCCCCAAGCTCAGTATCAACAGCGCACCTACGTGCCTGCCCCGCCAGATCCCAATGCATCTCGGTATCCCCCGGAATTCAATCATGTGCCTCTGTATGAGCCCCGCAGCCGCAACTTGAAATCCCAATGTTTACTAGGGACAGACATCCCAAGCGGATATCCCGACATTTCAAACCTTCCACCCGCTGGACTGCCACTTGGGGCTAATGAAACATTTCCCCAATTCCCAAACACAACCCTTAGTGGTCCGGGCAATCATGCCCCCAATTTCGATAATCCAGGATATGGGTTGGTATACACCCAACTGCCTCCCCGAGACTCCCGAATGGCGATCCCATCAGTTAATCCACCTCCAAACAAGAAGAAAGAGGTTACCAGAGCAGTTCGCTACATCCAAAACGGAGCCCAAGTAAACCGTGGTCAAGCAGCTCCAAGGAATAACAATCCCCCTCGCTTCCCACAGTTCCAGCATCTTGACAACCTCGAAATGCCCATGGGCCAAGTATTTGAAGCTCTGGTAAAACGAAATCTTCTCAAGCCTCTCGAGAATTTCCAACCAAAGACTCCCAAACCCAACATGGATATGAGCAAACACTGTGCCTTCCACAACTACCCCGGTCACACCACCGACAATTGCTTCGTGCTAAAACAAGTGGTCCAAGGGCTAATCGAAGAGGGAAAGTTGGAACGCCCCTGCGGTCCCATCACAGTCGGAAACCCTTTCCCTAGAAATGACAGGGTAATCAGGGTGGAGAAGTCCTCTGCAAATTCCCATGATGAATGGGGACGTGAAGACGGAACCTGGGGCTTCCGCAATGAAGAATTCGAGAGAAAGAATCCAAGAACGGTTATTCCCCAACAATCCTTTCCAGAATCGGGGCACACCAAGGGATGGATCGAGCCTTCCCCAGCGATAAGGCAGCCGAGACAAAGCCGAGCAAGTGGCAATGTCAAAAACGGCGTAACTTTCACAAACGCGACCCACGGCCAAAGAAGAAGAGACAGGACGAGAAGCTTGGAATAACCCCGTCTCCTAGAGTCTATCTTCAAAAATAAAAGACCCCGAGTCTGTCGTATTTATGTTCAAGTCTCTCGAGTCGTCTGATGGCCTTACGCCTAAAGATTATGCGTTTGTAACATAAACCGCGCTTCCTTATGCTTTGAATAAATGATCGACCTTTACGAGTATCCTCATTGCCACTTTAACAAATGATAAATTAACTAATCAAAAACAGTTAATAATGATTCACTTGGTAAAGACGCAGACACATTAATGAACAATGCATTAAAACAAATCTTTAAGCATGTTGTCAAACGAGAGGAAAATCGGGCCCAAGCTGCCGAGAAGGTTCTAACCAAAATGAATTTGGGAACCGCCAAGAGCCCAAAGAGACGCAAATCAAAGAATCACGCCAAACCTCGTAGGTTCTAGTATTGTTCTCATTCAATCAAGTCCTCCTCGGACATTGTAATTAAGTCTTCAATTTTCCATACGCAAGTTTTCTTTCTTTTCTTGCTAGACTTGAGACATTATTTTGCACCCCACATTACATTTAATGAAATGGTTTTGTTCTATGTGATCACTTGCATTGCTCAACAAGTAATTCCACAAATGATTAATGCTTTGATTAATTGGTGTGAGAAAGTCAATCGATAGCTCCCCATACACCTTACCATACCCCACACAAAGGCCTCCATCAAGCCATACACTATCCTAAACACGTCCCCACCATCACCTTGACCAAGTCAACGACGGCGCACAACATCAAAGGACAACAAAAGGTCACTTCAAGATCAAAAGATTGACCCCATGTCGACAACAACCTAGGGGCTTGCCTTCGCCATCGTGCGCATCAAGAAAGTTCAAGCAGGGGCTTGCCTTCGCCCTCATATGCTTCAAAAAAAAAGCTCAAGCAGAAGTTACAAAAAAAGCTCAAGAGAAGCTACAAAAAAAAAAGAGCTCAAACAAGCTTCGAAAAATGAGGTCAAAGACCCAGAGCCAATGATCAAGAAGCAATGGATTCATTGAAACTGCCGTCAAATACGACTTGTCAAGGAATCACTTCAAGGCCTGTGCCTCATCATTCAACCTTCCGAGCATTTTTGCCAAAGGCCACACGAATTTTCATGCCCTGGCCCCAAAGCCAAACACAGTTCAACCCCAAACTACGTCGACCTGAGCTCCTTGACTTAAGGGGAACGTAGGCAACCAGAAATGGTCCGGTCATAAACACATACAAATCCACAAACCCGGTCTCATCAATGACCTCTCCTATACACAAACCTTCTTTCACACCAGACTAACTCGATCCTTGATACCGGTTGACTTTCTCCTCGTGATTAATCAAAGCATATCAGGTTTAATTGTTGAATAACCCGAACATCAAAAAAAGGATTTTAAGCAAACATGTGATCATTGTGAACAAATCAAGTTTTCAGATGTCTCGATAAGTCTTCTTTTTCTACAAAATAGGACAATAGAGCTAAACATCCGATTTTCCGTCGCAAGGGCTTCCATACACTTTTACAAGCTTTTCAGTACTCATACTCTCTCAAAAGAGTCAAACCCAAAAGCATTTCTTTTGTGCTACATCAAATAAGGCATTCACACAAAAGGGGACCCGTTCCCACCTTTTCAAAAATAAATACGCCCTTGCAAGTGTACATTACGAGTCATTTCTCCCACAAATGAGGGTCGAACTACGCAGACCTGAGCCTCTCAGTCCGAGGGGAACGTAGGCAGCCTTCATTGGTTCGGTCTAAGGAATACACAAAATTCCAAAAATTGACGCCACCAAGGCTCAGGAAAGAAGCAAGCAAGAGATTTTGCGTCTCGACAAAGCTTTAAAAGTAAATCACAAATCATCACAGTTAAAACACTTCTTGATGAGTTCAAGCACGGTCTACTCTCAAACTCACAACATGCTAAAAGACGACTTAAAACATTTAACAATCAATGTGTCTGCGATGCCGATGAATGGATACTCAGTGTTTCAGAAGGTCATTCCATGCTACTCGCGTTTCGCCCTTCATCACTCTTTCCTTTCCTCCCTCGTCCCCAACGAGTCTTTTCATTCCCATGAGCGAGTTCTCGTCTCCCTCATTCCGAGATCAGGAGTCCTCCTTGTCGTGTCAAACGAACCGCCGCTCTCGAGCATCGTTCACCCGTGCCTCGGCTCGGATCTCCTCCCTACGAGTCCGAAAAGGGGACCTCTCCCCGCCGCCCGTCAACTCGAGTCCCGTAGTCAAACAAAGCGTCTCCCATGACATCCCGAGGGTTAGACCAAGCTTCGCACTCCTAAGGCTATAGCCGAGACGACAATCTTGCCCTGCACTGCTTCACGCCCGCTCCCCAAAACCACGTGGGTCCGCCTGATATGCTACTCATACCAATCCAGGTACTTATGGTCAAGACAACATTCTCCCTGGGCATCTAAGGAGCACCACAGGAGGGAAAGCGGAATACTTCCATACCCTCGTAAAATACATAAAAGCATCGGATCTGTCATGCGAAAGAAGCTACCTCCACGCTGGCAATGTCATCCCGGCCCAAAGAAAGGCTCCTGCCTCATCCCGAACCGACGAGAAACAAGCAACGGAACACGTAAAGAGGACCAAGGCAAACACGGAACTCGACAACATAGGAACCTTCCCGACAGGCCCTCCTAGTTTCAATCCCCAAAGGGAAACCCACCAACGAATCGATGCGTACTCAAGATATGCTATCCATCTCTCCCAAGCTGCATCGATCCATGTCCAAGACAAGAGGTCATCGAGCAAATGTCCACGGACAAAGAGACGCCGGAGACTCGTGCATGGCTTGAAGCCTCTCTCGCAACCATAATGCAAGCAAAGCAGGGGCTTCCCCCGCATGAATCGGTTCTCATCACTGTGACAATCCACACCGTGGAAGGTTTCCTAACCAAAGGAATGATATCTCGCCCGCCCGACAATGGCCTGCCACATTCAACAGAGCACCGTCACATATCCTGAGTTAGCTAACCCCAAAAAGAGGGGCTGTCAAGCACAAAGCGAACGCGTCCCTGGAGACATCACTCCCGCCGCCGCTCATGAAATCCAAAGCCGCTTCAGCCCCAACGCCGAAAACCCGCCAAAGCTTCCTCGGCCTCCACTAACCACAAATACATTCCCACTCATGCGACATGCACAAAAAAAAAAATAAGCTAGCAACAATTCCTAGGTCAATCCCGGAATCACAAATACGTCATTACATCTTAAATAAAATACTTTCGTGCAAATACAAGTGTTTTATTACAGTGTACAAAATGTCTGTTGCTCTACAAAAAATGGAAAGAGGAAAAGCAAAAGAGCCCTAATCCGATTCATCATCATCCTCCTCCACAAACGAGAAATTCGGCATCTCTGCGCTCCGCTGCCCACATCATCGTCCTCGGTGAACCCAAAGACCTTCCTCGACCGGATAATCCAAGAAGTCCACAGGAATAAGAACGAAGAAGGAAAAAGAAGATGAGCTATCCCTCCTCTCCTTGTCCAAAGCACACGAGGTGTCCCACGTCCTCGCCAAGTTCGCATGCAGGCGCTACCTCGCCCTCGCCAAGTTCGCAGAGGCTCCATCTCGCCCTCACCGCAAGTTCGCAGCAGGCGCCATCTCGCCCTCACCGCAAGTTCAGACAGATGCGCTACCTCGCCCTCACCAAGTTCAGACAGAGGCGCTACCTCGCCCTCACCAAGTTCAGACAGAGGTCCCACCTCGCCCTCACCGCAAGTTCAGACAGAGGCGCCATCTCGCCCTCACCGCAAGTTTAGACAGAGGCGCCACTCGCCTCACCAAGTTCGACAGAGGCGCTACCTCGCCCTCACCAAGTTCAGACAGAGGTTCCACCTCGCCCTCACCGCAAGTTCAGACAGAGGCGCTACCTCGCCCTCACCAAGTTCAGATAGAGGCGCTACCTCGCCCTCGCCAAGTTCAGATAGAGGCTCCATCTCGCCCTCCCCGCAAGTTCAGACAGAGGCGCCACCTCGCCCTCACCGCAAGTTCAGATAGAGGCGCTACCTCGCCCTCACCAAGTTCAGACAGAGGCTCCATCTCGCCTTCACCAAGTTCAGACAGAGGCGCTACCTCGCCCTCACCAAGTTCAGACAGAGGCTCCATCTCGCCCTCACCGCAAGTTCAGACAGAGGCGCTACCTCGCCTTCACCAAGTTCAGACAGAGGCTCCATCTCGCACTCACCGCAAGTTCGAATAAAGGCTCTGTCGCGTCCTCATCCTTTCACTGACTTCGGTCAAAAACGCCAGCGCATCCGCAGCATTTCAGCAACTTCGGTCAGGGGCGCCACACGTCCTCAACATTTCAACAACTCGATCAGAGGCGCCCCATGCCCTCTAACACTTGCACCCAGTGAGATGCCACCACGTCCTCTTCATCTCGGTCAGAGGCGCCCCACGTCCTCAACAATTCAACTTCCTCCTCACAAAGGTGCCTCCTCCTGCAGGTAAACACAGCAAAGGTATGTCAATAAACTTCAAACGCAAGACATAGCTGTAATAAATGCTACATAAAAGAAGAATCCCAGCACGGCATGATGCCTTTCCAAAAATTCCCACAAACAAAGTTCCATATAGGATCCACAAAATGCCCATCAAACTCAACTTAGGTCCAGACGCCTTAGAATAGTCTCAACTTAGGGTCATACTCTTGAACTAAGTCTCCCTTAGGTCATACTCCTGAACAAGGTCCCAACTTAGGTCATACTCCTGAACTAGGTCCCAACTTAGGTCATATTCCTGAACTAGGTCCCAACTTAGGTCATACTCCGAACTAGGGTCCCAACTTAGGTCATATTCCTGAACTAGGTCCCAACTTAGGTCATACTCCTGAACTAGGTCCCAACTTAGGTCATACTCCTGAACTAGGTCCCAATTTAGGTTCATACTCCTGAAACTAAACCCCAACTTAGGTCATACTCCTGAACTAGGTCCCAACTTAGGTCATACTCCTGAACTAGGTCCCAACTTAGGTCATACTCCTGAACTAGGTCCCAATTTAGGTTCATACTCCTGAAACTAAACCCAACTTAGGTCATACTCCTGAACTAGGTCCCAACTTAGGTCATACTCCGAACTAGGTCCCAACTTAGGTCATATTCCCCGAACTAGGTCCCAACTTAGGTCATACTCTGAACTAGGTCCCAACTTAGGGTCATACTCCCTGAACTAGGTCACAACTTAGGTTCATACTCCCGAACTAAGCCTCAACTTAGGTATAGACGCCTTCACACAAACTTCAACTCAGTACATCACCACGTCCACTCACCACAAACCTCACTACTTCACTATCTCCAGCCCGAAAGGCTTTAAACCACTCGGTCCGGAAGACCGTATAAACCTCCCAAACTATCTCCAGCCCGGAAGGCTTTAAACCACTCGGCCCGGAGATCGTATAAATCACCAAACTACTATCCCCGGCCGGAAGGCTTTAAACCACTCATCCAGGAGATCAGATAAATCAGCCAAACTACTATCCCAGCCAGGAAGGCTCTAAACCACTCGGTCCGAAGACCGTATAAATCTCCCAAATCACTATCTCCTTGGCCCTAAAGGCCTTAAACCACCCGATTAGGAAAATCGTAAAATTTCCAGACGCCACCACGTCCTCACAATTGACCTATGCGGTCACCACATCACAGACGCCACCACGCCCTTACCACCGACCCATGCGGGTCACCTGAAAGACGCCCACGTCCTTACCATCGACCCATGCGGTCACCCTCGACGCTCCACGCTCTACCATTGACACTACGCGGTCACTCCCGACGCTCCACACCGACCTGGCTACCAGACGCTCTACCTGTGACGCTCCACGTCACGCGCCACCTGACGCGTCACTTACCACGATATCGGCTACCTCCTCGACGCTCCACGCCACCACTATCGACCCATGCGGCCACCCCCGACGCTCCACGTCCTTACCATTGACTTTCACTGGCGGCCACAGGACGCCTTATGCGTCACTACCCATTTACTGTGCGGTGCCACCCGGACGCCACGTCTACCACCGACCCATGTCACCCCCTGACGCCCACGTCTCTTACCACCGAATTTCCATGCGGCACCCAGACGCCCACGTCTCTACCATCGACCTATGGCCACTCTGACGCCTCCACGCTCTACTACACGATCGCCACTTCGGACCGCCTCCACGTTCCTGCCCACCACCATGCGCTACCCCTGACGCCCACGTCCTCTACCACACGACCTATGCTGGCCACCCCGACGCCTCCACGTTCCGGCCATCGACACGATGCGGTCACCAGACGCCTCCACGTCCTCTACCATCGACCTATGCGGTCACTCACAGACGCCTCCACGTCCTACCATCGACTTACGCGGCTACCTGACGCCTCCACGTCCTTACCACCGACTTTACGCGGTCACCCTCGACGCCTCCACGTCCTTACCATCGACCTATGCGGCTACCCAGGACGCCTCCACGCTACCCTCGGACGCCTCCACGCTCTCTACCACCGAGCCTATGCGGTCACCCAGACGCCTCCACGTCACCTGTGACGCCACCACGCTCCTTACATCAACTCGCGGTCACCCTGGACGCCACCACGTTCTACCACCGACCTCGGCGGCCACACAACACTTCAGGCACCACCACGCCCGCATTCACAAATTCATCACAAACACTCACCCCACACCCGAACTACGACTGTGCTTGATTCCCGCCAGTGGATACGTAGGAATCCTATCACAGGTTCACTTACCGACTCTAAACGGCCACACAAAAGGACACCACCACGTCCCTCACATCACCCTCACGTGGCCACCTCCTTCCTCCAAAGACGCGATCCAGATTAGGACCCTTATCTTATCGGCGACCCCACTTCTTTCATAAGTGACGTCGCCGAGGGGCTTCTGTAAGTACCCCAATCTGGATCGCTCTCCATCCCAGCAACGACAAAACCAGAGGCAAACTTCCGGAGGTCATAACTCCTTCATACGAACTCCGATTGAGACGTGCCATATATGGTTGGAAAGCTCTCGACGAGAGCTAGCTTGCCATCACATTCACAAGAGCATGGAAAGTCCGTACGGACCTCTTTGCATGCCAAAAGGTCCGTACGGACCTCTGCACTGCATAATCATTACGAAAATCCCCTTAAAGTCCACGAGATTCCCTCAAATCCCGGAAATTCATGATTACCTAAGAGGTCCGTACGGACCTCTTTGCAGTTTTTCACTACTATAAATAGAGGGCTCCTCCTCATTTTTCACACCTCCCTCTTCTCTCTTCTTCCCTAGCCTTCGGGCTCTCCTAAGACCCTTCGGGCAATCCGGCCCCTTTGGATCCTTCCAGAGGCCTTCCGAGCTCCCTGTGGTGCTCCGAAGCCTCTCGAGCGCTCCCGCGACGCTCCCGCGCCGCCAGAGGCACTCTCGAGGTACTCGAGGCCCTCGTGGTACTCCGAGGCCTTGCTCGGTCTTTCCCGAGGCGTCCAGGCTCTTTCCGAGTCAAACTGACGATTCCAACCCACGCCGAACCTGCGCTTCAATCCAACCGACGATTCCAACCCACGCCGAACCTGCCCGAATCCAACCGACGATTCCAACGCACGCGAATCCTGCCCGAGTGATCTCGCGATCCTAACGCACGCGACCTCTGCCTCGAACCGCAGACGATAGCTTCCTAACTCACGTGAAACTCTGCTCAGACAACCGGCTCCTTCCGAAGCAATCCCGGTCCGTACCAGAACACTATTCCATCCTCAAGCACTATTCCCCAGCGGAAGACAGACACGAACCAACATTCGTAAGGCTTCCTTCCTACACTATTTCAATACATTTCAATAAAGCAGTGTACAATGTAGACATCCGATACAACATGCATTTTTAAAAGCACACACACACACACACAACAGTTAAAGAATGTTAGGGGTATCCGAAAGACTCGTTTTTACGAGGCTACTCGGGTGAGCTCTAAGATTCTAATATTCTCTTCCCGAGGAGTAACCTGACCTCCGAACTCAAAATCTCATCACACAAAAACAGTTTATTATTATTTTTAAACTGATGCTCTTTTTCAATGTTTTGGGCTTAATAATAAAAACGGCGTGGCGACTCTACAAAGCAAAACACAGCGAGACACCTCCAACACGCAAAACGGAATAAGCCAGATGCCGGGGCGCGATTGAGCTGCCTATCGGATCCGGGCGACTTCCCGAACGCGAACAAATGCGAGATGCCGGGGCTCCGCGCGCGAGCCGGATCCGGGTAATTTCAAGTACGCGCGATCCGGGTAATTTCAGTTGGCGACTCCGCTGGAGACGTAACATGTTTTTCAAAACTATCGTTGTTTTAAAAACATTCCGTGGGTCAAACTTTCGTTTACCCTTCCTCGTTTTGTGTGCGTGTGTGTTTTCTCCGTGCTTCGTGTTACTCGTTTTTCTTTTCAAAAAAAGGAAATTTCAAACATCTCCAATTTCAAAACTTTGGACTGTTTCAAAAAAAGATGTTGCATTTTCATCTCAAAATCATAACATGTTCGTGCATTTCCGTTAATACTTGATTTTTTGTACTATATTTTGAACTGCGCATAAATTCTTTAAAACACATTCTGAAAATCTCTGTTTTACTCATAAAAGAATTTAGTGACCCAGTAGATGCTTATTCTTTGCCTCGGTACACCGCACGCTACGCGCACTTGCGCACGCCTGCACACACTGCACACTACGACCTGTAACCCGGGATGACCGTTCAGTTGCAGCTTGATCGGTCTGCCAGACACCTTTCGAGCGCGCACGGGGTCGTCCCAAACAGCCCATCCTAGCCCGTGTAATCCATGCACTTTTTGTGTCACACTTCGTCCAAGACCCCGGTTAGTTTTTGGCTTAGTATGTATCATAAAGCCCAAGTGTATGTCTTTTACGCCGATCTCCCTCACAAGTAAAACTTAAAAGTTGAGATCAAAGGTCATTCTCGACCCGAAGTCTTAGCTTCTCAGCCTTGACTTTGACGCAGAGCCGCGCTAAAAACATACCCGAAGGTTCAATGTGACACCGTGTCATCAAACCCTCAACGTATGCACCATGCCAGCCACAACTTGGCCAACGCCAAAAGCTAAGACCCCTCGCGCAAGCGAGTCAAGAGAAGTCATGCCGAAATTTCGGCACGATTTCTACCTTAACTTAAGGATGTTGACTTCGACCGTGACCCGCACGTCACATACGTTGAAAGTTTACATGACCAGCTAGCCTTAAGTTCACTTTTCCCTTTGTCGGTGGAACTCGCTTGCCTTATAGGACCCTTGCTCGGGATTGTCCGTCCCGGGAAGACGATTTACAGGTGAAAAACGAGGGGCTTATAAACGTAGTGCCGAGATCCACTGATCCAAGCCCTAGGTTAGTTGCGAAAAAGAAGAGCAATCTTTTCCAACCATTTAGGACTCTGAGAAAAACGTGTTTTCAGTAAACTTAAACATTTAATAGAATAACAATTGCATGGTCCCATCTCGGGAATCTTTCCAATCCTCAAGTCGTGAACTTAGCGGTCCAATTCTCAAGTCGACCTTAGAGGTCCAATCCTCAAATCAGGACCTTTCTCGGTCCGATATCTCCAATCGTGACCCTCGCGGTCCAACCCTTAATCGCGACCTTTCTCGGTCCAATCCTCAATCGACCCTTCGCGGTCCAACCCTTAATCGCGACCTTTCTCGGTCTAATCCTCAAAGCGTGACCTTAGCGGTCCAATCCTCAAATCAGGATCTTTCTCGGTCTGATATCTCCAATCGTGACCCTTGCGGTCCAACCCTTAATCGCGACCTTTCTCGGTCCAATCCTCAATCGACCCCTCGCGGTCCAACCCTTAATCACGACCTTAGCGGTCCAATCCTCAAATCGCGACATTCGCGGTCCAATCCTCAATCGAGGCCCTCACGGTCCGATTTCAAATCTCAAATCGCGACCTTCGCGGTCCAATCCCCAATCGAGACCCTCACGGTCCGATTTCAAATCTCAAATCGCGAACTTCGCGGTTTAATCCTCAATCGAGACCCTCACGTTCCGATTTCAAATCTCAAATCATGACCTTCGCGGTCCAATCTTCAATCGAGACCCTCACGGTCCGATTCCAAATCTCAAATCGCGACCTTCGCGGTCGAATCCCCAATCGACACCCCCAACGGTCTGATTTCAAATCTCAAATCGCGACCTTCGCGGTTCAATCCTCAATTGTGACCCTCACGGTCCGATTTCAAATCTCAAATCGAGACCTTCGCGGTCTGATTCTAAGGTCGTGACCTTAGCGGTCCAATCCCAAATCGAGACCCTCACGGTCCAATTTCAAATCTCAAATCTCGACCTTCGCAGTCCAACCCTCAATCGAGACCCTCAAGGTCCGATTTCAAATCTCAAATCTCGACCTTCGCGGTCCAATCCTCAATCGCGACCCTCACGGTCCGATTTCAAATCTCAAATCGCGACCTTCGCGGTCCAACCCTCAATCGAAACCCTCACGGTCTGATTTCAAATCTCAAATCGCGACCTTAGCGGTCCAATCCTCCAATCGAGACCTTCACGGTGCGATCTTAAATAGTCAATCCCGACCCTCGCGGTCCGATCTCCAATCGAGACCTTCGCGGTCCAATCACAAATAGTCGATCCCAACCTTCGCGGTCCGATCTTCGATCTCCAATCGAGACCTTCGAGGTCCGATCTCAAATAGTCGATCCCGATCGTCGTGGTCCGATCTCCGATCTCCAATCGAGACCTTCGCGGTTCGATCTCAAATAGTCAATCCCGGCCCTCACGGTCCGATCTTCTATCGAGACCTTCGCGGTCCGATCTCAAATAGTTAATCCCGACCCTCGCAGTCCAATCTCAAATCTCCAATCGAGACCTTCGCGGTTCGATCTCAAATAGTTAATCCTGACCCTCACCGTCCGATCTCCGATCCCCAATCAAGACCTTCGCGGTCCGATCTCCAATCGAGACCTTCGCGGTCCTATCTCAAATAGTCGATCCCGACCTTCGCGATCCGATCTCTGATCTCCAATCTCAAATCGAGACCTTCGCGGTCCGATCTCAAAAGAGTCGATCCCGACCTTCGCAGTCCGATCTCAAATAGTCGATCCCGACCTTCGCGGTACGATCTCCGATCTCCAATCGAGACCTTCGTGGTCCGATCTCAAATAGTCGATCCCGACCTTCGCCGTCCGATCTTCGATCTCCAATCGAGACCTTCGCGGTCCGATTTCTGGGGCTTTGCCAACGAAGAGAGCATTTTCATCCCAAGGGTTTACTTTGAGTTCCGATTTCTGGGGCTTGTGAGAAGCATCTTTCGGCATTGTGGTTTTAATCAGAATTGGGGCTTCTCAGATACAGCTTTGACAGATCAGAATCTGAATCCTCATGACACCTTTGGGCAAGAGTAGCATGCAAGGGCACGTTTTCTCCAAAGAAGTCTTCCCTTCCTTCAAATGAAGACAGCGGCTTCGTAACCTGCTGTGGTCTGGGAAAGCGAAATATCCTGGCGACACCGCAGCCAGGCATCAAGACACAAGAAAGTCTCCAATCTCGAAAACCTTACTGCCAACAAGAAGCATAATCCCCAGAAGGATCAGCCAAAGTTCAACTTATCAAACCTCAATGCAATCTGGAGGCACCACCAAAACCTCTACCTCTCAAATGTTGGAGGACCCGATCCTCACTCACCAAGACCCGGAGGAACATTCCCGCGGTCCCCTGCCACATCTTCATACCCTCGCAAGCTCAAGCTAGAGGAAGTTTTAGCCCACACCATGGTCCCCATGGACGCAACTCCAGAAGAAGTAATCCAGATGATCGGCAACATTCACTATGGAAACATCATCACCCTCACAGATTTGGAGCTGACCATAATGAGCCGCTTTGCATCACTGTTCAGACTCCGGAATGAATGTATTGCTCGCCAAGATGATAGACGTGCTTGACATCAAGCCCACAGATTTGAAGCCTTCAGTCCACACTGTCAAGGCCTACGATTCTACTTCCCGCACAGTTCTCGGGGTTGCTACTCTAAACATATGGTTCGGCAAGTGGATGATCCCCACCGAATTTCAAGTGTTGGACATTCCTATCACTTTCACAGCCATCCTGGGACGACCCTGGCTACATCAAATGAACGGCGTGGCATCCACCCTTCACCAGTGTATCGAGTTCATATAAGGCAACGAGCTGACAACAGTCTACGGCGACAGCGTCACCACCGAGGGGACCAGCACCAACGGCATTCCAGTGCTAGAAATCTAGCATGACTTTGGACTGGGGCTTGGAAAAAGGTTACAAGGCCAACACCAAGTCATCGAAGTCAATGACCACACTATAGTCCAGGGGCTCGGTTATGTGCCAACACCAGCTAACATCAGGAAAAACGAGAGGCTCGCCAACACCAAAGCAGCAGCCCGCAAAAGGGGAACCTCCTACGGCACGCCCAACCTCTGACCTTACAGCTTCGACCTTACTCGCTACTTCGTCAAAGGAACCAACAGCGGGACTGATGAAGATGAGAAAGGAACTGGGGAAACTGACAGCAGAACTGATGAAGATGAGAAAGCGATTACCCATCTCTTAGAGAGATTACCCATCTTTTCGTGAGATTACCCATCTCTTAGAGAGATTACCCATCTTTTCGTGAGATTACCCATCTGTTGGAAAGATTACCCATCTTTTCGTGAGATTAGCCATCGCTTAGAGAGATTACCCATCTCTTAGAGAGATTACCCATCTTTTCGTGAGATTACCTATCTGCTAGAAAGATTACCCATCTTTTCGTGAGATTATCCATCTTTTCGTGAGATTACCCATCTCTTAGAGAGATTACCCATCTTTTTGTGAAATTACCCATCTTTTCGTGAAATTACCCATCTCTTAGAGAGATTACCCATCTTTTCGTGAGATTACCCATCTTTTCGTGAGATTACCCATCTGCTAGAAAGATTACCCATATTTTTGTGAGATTAGCCATCTTTTAGAGAGATTACCCATCTGCTAGAAAGATTACCCATCTCTTAGAGAGATTACCCATCTTTTCGTGAGATTACCCATCTGCTAGAAAGATTACCCATCTCTTAGAGAGATTACCCATATTTTCGTAAGATTAGCCATCTTTTAATTAAGGTAGACAGTAAAATACCTTCAAACACCCTATCCCCAGCGGACAAAAGACAAATGGCAATCACTGTAAGCCCGTACAATGAATCTTTTCCACGGAAATCACTGTAAGCCCGTACAACGAATCTTCTCTCCGGCCGTCAATCGTAAGCCCGACCACCTCATTTCAGCGGCCATCAAGGTAAGTCCGCACAACAATCCCTCTTCGGCCGCCACCAGCCAGTGAACATTCACTTCTCCGGCTGTCAATCGTAAGCCCGACCATCTCATTTCAGTGGCCATTAAGGTAAGCCCGCACAACAATCCCTCTTCGACCGCCATAGTAAGCCCGATTATCTTTCACTCCAGCCAGTGAACATTCACTTCTCCGGCCGTCAATCGTAAGCCCGACCATCTCATTTCCACGGCAATCACTATAAGCCTGTACAACGAATCTTCTCCCCGACCGTCAATCGTAAGCCCGACCACCCCATCTCAGCGGCCATCAAGGTAGGCCCGCACAACAAATCCCTCTTCGGCCATCATCGTAAGCCCGAACACCATATCCCCAGTAGACAAGAGACGAGCGACAAGTCAGCATAAGCCCGCACAACAACCTTCCTTCAAAAGCCTTTCCGTCAAACCCGGAATATTCAAAAGCATTTCCGTCAAACCCGGAATAATCTCACTTAGGTTTAGACGCCTCCCAACAGTCTTACTTAGGTTCAGACGCCTCCTAACAGTCTCACTTAGGTTTAGACGCCTCCCAACAGTCTCACTTAGATTTAGATGCCTCCCAACAGTCTCACTTAGGTTTAGATGCCTCCCAACAGTCTCACTTAGGTTTAGACGACACCCAACAGTCTCACTTAGGTTCAGATGCCTCCCAACAGTCTCACTTAGGTTTAGACGCCTCCCAACAGTCTCACTTTAGTTCAGATGCCTCCCAACAGTCTCACAAAGGTTCAAATGCCTCCCAACAGTCTCACTCAGGATAAGACGCCTCCGAATAGTATCACTTAGGTCAAGGCCCCCACGAACATCCCTTGCACCTATGAACTACGATCGACTTGATTCCCGCTCGGGATACGTAGGAATCCTTCCGCTAAGGGTTCAGCCAACTGACCTCACAGGTCTCTTCAATTAAGGCATCCCCCGATTTGGATCCTTATCTTTTTCAATGGCCCCACTTCCTTCGAAAGTGATGTCGCCGAGGGGCTAATGTATGTACCCAAATTCGGATCGTCAAAATCCGTTAAAAGTTAACCGAAATCCGTTAACTGGCCCTTTCCAGGTTAACCAAAACCCGTTAAGCTCTCCGTTCTCAAGCCAACGAGACATCCCGGGACTGCCCCATGCATCCCGAAGTCAAAGCGTACTCAACACATGTTATCACACGTAAAAGTACAGCTTTCCCCGAAAAATGCACTTTTCGGGACTTTCTGGGGGCGTTTCGGACATTTTCCGGGCAGTTATTTAAAAAACGGACAAAACCGGGAATAACGGGACAAAAACCCTAGCCTAGGTGAGTCACAGGAATACGTGGCACGCATGCCAAGCCCCATAAATCGACATCAATCAAATTCGAGGGTGAAAAGACCAAAATACCCTTTATTTTGAGTGAAAGTCCGTCCGGACTGTTTTGCTTGAAAAACCAGAATTGCCAACAAATCCTCCAACTTTCCAAAATATCCAAGGACCTCCTGAAATTGAAGGAAAGTCCGTTCGGACTGTTTTGCAAATTCTTCCTATAAATATAAGGGCTGTCAAATTCATTTAGAGAGGAAAAAATATAAACACTCTCAAGAAATCCCACTGTTCTAAACTGATCTCCCCCCACCCGAGCCCCATTTTATCTCGATTTGCGTGAAAATCCTATTTTCCGAACAAACACGAACCAAACAAACTCAAAACACCATTTCAAATATCAAACCGTATCCCGTATACGTCAACCGATTCAAAGAGTCAACCCCTAGCCATAGGTAAAACTCTCTCTCCCTAAAAGCTTGTTTTACCTCGATTTACGCATCAAACGCCATAATCGTTTCGGTCAAAGTTCTCAAAATGTAGATGTAATGCTGTGAGTACGCCAATCCAATTCGCGACCCTTTAAAAGTGCTTTTTAATGTAATAAAATTGCACTAGGGGAGTTTTGGTAAATTCCCGATAAATTCCAAGACTTCCGGAAACTTTTCTTAAGGTTCTTATGAGGGAAGTACTTATGAGTAATTTTTCCACATAAAAGGACCTACCAGGAATTATCAGCTTTGGACCTATTGGGAATTACCACAGAAGGTTCCAGAATCAGTTGTTGACGCCAAAAACGGTTACATGGTTGGACAGGTCGTGCGACACAATTTGCCACGGAAAAGCGAAGCGAGAGGTCGTGCGACACAAGTGACCCACTCCATGCAGCCTATAAATTGGACCCTCCCCCTCTCATATCAGGATCCCTTTTCTAATACCCTAAAGTTACTCTGCCCAATTGACGCCAGAAACCACTCTCTTTCCTCAAACCACACCAAACCCCTCCAATTCCATCTCTTCCTTACCCAAATCATACACCCATCTTCATACAACCCATATCACCTTGAAGATCTGAACAGAAGCATTCAATTGGTGTTCAACCACATCTCCTAGCAGCTTAATTGAAGGCTCCTACACCTAACTTGGTGTAGAAGTAGAGGACTACAAGGGTAACACATCTCTCCACCTTTCTCTCTCTCATTCACTTGTTTATTTGCAATTTCTATTCCTCCACTTGATAATCAAGCTCCATCTGCTTCAGATTATCAAGTGGCAACTGCCATATCTCTGTTTAATTAGATTTGCTTGGTTTAATTGCATATTTGTGTTGTGATTTGATCTCCCATGGTTGCTTGGTGGTCAAGGGAGTGTGGATCTCCCATATCCATGCTCCCTTGGTAATTTATTGTTAATCTGTGTTATTCCAAGTTGATTCGGTATATTTGGTAGATCTGAATTGATCTCTGTTGGTTTCTGGTTTTGAATTGTGAGATTCCTGCTGATGGTATACAGGTGTCACGCGACACAAGTGACTCCTCAAGTCCTGTATCACGCGACACAAGTAACCCATCTGCAGAGAATCATATTTCAGTTGTAAGTTTGTTCCCCACCCCTTTTGTCACTCAAATTAGGGTGTGGATCTTCCATATCCACATTCATTTTGAAGTGATTAGATAGATCTATTTCCTTTGTGTTTAATAATGTAAAATCTCTGCAAAGTGCCTTGTAGTGTCACGCGACACAAGTGACTCCTCAAGTCCTGTGTCACACGACACAACAAGCCTCTGCAGCAGGTTTATTTTAGTTGTAAGTTTTGTTCCTCCCCTTTGTAATATGGGATGTGGCCTCCCATCGTCAATGGCTTACAAGTTGTTTTTTCTTTTCTTTGAGCAATAAAACAAAGCACTTCTATGCATTTTATACATATCTCGTCTCACACACTTGCACACACGTTTGAATGAATTAAATGTTGAACGTTAGAAAGACTCATCTACGGACGAGGCGTGTTGGGTGAACTCCCGGTTCTTCCCAACACGTAACCTGACCCCCGAACCCATTTTCTCTCTTAAAAAGGTTTTCAATGTTTCCTCTAAAAATGGCGTGGCGACTCCTAAAATTTTTATTTTTTCGGCGAGCGTTCATTCAGTGGCGACTCCGCTGGGGACTTGAAACTTGGTTTTCAAAAGTGGGTCAAACTTTCATTATTGTTCAACATTCTCTTCATTCACTTACGTGTGCTTTGTTTGTGATATTATATGTGTCGTTTGCATATTATGTGCTTTGTTTTATTCATGTCCCTCCTTGTGTCCCATCTTTGTTGATTGTGTTGCTGATGTTAGGGTTTGAGATATTGTTTTGATGCTTGGAGGCTGGGGCTGGCTCTGGTTATTGATTCAGATTCTGGTAATGTGACTCCTTCTGTCACGCGACAGAGCGTACGCGACAGAAGGTGCCACTCTGCAGGATTTGATTTCCTTGATACAGGTTGTGATTGTGGGGCGGTCCCTCATGATCAGTTATTGATCCTTGATTATTGTTCCCTGTGGGGGGTGTGTGTAGTTTTCCTTTTATCCCCCTTTTCAAATAAAAAAAATAAAAAAAATTCATTTTCATAAATAAAGGAATCTAGTCATCCCGCACACTACTTCACGTAGATCTAGAACCCTCGGGTGCGATTGACGGCATCGCGGATGGTGATAATATTCGCCTACGCTTGAGCGCCTAATATCAAACCTATCCCCCTAGCGCGTTATAGGTGGCACCACACATTTAACCTCACCCAAAACGGTTGGTTTTTGACACGCCATTTTCAAATACATTAAAATGAATTGTTTCAAAATTTATAATAAGCTTTAGTACCTTTCCCAAAACCTAGCACGTGTGGGCATGTTGCCAACGCAACATGATTTCACGAAAGGACATGTCGTTCCCATGGCATGTTCTAACGAAAGATCATGTCGTTTTGTCAACGTGCACCGACGAGAGGTCATGCCGGATTTTTCCTTGAATTTCTTCAGGAATACCCGTTATGCTGCCCAAATTTCTCCAGAAATTGGGGCTGCTCGTCCGTCCCATAAATGCTTTGGTTTTATTTAGGTACTATTGCCTATTATTAATTTTGAACCAATACATTTGGTGTATTTGTGGATGATGTGTCCCTAGGTTCCCCCGAGGTCTAGATTGTGTGAATAAAGGACTAGCCTTTCCCAACCATTCCTAGGACTTAAAAGACACCGATTTTTACTTGAACATTAATAAGTGTTGCACGAGTCCGTCTCCTTTCCAGTTCTTCCCTCTCCCGTACCTTCTAAAAGTTCTCTACCCTCCATCTATACACGCTCTTACTTCTTCACCTCTGCAAGGCTGCGGCAAGTTGGGTGTGCTCCCATTCCCGACGCTCATTGGTCTATATTCCCGAGGCGGAAGCAGTTCAAGTGCCCGAGCGGTCGTCCATCTGATTCAGAATCCAAAATGCTCGGCGCAGAGAAGATTATGGCCCACCAATCTGGAAGTTTATATCCCATGGGTCAGCAGAGTGCAAATGGTGTGTCCATCGAAAAGTTGCGGGCTACCCTCGAAGCTGTTTTTCCTCACGAGCGGAAGGCCCGGTTACTTGCTCAGATTACGAAAGCTAAGGAGAGATGACTTGTGAATGACAGAAAGTTTGAGAAGAGTCCTCGCCCCATCGATGTCAACAATGCTCTTCCTCCCATCCGAAGTTGATGCAGTCGATTAGTCCTCGTAGGATCTAGAATGTCCGCTATCGGACATGAGTCTGTCAAGTCCAAGTTGGGCCAGTTTTTGCGTTGCAGTGATAAAAATCTTTGTTTCTCTTCTTGCTAGACTCGAGACATTACTAGCACACATGCGTTAC
This sequence comes from Adenophora triphylla var. japonica, assembly GCA_022495995.1. NCBI lineage: Eukaryota > Viridiplantae > Streptophyta > Magnoliopsida > Asterales > Campanulaceae > Adenophora > Adenophora triphylla. The sequence continues at coordinate 133,386 of JAFEMH010001700.1, read as the reverse complement.
ACTCGATTGAAATGGTCTTATTCCAAATGATCACTTATGCTGCTCACCGACTAATGCTTTGAAATGACTAATGTTTAAATTGATCGGAGTGAGAAAATCGGCTGATATCCTTCTCAAAGTGGGGCTCACCAACTCTCCACCTTGCGTCACATATGCTCACATACCTTTCATCGTCTTCACCACCTCGTTGCTCGATGAATTTGCACGGATCTTCCTCAGAGTAAACTTAAGCAAGCAAATGAAGACTCGATCTCGTTCGGATCATCCGGTAGGGACTGCGGTTGAAACCTTCACCCTTAGGAAAACCATTACCGTAACCTCACCAAACTATACCCCTTCGGTTCAAGATCGGCATTTTTTGAAGCCCATTTAGCCATCGTCAGAAGAAGAGCGACTATCCTTGAGACTCCCGTGATTCAAAGAAAGATTGACCGTCTCCAAGTTCAAAGAATGGCGGAAAGCAATGATCCATCCTGGGGACTAGCTGAAATGATCCTCTCATAGGCAAAATTGAAAAAAAAAAGAGACAAAAATACAAAAAAAAGGAAAAAGGAAAAAAAGGAAAAGAAAGAGAGCCTAGTCCCTAGCGATCCTCTCAAAAGCAAAAGCCAAAGGACTCGGTCGTTACTCAAGAGGAGTCTCAGAGTAAAGAGACAGCATGGATGTCCCCTCACCATTACCTCTAACCGATCCAAGTCGTCCTCTCGATTTTAGAGGACATTCCCACTACCGTTACCCTTGCCCTTGGCAAAGCCAAGACTGACCTCTCATTCTTAGAGGCAAATCAATTCCCTCACCTTAGAAATCCCAAACACATCCCTAAAAAGCCAACCTCTCATCTTTAGAGGTACAGCCAGCAAAGAGCCCAGCCGACCTCTCGTTTTAAGAGGTCATGATATCCCGAATCACCCAAGGGCCGATCGAAACCCCGAGACCCAATCGCAGTTCCTACCGGATAGCAGTTTCATTCCAATATCGTCGAGATCTAAAACAGATTATTGCTTAAAGTGGAGCCAAATCCATCCCGGCTCAAAGGACCATCAAACGAAGATTGTGCAAATTCCATCCGTTCATTCGACGTATTATGTGAGCATATTTCATTTCTCCTCCGCAAACACTTGTCGTGGACGTCCCACTGGGGCTTCACATCTATGTCTCCCATCGACACTCCAAGAGGACATGTTCTTTCAATTCTCAAAATCCTCAAAGGTCCTCAGATCCTCGAATTCCAACGTTCATTCTTTTCATTCGGGATAAACCCGAACTACGGCGACCTGAGCTCCTCCCAAGGAGGGGAACGTAGGCAACCATAACTGGTTCGGTCGAAATCACAAACAGATCTCAGTAAATCCGGTCTCCCAAGGACCATTCCCATACACTTTCCACCCTTCAGAGTTTGATTCTCGATATCAGTGGGTTTTCTCCTCATGATTAATTGGAATATTTATTCATATCAGCTTTGGCGGTTGAATAACCCGAACATCAATAAAGGGTTTTAAGCAGCTTTGTGATCATCACGAATAAGATAGATTTTCAAGTGTCTCGACATGTCTTCCCTTTCTACATCATAGGAAGATAGAGCTAAACACTGTGTCGGTCAGCAGGGGCTTCCATACACTTTTCCACACCTTACGATGCTTATACTCTCTCAAAAGAGTCAAACCTAAAGCGAGAGTGTCATACACGAAATCAGGATTCATTTCCCACCCTCGAAAGATATGCCCCTGCATGTAAACATTTCCGAGTCTTGTCCAGCGACTGATTGACTGTGGTTTGAAATAATGGGTTGCCTCTTTGGCCATAAGATGACTCTGTCTGCAATGAAGCTGCATGGAATTTCCTCAAGCTGGGACTTTGGTTAAGGTATCCCTCCGGATTTCCTTACCAGATTCCCTCCAGGTTTGCTTTACACCGTCAACTGGGGCTTCACCAAGCCGGGATCATTCTCTGCACTTTCTCTGCTGCTTGTTGTCTCAGGCGCGCGATATACTTTGTCCTCACTAGCAATGGACCTACTGCAGCCAGCACTCCCGGGAGCGCCCCGACTTGCCTAAGCTGCACCATCCATACACCGTCACTCATACACTTTTCAAATCCTCGGGAGAGGGTCCACCCCATTACAAACACTTTTTGTCCCATACACGATCCCTCATAGAGCAACTGATACAGACATATCTGCTCATCAAGCCGTGCCAAATCCCTACTTCCTATTCTCCCCAGCTTAGATGGACTTGTGCAACAAAAGATTAATAATGCATAAGCAAAAGGTCAAATAAAGTGCAAAGTGCCTAGAGTGTGGTGTTTTCCCCCCGCAGGGTACAATAATCAGGTGATCGCAATTTGATCGTGAGGACAGCCCCTCAAATCACAATTTTGGACAAAAATTTCGAACCTTGCAGGTGGCAGACCCCGCCTTTATTATCTGCGTTAGGCCCGGACTCATCAGCATCATCTAAAAGAGCCTTAGCTGCCCTAGTCCCCAAGCAGTGCTGTAAAAGAAAAGAGCCTCAGCTGCCCAGTATCCAAGCAATGGCTCACCAGCCTTGACGACTTCAAAGACTATTTTTCAAAGACCGCCCCGTGAACGGCCACCCAGCAAGTATCAACAAGTGGTATAGGTCCCTTCGGCAGCCATGATTATCAGCAAAATCAATGATAGCATGAGACCCTCCGGCAGCTACACCTATCCCTAGCAAAATCAACAGTAGCATCAGTCCCTCCGGCAGCTGCAACTTTCCAACAATCGTTAGCAACAGTAGCATCAGTCCCTCCGGCAGCTACAGGTAAGCACAACACAAGTATGAAAACATGTCTCGTCCAAACTGTCAAATCATTATGTCTGGTATACTCGAAAGATCACTCCCTTCAGTTCATCTCATTCATCGGGTCAAGATGCCTCCTAACAGTCTTCCATCAGGTCAAGACGCCTCCTAACAGTCTTCCATTGGGTCAGACACCTCCTAATAGTCTCTTCGGGTCAGACGCCTCCTAATAGTCTCTTTGGGTCAGACACCTCCTAATAGTCTCTTCGGGTCAGACACCTCCTAATGGTCTCTTTGGGTCAGACACCCCCTAATGGTCTCTTTGGGTCAGACACCTCCTAATAGTCTCTTCGGGTCAGAACCTCCTAATGGTCTCTTTGGGTCTGACACCCCCTAATGGTCTTTTCGGGTCAGACACCTCTTAATGGTCTCTTCGGGTCAGACGCCTCCTAATAGTCTTTCATCGGGTCAGACACCTCCTAATGGTCTCTTCGGGTCAGACACCTCCTAATGGTCTATTCGGGTCAGACGCCTCCTAACAGTCTTCCATCGGTTCAGACACCTCCTAATGGTCTCTTCGGGTCAGACACCTCCTAATGGTCTCTTCGGGTCAGACACCTCCTAATGGTCTATTCGGGTCAGACGCCTCCTAACAGTCTTCCATCGGGTCAGACACCTCCTAATGGTCTATTCGGGTCAGACGCCTCCTAACAGTCTTCCATCGGGTCAGACACCTCCTAATGGTTTATTCGGGTCAGACGCCTCCAAACAGTCTTCCATCGGGTCAGACACCTCCTAATGGTCTCCTCCGAATAATCCGAACTACGATTTGGCTTGATTCCTTCCGGGGATACGTAGGAATCCTTTCTCAAAAGGTCCAGCCATCCGATCCACCAAGTCATCGTCCAGCCCTCCGCCTTATCCCCCAGCCGCTCATTGGGATTGGGTCCTGTTTGTCGACAACCTCACTTCTTCCATAAGTGATGTTGCCGAAGGGCTCTCTGAGTACACCAATCCAATTCGCAAACCTTTAAAAGTGCTTTTTAATGTAATAAAATTGCACTAGGGGCGTTTTGGTAAATTCCCGGTCAATTCCAAGACTTTCGGAAACTTTTCTTAAAGTTCTTATGAGGGAAGTACTTGTGAGTAATTTTTCCACATAAAAGGACCTACCAGGAATTATCAGCTTTGGACCTATTGGGAATTACCACAGAAGGTTCCAGAATCAGTTGTTGACGCCAAAAACGGTTACATGGCTGGACAGGTCGTGCGACACAATTTGCCACGGAAAAGCGAAGCGAGAGGTCGTGCGACACAAGTGACCCACTCCATGCAGCCTATAAATTGGACCCTCCCCTTCTCATATCAGGATCCCTTTTCCAATACCCTAAAGTTACTCTGCCCAATTGACGCCAGAAACCACTCTCTCTCCTCAAACCACACCAAACCCCTCCAATTCCATCTCTTCCTCACCCAAATCATACACCCATCTTCATACAACCCACATCACCTTGAAGATCTGAACAGAAGCATTCAATTGGTGTTCAACCGCATCTCCTAGCAGCTGAATTGAAGGCTCTTACACCTAACTTGGTGTAGAAGTATAGGACTACAAGGGTAACACATCTCTCCACCTTTCTCTCTCTCATTCACTTGTTTATTTGCAATTTTTATTCCTCCACTTGATAATCAAGCTCCATCTACTTCAGATTATCAAGTGGCAACTGCCATATCTCTGTTTAATTGGATTTGCTTAGTTTAATTGCATATTTGTGTTGTGATTTGATCTCCCTTGGTTGCTTGGTGGTCAAGGGAGTGTGGATCTCCCATATCCATGCTCCCTTAGTAATTCATTGTTAATCTGTGTTATTCAAAGTTGATTCGGTATATTTGGTAGATCTGAATTGATCTCTATTGGTTTCTAGTTTTGAATTGTGAGATTTCTGCTGATGGTATACCGGTGTCACGCGACACAAGTGACTCCTTAAGTCCTGTGTCACGCGACACAAGATACCCATCTGCAGAGAATCATATTTCAGTTGTAAGTTTGTTCCCCCACCCCTTTTGTCACTCAAATTAGGGTGTGGATCTTCCATATCCACATTCATTTTGAAATGATTAGATAGATCTATTTCCTTTGTGTTTAATAATGTAAAATCTCTGCAAAGTGCCTTGTAGTGTCACGCGACCCAAGTGACTCCTCAAGTCCTGTGTCACGCGACACAACAAGCCTCTGCAGCAGGTTTGTTTTAGTTGTAAGTTTTTTTCCTCCCCTTTGTAATATTGGATGTGGCCTCCCATCGTCAATGGCTTACAAGTTATTTTTTCTTTTCTTTGAGCAATAAAATAAAGCACTTCTATGCATTTTATACATATCTCGTCTCACACACTTGCACACACGTTTGAATGAATTAAATGTTGAACGTTAGAAAGACTCGTCTACGGACGAGGCATGTTGGGTGAACTCTCGGTTCTTCCCAACACGTAACCTGACCCCCGAACCCATTTTCTCTCTTAAAAAGGTTTTCAATGTTTCCTCTAAAAACGGCGTGGCGACTCCTAAAATTTTTATTTTTTCGGCGAGCGTTCATTCAAATGCCGTCTACGGGATTCGATACGTTTTACCCCAAAATCATCTTCTCTCCCATAAGAGAAGTAATTTCGGGTTAAAACGGCTTTCCGGCCCCATTTTTTACGCTTATGTTATTTACGGTCCGGATCGTTTGATTCGTCGATTCGCATCTTTACAGTCCGAACCATTTGGTTCGTGATAGTCATTTACAAAATCCAGATCGTTTGATCCGTCGATATCGTCATTTAAATTATGCACCTTTACAACTCCGAACCGTTTGGCTCGTCGATCGCACCTTTATTGTTCGGATCGTTTGATCCGTTGATACTGTACTTTAAATACTGTCATTTAGAAGCCCGGGCCATTTGGCTCGTGATAGTATTTACTTACCAAAGTCCGAGTCACAAAATGACTCGTTGATCGCATCTTACTTGCCATTATTTTCATCAAAATGGATAAAATCGTAATGCCCGGTTCAAAACCAAGTTTGTCATTCAAACTCCCTTTTTAAACTCCTTTTCAAACTCAAAACCGACATTTGTCATTCAAACGCTCTTTTTACCAAAATAAATGTTTGTCATTCAAACCAAGATTAAAGCTTGTCATTAAAGCCCATTTTCAAAAGTAACACGAACACACACACATGCACACTTTTTCGAGAAAGGTAGAAAGACTCATCATACGAGGCATTTCGGGTGATCTCAACATACTCTTCCCGAAATGTAACGTGACCTTCGAACCTAACAATCTCTGGTCCTAAAAGCCTTTTGTCAAGTTTTGGCTACCAATCAAAACGTCCCCTTTTCAAAGCCTTTTCCTAAGTTTTGGCTACCAATCAAAGCGATCTCCTTTTTCAAACCATCCTTTTTCAAAGTTTAGGCTCATAATACAAAACGGCGTGGCGACTCTCTTTTCCAAGTGAAGTCCATTCAAAAGAACTGCTCGCCGCAGTATGCGCGATCCGGGTAATTTCATGTATGGATACTCTGGTGATGCTTTCATTTAAGTATGGTGAATTGAATGCAATAGCAAGATTTGCTCAGTTTTCTTATTATTTTTCAGTTGTTGAGTTTGTTTGTTTAAGGTGGCCTTCATTGAATAAGGATTCTATATCATTGTTATATGTTTTACCTGATAATTCAAGGTGCTTACTGGAGAATGATGAGGATTTCTTGATTATGGGCATCATGTTAAGTTATAGTGGTGCAAAACTTGTTGTTGTTCATGTTAAAGAGAGTCAAGCTATTTGTGCCTATGAATCATCTACATCTACTGTGCGTTGTGGTGGTTCTATATCTAATGAACTAGAGCATAGTAGTTCTAGTAGGCTTGCACTTGAAATGCCTATGAACTTTTTCCATCATGGAGAAAAAGAATTGTTAACTGCAAAGTGGGCTAAGGAAATAACAGGTATTGGACAAGTATTTGAAGGAGGAATTACCGAGTTTCGTATCAGATTATGTAAGTATGCCTGTGAGGTTGGATTTAGTTTTGAGTATATTAAAAATGACAAAAAAACGTGTTACTGCACAGTGCAAGCATAAATCTGCTGTAGGATGTCCTTGGAGGATCCATGCTTCTGTTGAGAAGTCAAATGGATTTGTTTACATAAAAACATATACTTCAATTCATACATGCGGTGATGTGCATAGGAGTGAAAAGGGTAGTAGGGTTACTTCTGATGTTCTTGCTGAATCCATAGTTGATGTTGTTTGTTCTACGCCTTCGATTGGTACAGCTCAAATTCTTAGGGTTCTTAAGACTAGTTATGGACTTGATGTAACTTACAAAGTTGGGTGGAGAACTAATTGAGAAAGCTAGGGCAGTAGTTTACGATGAAGAATCGTTATCTTATGATAATTTGAGAGGTTACTTTAAGAAGATGAAGGAGTTGGATGCGAGTAATCACTTTAAAAGGTGTTTTGTTTAATTTGGGGCATGTATAAGAGGTTTCCGGTTTTGTCGTCCATTGCTATTTGTTGATAGTACATTTTTACATGGAAAATACAAGGGGACTTTACTTGCTGCAACTGCTAAAGATGGCAACTCTGGTATGTTTTATTCTGTACATAAACAGTATAGTGTATTTCACAGTTGTTTCTTGAATTTTTCTTACTGTTGTTTTCTCTTATCCAGAGCTTTTTAACATTGCTTTTGCTATTGTTGGTGGTGAAGATACTGCAAATTGGATATGGTTTTTGGAGCAACTTAAACCTCTCATAGATTATAGACAAGTGAGATTTGTGTATGATCGCCATCAAGGCATTATTCAATCAGTGAAAGACGTGTTGCCTGAATGTTTTCATTCATTTTGCATTGTTCATTTGAAACATAATTTGAAGGATAAGATGAGAGGCTGTCATATTAGCTTTAAGAATAGGATGACCTATAAACTCAGTCAGTGCGCAAAAGCCCCAACGGAAGAACTTTTCAATAATTTTTTGAATGAAATGAAAGCTGAAGGTGGGATAGTTGTTAAAGAGTTTTTGGATAACCTACTAGTTGAAAATTATGATAATGCATTCTTTAATGGTAGTCGATATGGGGAGATGTCATCCAATGCTGCAGAATCATTTAATGCTCAGTTTAAAATTGCTCGTTCATTGCCTATTATGGAGTTAATTGATTCTATCAGATTGAAGTTGATGTGTCAAATGTCAAAGCGGAGAGAAGACTCGTCAAAGAGGAATTCAACATTGTGTCCTCTTATGCAGAAGAAGTTTGAAGAACTTAAAAAAATTGGTAGGTCATGGGTGGTATACTCTTCTTCAAACAATGTGTTTGAAGTGCATTCCGTTCCACCAATGGTTGTCAAGGTCAAAGAATGCACATGTTCATGTGAAAAGTGGCAGCATGAAGGTTTCCCTTATGTGCATGCAGTTACGATTTTGTTCAATACCAAACCAGATCCATTCTCATATATTGAGCCATTTTTCCATTGCAGTTACCACAGAAAGTGTTATGCTTCACCAATCCAGGCTTATGCTTCATTTGGTCAATCTCCCAATACTGAACCACCTATGATACTACCTCCAGTAATAAGGCATCCTCCTGGAAGGCCTAGGAAGAATCGTATTCCTTCTGGGGGGAGGTTATGAAAAGGAAAATGAAATGTGGTCGTTGCGGAAAATTAGGATCTCACAATAGGAAGTCTTTCAGGGAACCTATTTAATGATGTTTTGGTTCTATCTTTAGTTCAGATTTTTTCTTTTTCTTTTTAAAGACAATATATGAAATGAAATAAAATAAATGGTGAATTTAATTTCTCTATTTTTGGTGATTGTTTTTTTTCCTCAACATTTTAATGCTTTGTTATTTCAGTAACAGATAAACATACTTCTGAGTTTATTTCACTATTCTAGTGATTGGTTTTATAGAACAACTGTGAAAAACATTGCACAGTTATTGTGCATAATAGTGAAATAGCAAGGTCTAGACTACTGCCTTCCTGGTGTGCACCTCACCTCACTCCAGGCGCCAGCCTCAACTGTGCACTGCATGGCCTAAGCCTCACTGCCGTGGAGGCGCCAGCCTCAGTTCCTACCAGGCACACGCCTCAAAACCCAACAACTGTGAAATAGGTCCTACAGTTATTTACATCAATACCCAGAAACTGTGAAAAACATTGCACATTTATTTACATCACATTTGTCAAGTCTATGAAAACTGCAGTAACAGGTAAACATACTAACTGAGAAATTGCACAATCCTAACTGAGAAATTGACATAACAGTTGTCCAGAAACTGCAGTAACAGGTAAACATACTTCTCAATACAATAAGCAAACTTCCTTCTAATACAACATATTTGTCAAGTCTTTTTCACTACATATTTTTCAGTTACTTCATGTATTTTTCATTTGTTCATCAACAACCAAAAGAGTGCCTATACAAAAATAATGTATCTTTAAACTGTCACCACAATCAAACTACAGACACTTTCTTTTCATCATTCAGAAATTCAGTAAACACTTTTGCCCTAAATTGATGCGCTTCATCCTTTTTATAGATCTTCCTCACGAATCCCCAATCAAAGTAGTCTTTGCAATTCATAAAAACATGAATTCCACAATCAAGACTAGGCAAATTTTATTGTGGTGTATCTTCAACTTCAATGAACTTTTCAGTTGGCGAATCTTCTTGAGTAACGTTTGACAAAACACAAGACAAGTTTCTGACGTAATCAAACTGTAAAAATGATAAGAAATTTTATCATTTATCAAACACCAAGTCATAAACTGAAAGAAAAATAAAGTAAAATTACGTAACATGTTATTACCATTACTCGAGCATACACAGCATACGGGTCCTTTGTTTCTTTTTTCCTTGGATGCATTGAGTTATAAAACATAAACTCCCCCGTTTCAACATCAAGAACGAGAAGAGTCCAATGTTCAACCAACCTTTGTTTTGATGGGGTGTGTATTGGGAAGTGGATGAATCTTTTATCATCTTTTATCAATTCCAACAAGGCATCATCAATCTGTTCTTTAATGCATTTTGTATAATTATGTTTTAGAAACGACTGCATGTAAACATTTAGTCAATCTCTATAACACATCAACAACAACATTTTACATAAATAAATATAAATGTACTTACCATGGCACTAGCAGCGATCACTCCAACAGTCTTATTCTGTGAGCTTGAAGATTTTATGTCTTTGTATTTCTTTTTCAATATTTCGAGGTAACCATTCATTACCTATCAAACAACAGATGAAATTGTGAAATGTTGTTAAATAACTGAGAAATTGACCTCACAGTTGTCAGTTATTCATGATTGTTTGTTGTTAAATAACTGAGAAATAGATTGCACAATTCTGTTGTTAAATAGATTGTATAACAAATGTTAAATAACTAACAAATGTTGTTAAATAACTGAGTAAGGGTTATTTTGGTCACAGTTCTCAGTTATTCATCTTTTGTCAAACAACAGATAAAATTGTGAAATGTTTTTTAATAACCAACAAATGTGAAATAGATTGCACAGTTATTCATGATTGTTTGTGCACAACAGATGAAATAGAATTCACAGTTTATAAATTGTTAAATCAATTTAAGAGTAGGAGTAAATATACCGTCACATCGGTACATGTGTCATGGGCAATCATCCACAATTCTTCAACACTTATATGTATATTTCCATATACCCATGCAGCCCCACTGCAAGAACATAAATATAACTTAACGATTGTGATAAATAATCATGCAAAAAATGTTAAAATTTGTTTTTGGTACTTACTCCTCTGTTTGAACTTTCAATAACTTGTGATACTCATCAATTTCTTTCTGTGCCACCATTTTTGTTGTTTTACTGAAAATTTTTTTGAACTTGAGCTGCGAAACACGTTTGCCTTTCATCTTTTCTCCCAGCAAATCATCTACAATCTCAATGTTGGCTTGACCTTTCTTTTTCTCATCATTCTTCTTCTGCCTTTTTGGTAAAGAAACAAAGTCATCATCGACCTTTGGTTTCCTTATTTTTCCCTTTAGCCTCCTAACCATTGATCCAGTCACTCTAATATTATTTCCCTTTTCAGCCCCATCCTTGTCCTCCTCAGTCTCCTTTTCAAAATCTGCTTCATTAACTTCAGCTTGAAACATGCCAATCCTTTCCAAAAGTTCTTTGTTAATTTCATCATTTTCATTCAATTTTACCGTCTGGTCTTCACTATCTAGAATCAAATTAGTAGCCTCTTTTTCCAATTTGGCTACTTGGTTTCTATGCAAGTCATGTAAGTCCTTGAGCTCTCTTTGGTGAGCTATCTCTCTTATATTCTTTTCTTCTTCCAACTCGTTGATCCTTGCAATAGCAACACTGAGTTGTTTTCCCAATTCCTCAACTTTCTCATTCAATGAATTTGCGGTTTCCACTTTCTCAGTTAGCTCTCTATTTTCTTTTTCAAGCTGTTCATTTTCCTTTTCCAACCTCTCTTTTTCTTTTAAAATCTCCATATTTTCCTTCTCCTTCACAGTTTCCAGTCTTTGCTCTTTCAGCTTTCCCTTCTCCCTTTGCGAATCTTGTTTTTCAAATTCCAATCCTTCAATTCCTACTGATTTATTCACGCTTTCCAATGCATATGTAACTTATCATTTAAATCATCTGCCATCAACATTATTGGAGTTCTTGGCGTAGAACTGTGAACTGGAGTATTCGGGATATTTTGTGGTTGAGCCAAGTTAATGGATAAGGTTCTTTCACTATCAGCAGAACCTATCTCCTTCATCTCCTCTTCTTTTTCATTTTTTCATCTTCTTCTTCATCTCTGTTCCCCAGTAGGTGCACATCATCTGTGATATTGGCAAAGTTTCTTCGTCCACCAAACATTATTTCTTCTTCATTGGTCAAAACTAAAGCTTTAGCATTAACCTATCAAGAAATGTAAAATGAAATTCTCAGTTGTTCTATAAAAATATGACATTTAAACAGAGAAATCTATCAAAGTTATGCACAATAACTGAGAAATTGACCTCACAGTTCTAAACTGAGAAACTGACCTTACAGTTGTGCACAAACAATCATAACTAACTGGTAAATCACTGATAAACCACACATACTAACTAGCAAAATAAATGTGAAGTGAACATCACAATTCTCAGTTTAGCAATTTCAGAAACCAAGCCATATATGAACACTCAGTTTAGAAATGTGAAAAACATTTCACAGTTATATTCATCAAAACCAAAAACTGTGAAATAAGTCCTACAGTTTAGAACTGTGAGGTCAATTTCTGTGCAATGTTTTTCACAGTTGTTCTATAAAAGAATGATTATAACATACTACACATGTTTGAAACCAAAAACTGAGAAATTATTAAATAAACTGAGATAATATTATAACTCACATTCTTCTTTCTCAACACATCGATTCTCAGCTCCTTGAACATTTCCACCTTCTTTGGCAAATCCCACTTCATGAATCGTGGAATCAGTTGTCTTTTTGGTTGCAATGTGTTTGTGTGTTCACTGAACCAATACTGCATCAATCAAAAAAATTATTATGTTGCAATTTTATAAGAATATATAAATAACTAAGAAAAAAAGAAGAACAAAATATATATTGACTTACTAATAACAAAGAAACACAGCCAGAAACTTGATGTGGCTGTTGGTGGTGTTTTCGAATTGAATTCATCAGATTATCAAGGATTTCCTGAGACCAATTAAAGTCCTTCATGTTCTCAATCTTGTCCACATGGTAAAGAAATGGAGCAGAAATGTATGTATCCCTGCTGGCAAAGAACAATGTTGCCATTGTAAACATTGTTAGCAGCCTCACAACATCATCAATGTCTTCTTCTTTATCACTTTGACAAACTTCCATCAACACATCCTTCACTGTGTTGACTGTGATTGATGATAAGTTATTTTCACCCTTGAACCGTCTCCGAAACAATTCAAATGTGTCTGAAGCACAACCCTTCATCTTCATGTTCATTCTTTTCTCCCCAGATTCCACCCCAAATATCACAGAAACGTCATTGGTTGTCAGATCGACATGAGTACGCCCCAACTTAAAGTTATCAGTTTCAGGGTCATAACATCTGATAATATCCACTGTTGTCATATCAGACTTCCTGATTGTGATATCTGAGTTGTTGTTCAGTGCATTCAACATATTAAAAAATGGAGAATGTTTCAACTTTTCAATATGATAATCTTTTAGCTTTAACTTCATCAGCAGTTTCAAAGTAGCTTCGATGTTTGAACGGAAAGAGAAGGACTTGGGCCTCTCCACTAATTTTCCTTTTGCTTTACTTGTGGAATCCTTTTTTGCCATTCTTTTCTTAGTCATCTATAATCACACAAAAAACAATTGAATGTTAAAACTAGGAGTGAGAGTTACAACCAATGCACATTTATACAATCATAACTGAGAAATTGACCTCACAGTTAAGCACATACATTCATCGACAAAAGATAAATCACGAGTAAACCACACATAATAAGTAGCAAAACAAATGTGAAGTTAACCTCACAGTTCTCAGTTTAGAAAATGTCAAAACCCAAACCATTTCACATTCATATACAACTGTGAAACTGACCTCACAGTTTTAGAAGTGTGAAAAACATTTCACACTTATTTTCCCTCAAAACCAAACAAATGTGTAATATACCTCACTTTTGTTGTTCTATGAAGGAATGACATAAAAAAAGTAAAATAGACCTCACAGTTGTGCACAATAATTGAGAAATAGACTTCAACAACCATAACTGAGAAATTGACCTCACTATTGTGCACAAACATTCATCGACAATAGATAAATCACAAGTAAACCACACATAATAAGTAGCAAATCAAACTTGAAGTTAACCTCACAGTTCTCAGTTTAGAAAATGTCAAAACCCAAATCATTTCACATTCATAAATAACTGTGAAACTGACCTCACAGTTTTAGAGGTGTGAAAAAAAATTCACACTTATTTTCCCTCAAAACCAAACAAATGTGTAATAGACCTCACAGTTGTTATTCTATGAAGGAATGACATAAAAAAGTGAAATAGACCTCACAGTTGTGCACAATAACTGAGAAATTGACTTCAACAACCATAACTGTGAAATTGACCTCACTGTTGTGCACAAACATTCATCGAAAATAGATAAATCACAAGTTTTACCACACATAATAAGTAGCAAAACAACTGTGAAGTTAACCTCATAGTTATCAGTTTAGAAAATGTCAAAACCAAAACCATTTCACATTCATATATAACTGTGAAACTGACCTCACAGTTATAGAAGTGTGAAAAACATTTCACAATTATTTTACCTCAAAACCAAATAAATGTGAAAGTAGACCTCACAGTTGTTGTTCTATGAAGGAATGACATAAAAACTGTGTAATAGACCTCACAGTTGTGAACAATAACTGTGAAATTGACTTCACCAACCATAACTGAGAAATTGACCTCACTGTTGTGCACAAACATTCATGAATAACAGATAAATCACAGGTAAACCACACATAATAAGTAACAAAACAACTGTGAAGTTAACCTCATAGTTATCAGTTTAGAAAATGTCAAAACCCAAACCATTTCACATTCATATATAACTGTGAAACTAACCTCACAGTTATAGATGTGTGAAAAAAAATTCACACTTATTTTCCCTCAAAACCAAACAAATGTGAAAGTAGACCTTACAGTTGTTGTTCTATGAAGGAATGACATAAAATCTGTGTAATAGACCTCACAGTTGTGAACAATAACTGAGAAAGTGACATCCAAATCATAACTGAGAAATTGACCTCACAATTATTGTGCATAATAAGTCATCAACAACTGATAAATGTCAAAACTCAAACGATTTCAAATTCATGTATATAATTGTAAAACAAAACCCAACAACTGTGAAATTCAACCATTAAACCTAGTTCACATTTTTCCTAACTAGGTTATTTGAGAAATCATAAACTTCGAAATCGAAAACAAAACAGTGAAATTAATGTCAAAATCGACAACAAAAAGTGAACTCGGCAAAAACAAGTGAAATAAACTTCGAAATCGAAAAAATAAACTTCGAAATCGTAAAAATGCTGAAGATTACCTTTGGTTTAGAAGACGAAAATAAAGAAACTCGTCGAAGGAGAGAGGAAATTGATCAATAATCGTGGTCGGTGAGACGACAATGGGGAGGAAATTTGAGAAAATTTGAGACGAAAACAGTGAAAATTTGAAATTGCATCGAAATATGGTTGAATATGAACGACGACGTCGAGGGCAATTTGGTCCAGGGGTGTTTAGGGGGGCTTCCAAAATGTTGGTCCTTAAAGGTCATTTTTCTTTTTGTGAGGATTATTTTGGTCAAACTCTCTTTTTTTACTCATTTGACTAACCCCAATTAAAATATTAACGAATCGCACCTAAAAATTATCATGACCTAATTTCGTTTTGTTTAAGGTCAATGATCCAATTTAATTTAACAATTGGATTTCTTAAAACATACTTACACAAACCAATTATCTTATGCAGAAATTTATGTCCTAGCCTCGAAAGTTATACTCCTACTTTCTTAGAAGTGTAATTTGATGTTAACATTATCAGTAACTTAGTTTACAAATTCCTTGAGGCCTTTTGACAATTTGTAGATCAAAAGAAAGCAGTTTAAACAACAATAACTTAGTATTCCTTAACAATAACACAGCAGCAGATGCGTCTGTCACACACTTATGAAGGAAACAGTTGACACAATGACATACTAACACGTTGGACAAACGTGACAAGAACACGAACACTTATCAAAGACATAAATTATTTCACCACATAATTATATTGCTAAGGACACCACAAATACTGCGATGTTGTTGTTTGTTTAATGGTCGCATGTGCAGGTGGTGCAGCTACATTTGGCTCCACACTTCCACTTTCCATCGTGCTCAGCTGCTGCAACATTCATCACAACTGTCTCAACATAGTTGCACAAAGTAATCAAGATCTTAACAACCCTTTTCCAGGTAATTTCGTGCCTATGAACACCTTAACATGATTGTGTGTGTGTACAGTGATCTGATGAGCTCTTACCTCTTGCCAGTCTCGACAATGTCAATGCCATAGTTGTTTCCTTTCTTCCTGCATGGAATATAAGTTTCTAGGCTGTTAGATACAGAAGAATTATATAGCCGAGCATGGATAGAACAGTAGGCTATCAGCCTGTCACTTACACACACTGTGCCTTGTCAGTACAGTCACAGTTGCCACAAATCGACATGGTTGAGTAGTTGGAAATAGCAGAAATTTAAAACTTATAAATGTTTGATTATCACTTCATTACTCTATTTATTCCCCTCTTCTTCCTTGGTTAGCTCTAACCCTCCCCTCTCTTTCTCCCTTTTCTTCCTTGGTCGGTAAATTTCAAAGTTCAATGATTTTAACCTATCAATTTTGAAAATATATTATCTTTTAGGGACAAACAAAAAAAATATGGTAAATGAGACTATCATTTCTTAATGGAGGGAGTAATATAACCTCCAAATGTACATAAATAAGTACCACCAACACTCACCATCGCTCACATGCTACTTAATATCCATAAAGACCAGAAATATCAATCAAGACACCTCACAATAAAGGAGTAATCATAGAAACTTTAGGACCAATGCTACGAATTTCAAGTCCTAATGGATGTGCCAAAGATGTGTGTTGTTGACTTGTGAGTTAGAAACCAAAGCTTAAGTGGTTGGTGGTTGGTGGTTTAAATACACAAATACCTTCAGCAACAGATGTAAGGCATTTCCAAAATTAAGTTACTATCTCTCAGTACTTAAGAAAACAATAACGAAATCTGACTCTACTGTAAAACAATAAACATTGCATGCAAATAATTCTCTGAGCTCGATACAATCTAGCTATATAGTGCAAGGGCTATCAAATAGGTGATCAAACCCTATGTTTACATCGAATTAAACGACAAAATTGTATTAATCCCTAGCTTCTAATAATTATAGCATTTCTTCATGAAGTAGCTCAACTTGATATCAATTAGAATAAAGCAAAAAAAAAATCAAAATCCAATGGATTGTTTTTACAGCCAAGACTCATCTGAATCTAAAGTATTAAATTAGACAATGGAAAGAAAAACCTTTTAGACATATGAGCTCATTTAGGAACGTATCAATTATTAAATGGGCAAATTGCAATTTGGTTACCTATGTTTGTGTCATTGTTGCAATTTGGTTCCCAACATTAAAAAAGTTGCAATCTTATTCTTAACATTGACATTTTGTTGCTAATTGGTGTAAAATTAACGAAATGTTATTTTGTTTTACAAAATTCAAGTCATTCGCCTTGCACTTGTATTTTTAAGAGTCATAATAGTTATTTCATATTCATTTCAACCCCAACACCACCGACCACTACCACTATTAGCACCATAGTCACCACCACTCACTACTTTACGTGTTTTTTTTAATTAATTTATATTTTTGGATCATTTGTTTTTATTAACCAAGTGTTATAAAGCTACATCATTTTGACGTTAAAAAGTAATTTATTCCTTTCCCCCCTGCAAAATGATTAGCATGCCCTTTAAAAAGTTATTTACATGGCAAATGACTTTAATTCCGTCAAAAAATTAACAATTTGTTAGTTTTATACTAATTTGCAACAAAATGTCAATGTTAGGAATCGACTTGCAACTTTTTCAATGTTGGGAACCAAATTGCAAAACGGATACATACATAGGTAACCGAATTGCAATTTTCCCTTATTAAATCAAGCAGCTAGGACCCTAAAACACATTTTATTAACTGAAACAGCTAAAAATGCCAACAAATCCAATATGAAACAAAACACTGAAAAAGAGAAACTAATGATATCACATAAGCAAACAACGGAGAAGCCATTGATTTGCTGAACCAAATCTCTTTCGCATCACATCATATTTTTACGACATTCGACTGTCTATACATCTTTCCAAGGACCTGCTTCGTTATTTTCTTACAGCAATGGTGAAAATTAGACTGTTTTATCTCATTATCTTTACTCAAAGGTACTTTTCAAACCCCATTTTTGGACTTCGTATCACTATTTCATACTGTCAATCAAAAATAAAAATCAGACACATTATGCTACCATTGAATCTTTTTGCAGGAAAACTATTTGGTATTGACTGAAAGCACATCCCAAATCAACAGTATCAGTGAATATATACATCTTTTGGACATTCATTTGGGACGAAAGGAGTACTAATTAAGTGATCAAACCCTAACGAAAGAGAACAATCACATCAAAGCCTTGCTTATACAACATTCCACGCTGATAAGTAGAGATCATAAAAGTCAATTTCAGTACAATAACATTTATACTCTATAACCAATTGATTAATGATTCAAAAAGAAAAATCAGAATTTATTTAGGGTAATCAGCTTGCAATAGAAACAGATAGGAAAGAAGAAGATGAACAAAGTGAATCAAATAGACATGGAATTTGATTGAACATAGAATGATACCTCATTGATGAAATTGAGTACGATTCTTGCACATTTGAAATAAGACTAAACTAAATTAGATTGCATATGTATTCTGCTAAGAAAATAACTTTTCACGCCACAACATGCTTTGTTGTATTTAAAATGCATGTACCTAGATAAATTAATATACTTGGCACAGATTGATCCTCACGTACCTGACTGGTGTGAATGATAATATAGATATCGTAAGGAAGTACAAATTACCCACCCGCCGAAACTGTCAATATAAGCAAAAAGATATGTCAAGAAAACAAATGTGACTGATACGTACAAGAATATGTTAATTGTACTTCACTTATTTTCTAGTATAAATGTTTATAATGTTACAATTACCTCACAATTTGTGGAAAAATTCCTTATTGACCACATTGGTGGTCGTGTCGTGCGTTTGACCATCTTTTTCAAAAATCAATATTTTTAGCCCTTCTTGCTAGTAACTCTGGAGATTGCCACATACAATTGACCATTTCTGAATACAAGCCTGGGAAGGTAGAGTCCAACGAGCAAAAGTGACTGCCTCTGGCTCTTATTTATGGTCATAGCAAAGCAGACGACTAATGGGAACTACCTACGTTGGAACTTGACAGGGAATTTTGTCAAATCTTATGGGCCAATAATCATTCTAGACACAAACACCTTCATGCCAACATTCTTTCCAGAAAGCATTCTTGCTTCAACCACATGTTTTCCTATTCGTGACGATCATTCTCGTTTCATTGCATAGCTCTGATGCTTGATCGATGTTCCTAAGTAGCATTACCATACATCCAACATTCAAACGAATAGTATGGTTCGGCAATCCCGAGAATTTAATCGTATTAAGAAACTCAACAGAGAATATATACTCATGGCCAGCAATATCTCCGTCCTCCTTGTTGATGCTATCTGAACTCATATACTCCGCCTCTTCACCGGGAAACAATGGCATCACATAATCATTGATACTATCTATAATTTCATTCGTCGGTGCCAAAACAGCTCTATTCTGAACGAATCCATCAATAAACATGTTCTATAATATGTTAGGATAAGTATATTCGATGATAGTTGCAATATGATCAACTGCATCTCTTATCAGAATGTCATCCGGTAGCTTAATATCAACTTCTCCATCATTTTCTCCACTGGCATCCCCATCTCTGACCCGTAATATCCATTCAGCAAATTCCTTGGTCTCCAAATAATCAAAAGAAGATGATCTAACATGCATATAGACAATGATTGATATAAAATATTCAATGAATGAAATAGGGAAACGTAGAATATTGAGAGTTTAATATCAGATGGGTTTACCTGTAATCTCATATTTTTTGTCAATTTAAGGACCTCGCACAAATTTCAAAGTTTAGATGAACTAATAGTAGCATGCACAATATCATGTCAGCTTCCTTTGGGAACAACCGACAATATTTGCCTGAATTCTCCTCCAAACACAACAACTAATCCACCGAAGGGCTTATCAGAGCATCGACCGTCAGACGTACGCGTACTGTCCCTCAAGCTCCTGTCAAGAGCCTAAAAGCAGTGCTTGTGGGTCATTGGAGCCTCATCCCAAATTATGAGCTTTGATTTCTTTAGAAGACCACACACTTCAAAACCCGATTTAATCCTGCTGCAAGTTGAGCTTTCATCGACCTGTATGGGTATAGCGAATCTGGAGTGAGCAGTTCTACCCCTCGGAAGAAGCAAAGAAGCAATATCGCTAGAAGCCACTGGAAGAACTATATCCCTCCTACTTCGTAAGGCAGAGCACAATGTTATACATATGAAAGTCTTTCCCGTACCTCCATACCCATATAGAAAGAACACTCCACCATTGCCACTATCAACTACAGCCATAATCTTATCATAAACCATCTATTGTTCTTCGGTCAAACATGCATATAATCTATAGTGCTCAGCATTAATCTCTTATACGTCGTATAAAATTTCATCTAATATTAGCATATTCTCCGCATCACATATGACAAAAGTGCTAGATTTAGGAATATCTTTAAAATTCAGGAGACTGCTACAATTTGCTGCCAATAACTTATCAATTTCAGCTAGTGAAATTTTTTTAACTTGCTTGTCACGGAGTGTTAGACATGTATATAAGAAATTGATTCACATTAAGAAGAAAATGCTCAAAAAATGATTAATAAACTTGAGTTAAAAAATAATATACTCCCTCCGTCCCGCTAGAAGTGTCACCCTTTTAAGGGTGGCACGCAAATTAAGGAAAAGTGTGGGAAGAAAAAATGTTGTGAGTGTAATTTGAAAATAGGAGAGAGAATTAGTGGAGGAAATAGTGAATTTAAAAAGTGTTGTGAGTGTAGAGGAGAGAGAATTAGTGGAGGAAATAGTGGATGGGATAATAGAATATTAATAAAACATTTCCTTTTTAGGAAAGGTGACGCTTTAAACGGGATGCCATTTTGGGTAAAAAGTGACACTTCTAGCGGGACGGAGGGAGTATGCAATGTGATATATATTTCACAAAAAAATAAATAAAACATATTAAAACATTTAACAGGATTGTTAAAATTCTTTTGATGCTTGTAGATGATATCATCCGACAAAAGTTGTCAAGTTTTATTACAGACGTCTTCTAGCCTCGACATACTATTAGATAGTAGTAGCATCGCGAATAATATTCTTAATTAATCCAGAGATCCCCATTCATTTGCTTATTTGATTCCATCAACATATTCTTTATCATCATCTAACAATCTTAGAGCATAACATGCTGCTTTGTAATCATCGTACATGGTGTCATTTACAGTTTTCAAATCATTATTGCATGTAGCACCAGCAATATGATTCAACATTATACTCAAATAGTAGATATCTATACTCTATAAAGGATTGTAGCCTTGATAGTTTCTATTCTTCGGTAACAGTTTAACTATATTTTGCTGCTAATGAAGAGCCTAGTGCGATTTTCAAAAACTGAGATGACATATCAAGGGCAAAGAGTGTGATATGTGTTCTTTTTATTCTCTCATGAATTTACTCTATTTTCAGAAAGGTGAAATGGAGACCCACAGGAAACCCCATATATTACCGAAAATAATAAATGAATAAAATCTTGGCTGTGGATAAAATGATTAATAATTCATTTAATGTTATTAGTGTTTTTATATTCAAATCTGTGTTCCGTTCTTACATTATTTGCGATTTCAGAAAAGCGACATTAGAAATTGGAGAACGCTACACTACACTACAACGCATCCACCATCGTCGCAGTATCGGTGTAACGACCCCGAATTTCCATAATTCCATAAACATAAATAAATACCCCAAACGACGGGTCCACAACGGTAACTTAATTCAAACCATTACATAAGTGCGGAAAAATAAGATGTAACAGCTAAGCACAATAACTAGTACTAATAAAAGTTCTGAAATTCGGAATCATTAAATAATTCATTTATTCTACTTAATTGCTCTGTCTCTTCCTGATGACGGTTCTCCTCCTTTCTATTCCGATCCTGAGGGAAAAAGAAAATGAAGGAATGAGCGAACAATGCCCAGTAAGTTCATACGTGGTCTCATCGGTACAATGAGGAGATGACTAGAATGAACGAATCCAAAAATTATATTCAAGGATAGGTTATAGACAACAAATATGTGTATATTTCATAGCAAAGAAAGTGTGGCAACTACAATTTTGTTATACTTTCAGACTTCCGTCAATTCCATGGGTTATACCCTACATTGAGTATACACAAAAACAACGAACACCTACATTGATGTCGTGTTTTCATAATATATGCTTTTCTCATTAAGCATAGTTTCATGGGTTATACCCTACATTGAGTATGCCCATATCGATCACCTACATTGATGTCGATTTTTATAGTACATGCTTTTCTCATTAAGCATAATTTCATAACTAGTAAATAATAATGCATACTAGTTAATACATACAGCCGCATTCGGAGGTACAAGAACACACATAGCAATTTCAATATTTGCAGATATTCCATGAACAAGAACATATCATAGAATAAAGAATTTCCAATGACGATACATTTCGTAAGAGTATTTTAAAAATTACTATCAGCCACAGATAGCATTCACGTTTTGAAAAGACTCGATGGAGTTTCCAAACGAAATTGATATACAAGAGTACTTAGGATCGTAATTCCTTACCTTAGCTTTGCTTCCTTCCTCGAGCAATGCCTTTACGCGAAATCTACAATCACGTAATAACATATCTTAGGTACAAGTAATCTTTTATTACTTCTTATGCACCTATACTTCCTTTCCTTAGTTAACCTATGAGTTACTCTTAGACTCACCTTAATTGGTTAACTAACTTTCTATTTTTAGAAACTTTCCTAATTTAGCAGTTTCTTAATTTAGAAACTTTCTTCTTATAAATCTTTCCTCAAGAGGACACTTGGTTTCATTCCTTTCAATGGAAGTCTAATTCCTTGATAGCTTCCTAATTACGGTCCCTCTTCTCTTTTTGGGTAACCTTCTTTAATTAGAAAGTTTCCTTCTTTGGAAGCTTTCAATTTCGAATCCTACTATTTTAGGAATCTAAATCTTTTGGTATTCTTCTTAATACTAAAGCGTTATTTTTCTTCTTTCTCTTTTATATAACTTCTTTAAAGTCTTTGGACTTCCCCTAAATTTCAAACGGTTCCTTTAGGTTTTCTTAATTTCAATAAAGTCCTTTAACTTTCCAAATTTTACAAAATAGTCCCCCAACTTTTGAAAATTACAAAACAGTCCCTCAACTTTTGGAAAATTACAAAACAGTCCCTCAACTTTTGGAAAATTACAAAACAGTCCCTCAACTTTTGGAAAATTACAAAACAGTCCCTCAACTTTTGGAAAATTACTAAACAGTCCTTCAACTTTTCAGTAATTGCAAAACAGTCCTTCAGATTTTCAAAATCACAGAACAGTCCCTCAGAACCTTTGAACTTTTCAGTTCAGTCCTGAAGTTAACTGTTCAGTTAATAACTTAACTGGATAATCCTTTCAGCTTTGAAAACTCTGCAGTTTGGTCCCTTTTCAGTTTGAAAACTAACTGTGCTTTAACAAAATAGACCAAAAGCTTAACATTTAAAAAGAGACAAACCCTAAATCATCTTAGGCCAATTCGGCCGAGCCATGGGTGTTTCAAAGACTGATTTTTGTTCTTCTTTTTATTTTCCAAACATTAAATACATCATTTAATTTATATACTCTTTTAAATAAAAATACTTCTAATCATATTAATTGAGATTGATTTAATTCCACAATAATATGAACCAGGGTTAGGGTTACATCATTATAACCTACAATTCCCCAATAATCAAACCCTTAATTTATTACATAAACCCTAAGATTAAACCATTAAAATCTAAAATGGCTAAACCTAGAATTAAATAGTTTTAAACTTTCGAAAAATCATAACTAATTCAATTTAATTCGGAATTGAATGAAATAAAAACTAGGTTTTAGGTAATCATCTTACCTTGATTTTTGATGAAGGAACAATGGCCAAAGAAGGCCAAAATCCGGCTGCCACTCCCCTTCCAAGACTCGGCCGCCGCCCCCTCCCTCTCTAGGGTTTTAAATTTTTTTCTTTTTCTTTGCTTTGATTAAATGAAGGATTATAGAAAATATTAATGAGGTTTTAGTTTTATAACCTAGGCTTTCACCTCCTTGGGCCCCTTTGACCTCCTAAGCTCAACTTAGCCCACTTGACTTAATTAAATAAATTGGTCCATTTAATTAACCCAAGTCCAAATCAAATAAGGAGTATTATTTTATTTATTATTTTAATTAAAATAATACTAAAAAAAAAAATTCAAAATTTTTCGGGTCTTTACATTCTTACCCCCTTAAAAGAGTTTGGTCCTCCAAACTAAACGTACCTTAATTTTCGAAGAGATCGGGATACATTTCCCTCATTTCGCTTTCGAGCTCCCATGTCGCCTCGCGTTCCGTGTGGTTGCTCCATTGCACCTTCACGTACGGGATAACTCGTCTTTGCAGATTCTGGTCCTTCCGATCCACAATCTTAATCGGTTTCTCGTCATAACTCAATTTCGTTCGAAGCCTCAGCTGCTTGTATTCAATTACGTGACTTGCATCTGCTATATACTTTCTTAACATGGATACATGAAATACGTTGTGCACCCCAGCGAGCACAGGTGGTAAGGCTAATCGATATGCCACCTTTCCAACCTTATACAAGATCTTAAATGGTCCTACGTACCTTGGACTCAACTTTCCTTTTATACCAAACCTCATGACACCTTTGGTTGGTGAAATCTTCAAAAATACATGATCTCCCACTTGAAATTCTAGGTCGCGTCGTCGGTTGTCTGCGTAAGATTTCTGCCTACTCTGTGCTGTTAACAACCATTTACGAATCTGTTGTACCTTGTCCGCAGTTATTTGGACTAGTTCTGGTCCTGTCAATTTCCGTTCCACCAAAATGATTCTTTCAGGTCTCGATACATCTTCTTACTTCCCGGATGTACTGAGAATTTCAGACAATGAGCCTCCCTTAAGATTTTCCTTTTTAGCTCATCACTACTTGGTACCCATATCCTTGACTGATACCTTAAGATTCCATCTTCGCCCATACGAAGGTCTTTGCCTTGTCCTTTGCCCATGAGGAAATCCCTTTCCTCATCCAATCCTTGTGCTTCTTTAATCCTAATCAAAAGTGCAGGCTGCACGCTCAATCGCACTAAATATCCACTAACGCGTACTTCTAAACCGGTAATTTCACTCTTGTTCCATACTCTTACCCCCTTAGAAATCAACATTGCCAAGGTTCCATGGTATCAGCCACCTTATTGGCCTTTCCTGGGTGGTACAAAATGGTACAATCATAATCTTTAAGTAATTCTAACCATCTCCTTTGCCTCATATTAATTTCCTTTTGGGTGGAAATATACTTAAGACTCTTATGATCCATATAAATCTGACAAGTCGCTCCGTACAAGTAATGTCTCCAAATCTTTAATGCAACACCACTGCCGCTAACCAAAATCATGAGTCGGGTAATTCTTCTCACGTTTTTTTTTTTTTCAATTTCCTTGACGCGTAGGCTATAACCTTATCATTTTGCATCAATATGCAGCCTAATCCTTTAAGCGAAGTATCACTATAGATTACAAATCCGTCTGATCCAGATGGTAACGTAAGAACTGGTACAGACACTAATCTTTGATTCAGTTCCTGAAAATTCTTTTCACATTCTTCTGACCAAACGAACCTTGCTCCTTTCTGTGTTAACCTAATTTCCGGTCCTGATAACTTAGAGAATCCTTTAACGAATCTCCTATAATAACCAGCCAATCCCAAGGCACTTCTTATTTCACTAATTGTGGTTGGTCTTTCCCAATTCACTATAGCTTCTAGTTTTGTTGGATCCACTGCAACTTCATCCTTAGATATCACACGTCCTAAGAATACCACTTTCTCTAGTCAAAATTCGCACTTCTTGAATTTAGCATACAATTGTTGTTTTTTCAAAATTTGCAGCACTAATCTCAAGTGCTCTTCATGCTTTCCCTTGGTCTCTGTATATATCAAAACCTCCTTAATGAATACAAACACACCTTTATCCGATAGTTCTTGTAACTGTTCCTTCAGTTCTTTAAGTTAAGTCAACGCTATTCTGACGGTGCCTTAGATATTGGTGCGGTTTCTGGTGCCAAATCTATAGAGAATTCCACTTCTCTTTCTGGTAGTATTCCAGGCAATCATTCTGGGAACACATCCTTGAAATCTATGATCACTGAAAGAGGTTCTATACGCACTTGTTTCTTATCCCTCTCACTAATATTGGCTAAAAACTTTCACATCCTTTTCTTAACATCATTCGGGCTTTCATCTCCGAAATAAAGTTCACTTGGGGTCTAGGATTCGATTCTTGGTCATAAAACTCTTCTCCAGATGGTAATCGAAAATACACTTCCTTCTTAAAGCCATTTTTCTTGGCATGGTAAGCAGCTAACCAATCTATCCCCAAAGATAATATCAAATTCATTCATTCCTAACTCGATAAGGTCAACCTCGAGTTCTCTTTCTCCTATTTTCAAAGGACAACACTTATATGCATATGAAATATGAATTGACTCTCTCGTCAGAGAATCTATGACCAGAGGTAATCCTAACGCCTCAGGTTCCAAGTTCATTTTCTTTGCCTAATAAGCAATAATAATTGAATGCGTAGCACCAGAATCAAACAATGCATACACATCACTAGAATAGAGTTGAATTGTATCTTCAACAAAATCATTTGTGGCTCCTGTGTCCTTGACAATCATGGTAACACTCGTCCACAACCACTACCGGTTCTTTTATCATCTTTTTCTCCTTGAGCAATTTCAGCTTCCTTTGGTTCTTGGTACTTCTACTGCGAATGTCTCATCTTGTCACAATTGTAACATTTCTTTTCCTTGTACTAGCATTCATCAGTCTTGCGCTTCCTCTCGTACTCTTGACATTTCCCAGTATTTCCTCGCCCTTGGGCATCAATTTTTTTTTTTTCATCCGCGGTTATCGAATTTCTTATTCCGGTACTTGCTTGCCGTACCTTCTTTCTACGGTTCTTATCCGTAGCTTCTCTTTTGTTACTGGTCCCATCTTGATCCCAGCTTCCAGTTTCCAGTGGCACTTTTCGGTCCACTAGCTTCTTTGATATGTAATAATGACTATAATATTTAGTTTAACTAACTCACTATATATATACGTAGCCGTCTTGCTAGTTAATACTTTACGGTTCCGTCTCAAAAGACTAACTTCGATTTTATATTTCCGTCTCAACAGACTATAATTAAATTTTTGTTTTCGTCTCAACAGACTATACTTAACTTTCTTATCTCCGTCTCAACAGACTAGATTTTAACTTTTGAAGATTTTCCGTTTCTAAAACACTTTAATAGTTCTTCTTGTTAACCTACGAGTTATCCTTGACTCCTTTGTTTGGTTAACTAAGCTTTCTATCTTAGGAAACTTTCCTAAAATAGTAACTTTCTAAATTTAGTAACTTTCTAAATTTAGTAACCTTCCCCCCCTTAGGGACATTATAGTTAGGGAAAATATGACTTCTTATAGGTTTGTTACTTGGATAATTACCTCATTGAGTCCGTCTCAAAATATTTTAACTTTTTCCTTTTAATCGTCGATTCATCATATCCTTGGTCGTTTCAATAGACCACTCATCAATTACCGGTCATTTCACTAGACCCAAACTTAATTACACTCGACCGTTTCAATAGGCCGTTCATCTTTTCACATTGGTCGTTTCAGTAGACCAATCATTGTTCTCACTTGGCCATTTCAATCGGCCAAATACTTTTCACACATGGTCTTTTCACTTGACCAACTTTCTCGTTCTAGGTTAGCACACACGCTTAACACTTAAGAACAAAATACAAACAATTCCTCAAAATAAACTCCAATATTATCATTGCATTAAACTCTTTAAATTCCACAAAATATCTGGAGTTCGTTTAGAACTAACTACTCATTTTCTCTACTCATAAATAACTCAACGTCCCACTTTTCAATCGTGAAACAACACCTTCCTAGGTCTTCCCCTAGGTCTTTCACTAGGTACCTTTTGGTGTCTTTTTAGAACCTCTTGGTCTTCCTCTAGACCTTCTTACTGTCTCTAACTCTTAATCATCATCTTCAATTACAATTGGAGTAGCTTCACTACTCCCAATCTCTTCAGCTTGTACCTCAAGTATCTCACCTTAGAAACCTCATTCTTTATTACCTCGATAACTGCCTCGTCTTTTTCTATAGGTACCTTTGACTCTTCTAGGTCATATTACCAGCCAAAACTCAAAGAATATCTCCTGATCATCTCCTAGAATCAAGACAGATCATCATTAGTATATCTTCAATACATAATATTTATATACTTAAAGTAAATATGCTTTAATCTTCCAAAGCAACGAGTAAGTTATTCCTTTAACCTTTCCACTTAGTTTTCCTAACTTTATAATTTTCAAACCTAGAACCATTTCTTAATTCTGGGTTTCATTCCTCAAAAGTCAATTCTATTACTCCAAGGTACTTAGATCTAACACTTCCCATGAGACCTAAAACCGGAGCTCTGATACCAACTGTAACGACCCCGAATTTCCATAATTTCCATAATTCCATAAACATAAATAAATACCCCAAACGACGGGTCCACAACGGTAACTTAATTCAAACCATTACATAAGTGCGGAAAAATCAGATGTAACGGCTAAGCACAATAACTAGTACTAATAAAAGTTCTGAAATTCGGAATCATTAAATAATTCATTTATTCTACTTAATTGCTCTGTCTCTTCCTGATGACGGTTCTCCTCCTTTCTATTCCGATCCTGAGGGAAAAAGAAAATGAAGGAATGAGCGAACAATGCCCAGTAAGTTCATACGTGGTCTCATCGGTACAATGAGGAGACGACTAGAATGAACGAATCCAAAAATTATATTCAAGGATAGGTTATAGACAACAAATATGTGTATATTTCATAGCAAAGAAAGTGTGGCAACTACAATTTTGTTATACTTTCAGACTTCCGTCAATTCCATGGGTTATACCCTACATTGAGTATACCCAAAACAACGAACACCTACATTGATGTCGTGTTTTCATAATACATGCTTTTCTCATTAAGCATAGTTTCATGGGTTATACCCTACATTGAGTATGCCCATATCGATCACCTACATTGATGTCGATTTTTATAGTACATGCTTTTCTCATTAAGCATAATTTCATAACTAGTAAATAATAATGCATACTAGTTAATACATACAGTGCATTCAGAGGTACAAGAACACACATAGCAATTTCAATATTTGCAGATATTCCATGAACAAGAACATATCATAGAATAAAGAATTTCCAATGACGATACATTTCGTAAGAGTATTTTAAAAATTACTATCAGCCACAGATAGCATTCACGTTTTGAAAAGACTCGATGGAGTTTCCAAACGAAATTGATATACAAGAGTACTTAGGATCGTAATTCCTTACCTTAGCTTTGCTTCCTTCCTCGAGCAATGCCTTTACGCGAAATCTACAATCACGTAATAACATATCTTATGACCAAGTAATCTTTTATTACTTCTTATGCACCTATACTTCCTTTCCTTAGTTAACCTATGAGTTACTCTTAGACTCACCTTAATTGGTTAACTAACTTTCTATTTTTAGGAACTTTCCTAATTTAGCAGTTTCTTAATTTAGAAACTTTCTTCTTATAAATCTTTCCTCAAGAGGACACTTGGTTTCATTCCTTTCAATGGAAGTCTAATTCCTTGATAGCTTCCTAATTACTGCCCCTCTTTTTTTGGGTAACCTTCTTTAATTAGAAAGTTTCCTTCTTTGGAAGCTTTCAATTTCGAATCCTACTATTTTAGGAATCTAAATCTTTTGATATTCTTCTTAATACTAAAGCGTTATTTTTCTTCTTTCTCTGTTATATAACTTCTTTAAAGTCTTTGGACTTCCCCTAAATTTCAAACGGTTCCTTTAGGTTTTCTTAATTTCAATAAAGTCCTTTAACTTTCCAAATTTTACAAAATAGTCCCCCAACTTTTGAAAATTACAAAACAGTCCCTCAACTTTTGGAAAATTACAAAACAGTCCCTCAACTTTTGGAAAATTACAAAACAGTCCCTCAACTTTTGGAAAATTACTAAACAGTCCTTCAACTTTTCAGTAATTGCAAAACAGTCCTTCAGATTTTCAAAATCACAGAACAGTCCCTCAGAACCTTTGAACTTTTCAGTTCAGTCCTGAAGTTAACTGTTCAGTTAATAACTTAACTGGATAATCCTTTCAGCTTTGAAAACTCTGCAGTTTGGTCCCTTTTCAGTTTGAAAACTAACTGTGCTTTAACAAAATAGACCAAAAGCTTAACATTTAAAAAGAGACAAACCCTAAATCATCTTAGGCCAATTCGGCCGAGCCATGGGTGTTTCAAAAACTGATTTTTGTTCTTCTTTTTATTTTCCAAACATTAAATACATCATTTAATTTATATACTCTTTTAAATAAAAATACTTTTAATCATATTAATTGAGATTGATTTAATTCCACAATAATATGAACTAGGGTTAGGGTTACATCATTATAACCTACAATTCCCCAATAATCAAACCCTTAATTTATTACATAAACCCTAAGATTAAACCATTAAAATCTAAAAAATGGCTAAACCTAGAATTAAATAGTTTTAAACTTTCGAAAAATCATAACTAATTCAATTTAATTCGGAATTGAATGAAATAAAAACTAGGTTTTAGTTAATCATCTTACCTTGATTTTTGATGAAGGAACAATGGCCAAAGAAGGCCAAAATCCGGCTGCCACTCCCCTTCCAAGACTCGGCCGCCGCCCCCTCCCTCTCTAGGGTTTTAAAAATTTTTTTCTTTTTCTTTGCTTTGATTAAATGAAGGATTATAGAAAATATTAATGAGGTTTTAGTTTTATAACCTAGGCTTTCACCTCCTTGGGCCCCTTTGACCTCCTAAGCCCAACTTAGCCCACTTGACTTAATTAAATAAATTGGTCCATTTAATTAACCCAAGTCCAAATCAAATAAGGAGTATTATTTTATTTATTATTTTAATTAAAATAATACTAAAAAAAAAATTTAAAATTTTTCGGGTCTTTACAATCGGAATAGGTTCTTTCTTATTCTCCTCACAAACTTTTTGTTTATTTGCGTCTACTTAATATTTGTATTTTAAAACAGAAATAATTATAATAATTACAGTATTTATAATATCTAAAATAGTTATAAAAATAATTACCTCGGAATAATGTTGCCATAGGGTGTATTGCATTTTGGACAGTTTTTTGCATTCTTATCAAATCCTTTAGCACACTTTACATTGCTTCAACCATCGTAGTGCCATTTAGCATGTGAATCCACATCAGATATGGTTGCCAATATTGTGTATTCGCCAATCTAATAAAAATAATTATTTATAGTAAGAGCAATTATGTGAGATTAAATAAGCCAAAAAAATGCCTAAAATTATTATATACCTCCGTAAATGTGAGCAAATCACCAATTGTCTTGAATTCTCCGATTTTCAACCACTGATCACTATTGATATGACTAATATCATTAGTGATAGTAGATAAATAATGGCTGTTGGATGAAAATCCAATGTCAATACGCCTGTAAAAGAATAATTATATATGAAATTTAACCAAATGATCAGAATTTGTAAAACAAATTCATAGGTTCTTGTTAGATTTAATCTTCATTTACTTGCTAAGAAACTCTGTTACTTCAGAAAATGATGGATTGATATGTATTTTTTATGAGTGCTTCAGCGTAACAACACGGGTATTTCCTGTATAAGGATTTTAAATGTCACTAATATGTAATAAGCATTAATCATAAAAGTTATAAGATTTAAAATAAAGATTAAGTAAATATATTACCTTGAAATTTTGACAACATTACAAACTGTAAAATTAATATAACTGGGTCTTTCGCATCTTCGTGTCTTTTGTCAATATACTATTTTAGTTCATCTGCATACGACTCATACAAGACGCAAGACAACTCCATTCCACTTCCAAAATGAGAGAACATAGTTATATAATTAATATAATTAAAATTGTTCACACATTTATTATTTATCCTTTAAATAATCAAGTATATGATTAATTTACATCACATACTCATTATCAATCAGCTGAATACCCAACTTTCTAACACCGATTTTCTGCACATAGTCAAAATCTCTGAGAGGTAAAATGACCTCACCAATCACATCTAGCAAATAAAAATTCCATGTTAGTAAATATCATAATTCATTTAAGAGCAAACGAAAAAAATGATATGTGAGGTACAGATCTCACCCACAACAAATTCCACATTTAAAGACCCAAAAGATTCAAAAGGTGTGAACCGAAACTATTATCTGAAATGTGGATAGACGTATCGGCATTGGATACGTTAGTGGCCAGACTAAAAGTCAATTTCCATTGGTGATTAAGTTTTGTTTTTTGGTTATGTTGAATATTTTGTTCAACCCCAAATTTTGAGATCTTTAGAACTCTCCCTTCTTCAAACATATTCTTCAATTTGGGGGGCAAGCTACTTGGGACAGTAGCCTGAATTTTAGATCCCTAAACAAAATATACAATATTATTAATAAAATAATACGAGTATTAAAATTATTAAATGTTAAGCGCATTAAACATTAGGCAAGATATGGAAGTTAATTACTAAAAAATATTACCTCCTTATCAACTAATATCATCTCGATAGACATTTTTTCGGATCGTTCCTTCTGCTCCCATTTGTGTAAAATACGGACGTTAATGCTACAAAGTCTAGCTCTCTTATAAATTGATTTTATAGCAATCATTCGACTTGTTGCCATTATCTGTTATTTAAATTAAATACATGAAACAATATGTTTGGTAAATATTCAACCAACCGACATTTTGGGTTAACAAAATACATCAAGTGGGATATGCATATGTGGGTTTACAACCGTTTTACCGACCAATGAAGCAAACTATTGTGTAAATACACAGTATTTATATAGTGTATTAAACATCTACACGACCAATATATGAAAAAAAGAGCAAATACAATGAACCTCATCGGTCATAACATGAGAGAAAAAGATAATACAAAAGCAAATTTACATCCTTATTCATTCCAAAAACCTTCAACCAATACATGGAAAAAGAATGAACATACTGAACATCACCAGTTATAACATGAGAGAAAAAGATAATCATAGGTGTTAGATTGCAAAGGAAAATATTATAGTGGCTTCTCAGCATTCAAATCAGATTCTTGTGAGCTTTCGTTGAGTAAAGGATTAGCACGTGATACACAGAACTCTAATCACCTACCAAGTCAAAGTCAAGTTCATCTGGATATAAGTTACAGGCAGGTTACTCCGTGCACAATATTATAAATTTTTTACTCCCTCTTTTCACCCAAAAATTCCTATAAAAGCTAATGTTTGAAGGTATACCATGATAAATAGGGCGCGCGAAAGTCATCACTCTTTCTGTGATAGCTAACTTGCTTATTTCATATACAAGATGTATACTTGAAACATCATGGGAAGTATAAAATCTAAATTCTGTTATGGGCCTCTTAAAATAGGATGTCCAGATGAGGAAAGTATTACAGTAGCATCTTTGAGTGGAAATGAGGGAATATTTGACACGTATGGTGGTAAATGTTAATGTTTGAGAACATAAATATATATCTTGATTTGTACGAGAATGAACACACTGAACGTCACCAGTCATAACATGAGAGAAAACGATAATCATAGGTGTTAGACGTGTCTAGTGATATACTTGGACTTGTGGATACTTGCTCTAAAACCATTGTGTTTTTTTGTCGCTAAATTTTTTTATTTAATCATTAATTAAAATATACATTCTCCGTTCTAATATAAGTGTCAACTTTTTAATCATTCAAATTGGGACACATGAAATACTATAAAGTCTATATATTCAAGCGATAAATTAATTAGGGCTCAACAATATTTGAACAGATTTGCAGAAGAAAAAGATTGGACGTGACTAGGCTGACCGATAGATGCAAAAGTTGGAGTCAATGAAAAAAAGAAGTAATTGAATTATCTGAATGCGTCACAGGAGATAAGAAGATGAAGAATAACAGGTTTGCAGACAAAAAAGATTGGAGTACAAAAAAAAATTACCCTAAGATGACTTGAATATATCTGCATGAGAAAAGGAAAGAGGGAGGCGGGTACTTTGGTGAGGAAAAAGAAGGAAATATAGTGGTAGGTTTGTTTAAATTTGAAATATTAAAATTGAAAAATAAAAATAAGATTGATGGTTGGATTAAAATTCGAGTGAATCTCCTAAAAATCTGGCGTGTAATTTGGAATTAAATCTAGTTGGAATTCAAATTACTGATTGTTAGGTGATATATATTGTAATTGTGTATATAATTTCTTGCATAGATGGGTAGAACTCATGTAATTGTGTATATATGGTTACTGAATCATTACAAAGGGATGTTTGAATTAAAATTCGGGTGAATATCCTAAAAATCTGGCGTATAATTTGAGATTAAATATGGTTGGAATTCAAATTCTCTTCTGGGTATAATTCAAAATTTCGAAATTAAGTAAATATAATTACTAATTACTAAGTAAATATAATTACTAATTACCAAGTGTTGGTTTTTCTCGGACAGTGGGACCTCGTTGGTTGCCAATTTTGAGAGTAGGTCAGCGAGCTCATTGTCTTCTCGGCCTATACGTTGGAACTCCCGGAAGTTTAAATTTGCGATCAACTTTTTGATGAGGTCACAGTATTTGACGAGAATGGGATGAAAATTGCAATAGGCAGCTATCTTTGTTGCCTTAAATCACTTGGAGTATGCAATTTCCACAATAAGAGTCTCGTACTCAGCTTGATTGTTGGAGGCTTGCAACTTGAACCTCAGGACCTCTTCACTCTCCCACTCTCTGGTTAGATCAAAACAATTCCTTCCCCACTAACATTCTTGGTTGCCGACCCATCTGAATACACCTTCCAACATTCTGAAGGCAGCTCGACCATATTCTGTTTGACATATTTTTTTCCCTTAGAAACTTTTTGCTTTGGAGCTTCGTGGTTGTTTTCGTTGGTGAATGAAGATTCAACTAAGAAGTTGACCAGAGGTTGAGCTTGAAGTGTTTTTTGTGGTCGTTAATGGATGTCAAACTTCGTGAGTTTGATCGACTAATTGAGAAACCGACTTGAGCTTTCAGGTTTGTGCAAAAAAAAATTCTAAATGGAGCATTGGTGAGCACAATTATAGGGTGATCAGAAAAGTAAGCTCGTAACTTGCGAGAACGACAGCAAAGGCATATGAGATGTTTTCTATATTGAAATAATGTCACTCAACATCTGAGAGGGCTTTGCTTACATAATAAATTAGTTTCTGGGCGCCACCCTCTTTCCTAACTAGGACGACCGCCACAACATGGTCGGTGGCCGACAAATACTCAAACAAATCTTTTCCTATAACTGGACTACTAAAAAGTGGTGGGAACCCAGGTAAGCCTTGAGTTACTGAAATGAGGCTAAACATTCTGGGGTCCATTCGAAGGCCTTGGTTCCTCTGAGAGTCTTGAAAAATGGGAGAGATTTTTTGGCTGACTTGACAATGAAGCGACCAAGAGTGGAGATCCGACCATTGAGTCGTTGAACTTCCTTGATACAGGTCGGCTTTTGCATCTCAACTAATGCCTTGATCTTCTCTGGATTGGCTTCAATTCCTCGTTGGGACGCCATGAATCCCAAAAATGTACTCGCGTCTACTCTGAACACGCACTTGCTAGGATTCAGCTTCATGTTGTTTGCTCGCAGATTGGCGAGTGTTTTTCTTAGGTCGACCACATGACCCTCTAACTTGTTTTTGATAACCATACCGTCAATGTATGCCTCCATGTTTCGACAAATCTAACTAGCAAAGACTTTATTGATCCTCTGTTGGTAGGTTATTCCTACATTTTTCAGTCCAAAAGGCATATTGGTGTAACAATAGACTCCACCATCTGCCTAAAAAGTTGTTTTCTCTTATCTTCTTCAAACATTTTGATCTGATGATAGCCCAAGCAGGCGTTCAAGAAGTTGAGGGTAGTATGGTCGGTGATAGAGTCGACCAGCTTGTCAATACGAGGTAAGGGATAGCTGTCATTTGGGCAAGCCTTATTCTTGTTGGTGAAGTCGAAAAACATTCTCCACTTACCATTTTACTTCTTTTCCATCACCATGTTTGTTAACCAGGTAGTGTAGGTTGCCTCTTTGATGATACCCGCACTAAGGAGTTTCTCTAACTCCTGTTTGATGGCGACCTCCTTGTCACGAGCAAAAATTCTCAGCTTTTGATTGACGAATTTGATTGTTGGGTTGACCCCAAGTTTGTGAACGATAACCTCTTCCTTGAAACTCCTCATGTCTTCAACTTTCCATGCAAAAACATCCAAGTTATTCTTCAATAGGGCGATATTTTGGCCCTTTATTTTACTGATTACAGGCCCCAAGTTTAATTTTCAGTTCGGGGTAAGCTATATTGATCTCGACCTCTTCTAGCTCGTCAACGGCCTCGAGCTATGGGTCATCTCTGAAATGTAGTGTCTCAATGATAATCTATCTGACCCTCTCCTTGTTCTCTTCACTGAGGCCAAGTTCCTCTTCCTCAATCATTTTTTCTAACTCGACCACATTGGCCCCTAAGTTCTAGTCATCTGAGGGACGTGTCGCCTCAGTCACGACTTGGTTGACTGAGGGATAGGTCGCCTCAACCATTACTTGGTCGAATAGAATCGATTCGTCGAGTTCTACCAGCTGCCTCAGGAAGATGGAGTTTCTATCTCCATCTTCCTCTTTGTTTTTAAGACATGGTCCAAAAATACCTTAGCATTCCTAAGTACACAACCGTCTCCAGCGGGGTGGGGAATTTTATGCCCTGATGTGAGATGGATGGCACAATGCTGAGAGCGACATGCCCAGGTATTCCCGAGATGGCATGGTAATCACTTACAACATCTATAACAATGAAAGTCACCTTTTCCACCAATTTGAGGGAATGTTTCCCTATTTCTACCTCGAGCTTAATCTGACCTTTAGCGTTGACCTGATGGTTGGTGAACCCTTCAAGTCGGACTATGTATAGGACATTAGCCAAGTGTCGGGTAAGCCCATCTCCTTAAAGATATTGTAGTAAAGGATATCTTTGGAAGCCCCGTGTCGAGTAGGATACGACTGGAGGTGCAGTTGTATCAATCCCGGTATGATCAGGGTTTGCTCCCTGGAAGCAAGGCTTGAGGCTATCTCTTAAGGATAAAAGCTAATAATATCGTCATGTAATTAGTAGGTCCTTTGAGGAATGTAAGGATACTTCTTTAGTTGAAAAACTTTGTTCGTGAGCATCGTGTTGCTCGCTTCCATTATGATCATGTTGAGCTCTAGCCTTGGTTTCCAAAGTTCTGGATGCCCGCCTGCAGGTTGATCCCTGATAAGGAGCGACCTCCTCGAATAAACCTGTTCAGTTGACCCTCGTTGACCCATTTCTGAATAATTCTTTTCAGATTCATACAATCTTCCGTCTGATGACCCCTATCTTGAGGAAGTCACAATACTTCGAGTTGTTTCTCCAGAATTGGTTCTGGGGATTCATTAGAGCTGGGGACTAAGGCCTACTAATTCATATCTCAGTAGTACGACTAATTGTGAGAGGGGTAAAGGCTTCAGGGACTTTTTCAGTCGCCCTAGTTTGTTTTCCTCTTATTGCGGTTATGGTCGACCTTACTACTTTGTCCATGGGTGCCACCCTTTCCTTTATCCTTTTTCTTGGCCTTGTGTTCTTCATCAACGGTCACATCATACGCTCTCCCATAGAGCTCCTTCTAGGTCGTAGCCCACCGACATGTAATTTGTAGTCGAGGTCAGCTGACTGCACCCCATTCCTGAAACAATTGATCACCTCCTGATCAGTCAAATCTTCTTCAATCTGATTGACCAACTCCTTGAATCTAGTATACTAACTCATTGTATTCTTTATTTTTCCTTGAGAGATGTTGTTCAGGTCAGCCACTTTTTTTATGCGCCCTAGATGTCGAGAAGCACTCCAATAACTTATTTTTCATGTAGTCCAACTTCCAATACAACCGGTTTCTAAACCCCTGAACCAGGTCAACACAACACTGAAAGACGTGTTGGTAAGGGATTTGCAAAGTACATGGTCTTTGTCGAAAATTAAAATAATCTGAGCCTCAACATGTGTAGGTGATCGCTAGCATCTGTGGATCCTTTGTACTTGTCCATAGTTGGGAGCTTAAACGAAGGACTGGGTGGCCCCATGTCAATTATCCATTGAGCTAGGGGTCGTAATGAGCTGGAGTTTGTGTCGACCTTATTGTTGTCAGCCTCTTTTTTCAGCTTCCATATGAACAAGACTTCTCTTAGGGCCCAGTAATTCTCGAGCATCTAAATCAGGTCGCTCAGTGTTTACACCCCTGCGATGGGTCACAAAATTGGACCTTTTTTGCTCGTATCGGCAACCTTTCCCTTCATTGACCAAAATTATGGCGACCCTCTTCATGATGACCTCTCTCATTTCGCCTTCTATAGGCTGAATCGACCTTTTGTTCCCTGTTCTTATTGAGACAATCAAGTAGATCTTGTTCTTCATTCCTTTCGTAGGCCGATCTCACATAAATGACCGACCTTATAGGATTGACTAGAGGTTAACCGTTATTCCCACCCGGGCCATTGACAGGCTTGAGCTCTGACTTGATCTCATTGTCGTTCCAACCTGCATTGCGCTGTTTTCGGGAACTACGTGACGGTTCAGGTATATGCCATCATCGATCGTCGATATGGATACGACAATTGTCTCATGCTAAGTAACGATCATCACCCTGGTTTTCAGTTAGTTCCAGCCATTCGTTTTGGACGTCCAGCAGCCCTTGTATCGTCCTGGCCCGTTGTAACAGAAGGGCCTCTCTATTCAGGCAAGGTGCTGAGGGACATGCAATGTCGCCTGAACCATTAGCTCGACTTGTTTGGTGCCTTCTTCTATTTTGTAGGCCCCCTCCTTGTGTGTTAATGGACCTTTTATCCATCTCGATCGAGAAGCCCGGTAGAGTCAGGTACGTTGTTGGACCTAGTATTCCTTTGGTAATTGGGCATTAATATTTCCTTCACCACCATCGTCTCCTTGTCCTTGAGCAGTACCGGTACCTCTACTGGCACCACCGTTATTTCTGGCGACGTTGCCTCCGACCGGCGCTAGTAGTGGGATGTTTTTGTTAACGTGATCTGCAGTCACGCCGGCGAAATGAGCATCAGATACCATCGTTAAATGTTTATGGAATATTTCTAGGTCAAAAAGCTTATATTCCTGGCTAAGAATCGAACTAATGTTGCAGGAACCAGTTTGGTTCAACCCTTGGACAAGAAGTAGGGTATAATCCATCACTAGACCTGAAATCAATGGACACACGACTAGCGGTGGGAAATCTCCAGCTAAAATCCTCCGGCGTGAGAATAAGTACATGTGTTTCGGGGATAAAATTTATTGACAAGAGTATTTCGAATGTAAAAGAGACGTTACCTTTGAGATGAGGTATGAAAGGAGTATTTATACTGGTTCGACGGATTTGGAATGTGGATAGGAATCGGTTCTAGGGATTTGACTCAATCAACCCTGTGATTCTAGCGTTCTGTTATTAGTCATTAAGGCAGCATCGGTTGGCTGGTCGAGGTCGTCCACTTTGATGAAGAGCGACCTAAGTTCAAGCCATTGAGACAAGGCTGAGATGTATAAGTATTTGGATGTAGGTCGGATCAGGTTGGGTCGGGACCTTGTCATGTCGGACCAGGTCCTTGGTCGACCAAGCAAGCATCATGTCATCCGGTCTGTGAGACGTGGAGACTAGCTCATTGGGCTGGTAAATTAGGAGGACTATCCCGTCATTTTTATGAGTAGGTCTGCTGAGAAACGCGTTTCTCCATAACTATGGAGAAACGCGTTTTTAATAGCCAGAAGCTATATGTTTGATAACCAGAAGAAAATTTCTGGATATCAGTCTCAAAGGGTTCTGGATATCCAGAAGCTTTGGAACGGATATTCAGAAGCCTTTGGGCGGATATCCAGAAAAAAAAAATTTGAAGCCAAATCCAAGGCCAAGACCAGAAATTGCTTATTGAAGGTTTCGATATCAGAAGCCTTCAATGTATATCAGAAACCATCAAATGAATATTCAGAAACATTTTGAAAGTTTCTGGATATCATTTTGAAGGTTTCTGGATATCACTTTCATAAGCTTCGGATATCCTTTCAAAAGGGTTCTGGATATCCGTAACTTTTGAGACGATATCCGTAAAGTAACCATGGGACAAAGTCATGGCCAATACAAAAAGTTTCTGGATATCCTTTCAAAAGGTTCTGGATACCCGTAACCCGTTTCTCCATAACTTATGGAGAAACGCGTTTCTCCCTAGATTTTACGCACTTTTATTCTGTTTATTAATATTTACACATAATGAAAATTTTCAAGAAGTATAATTGATATCTCTGTTTGGACAAAAAAAGGACATTTTAAGTGAAAGTACAACAAAACAATTAGCAAATCAAATATGACACAAAAATAATATTTGAAATTTTATAATGCGAGATACATATGCTAACTTTAAGATGATATTTTTAATAATAATTAGTGGAAGTTGATTTATAATGGAATTAGTTAAAGATATTCGATGAAAGTGTAAATATGAAATCAAGTTAAAGATGTTATAAAGATAAAACTTTGAAATTTATTTCGCTAAACTAAAATCCGGTAAAAATAAATAATAGGATATATATTTTTCCAAAAACAAATATAATAATTATGGTGCGACCTTAAATTTTATTGGCAACCAAAACCCAATTTTGAATAGAGAGTACACTATTATGAGAACTCAGATAGACGTGGCAAATTTATGAACCGGACCGGCTAATCGGTCGATTTGGAATCGGTCAAAACCGGTCAACACGATTAATCGGGACCGGTTAAACCGAAACTGGTTGTTGGAAGGTTCGATTACGATTTGACTCAATGAGAAACCGGTAAACCACCGGTTAACCGCCGGTTAAAACCGTCGATTAAAACCGACGGTTTAACCGACATTTAAGTTCAAATGTAACGGTCATATGACCGTTGT
This sequence comes from Adenophora triphylla var. japonica, assembly GCA_022495995.1. NCBI lineage: Eukaryota > Viridiplantae > Streptophyta > Magnoliopsida > Asterales > Campanulaceae > Adenophora > Adenophora triphylla. The sequence goes on along the minus strand of JAFEMH010001700.1, from coordinate 92,399 downwards.
TGGTTTGGGACTTGGGCTGGGGCTGGGCTGACTGGGCGCTGACTGCTGGGCCATGACCGTTGGGCTGGCCGGCCAAGCCAACGGCTACTTCCTCCGCCTGCTCCACTCTTTCCAGCGCCTATAAGGCCTGTCCCCCCCCCTTTCCACTTTCCAGTTAGTTTCCAAACAGAATTAACAAAAAATTATATTTTGACTAATTAAAACTAACTATAAATATCACCTCCCTCCTCCCATTTTATTTCTACATTATTTCTCTCTACTCTTTCTCTTCTACTCTCAAATATTCACATATTCTCTTACTCACATCCAATTTCCAGTTAAATATTGTCCCATTTTCAGTTAGTTTTCTAACAAAATTAGTATTTTTCTTCATTTTCATCCATTTTTAAGCTCCATTTCGTTTCCAAACTTCATTTTATCTTACACAAATGGCTGAAAATCAAAGGAGAAGCAATTTAGGCAAGTCACATGTTGGTTCTTCCTCCCCCAACGATGATTTTGATCATCAAAATCCAAATATTCAACAAAATGAGGAAGAAGAAAAAGTTGAAATTGAAAGTGGTAGTGCTAGGAGTGGTAGGGGAAGCCGAGCTACTAGGGGAGGTGGTCGGGGTCGGGGACAATGACAACCTCCTAGAGAAAGAGAGCCGCAATCCGATATCTTCGCCATCCATTTCACCAAAAGAAAAATTAATGCCGATGATGATTATAATATTTGAGCATTTTGCAACTATTGTACCACGTCTTACTCATTCAAAAGAGGCGGAGGGCATGGGGCGCTCAACTGGCATACGACGTCAAAACATCCCAAGAAACTTGGCATTTCTGCTACGCAAACTCAATTACAATATCAACAACGTAGTTCTGGTTCGGGTGCACAAGGTTCGTCTTCCCCTTCCGTCCTTTTTAAATTTGATAAGTGGTTTTATAGGGATGAACTAGCCAAATTAATTTGCGTTAAAGGTCTTCCTTTTAATTTTGCGGATTGTGATTTTTATGAAAATTTTGCTCGCCTTTCTTTAAACCCCGCCCCCACGAGAGTACCACGTACGAATCTCGTACGTGATATTACTAGAGTGGTGAAAAAAATATAAAAATGATTTAATTGGTGTTTTATCAAATTTAGAAAATAAAGTTTCAATTTGTGCCGATGGTTGGAGTGATCATTGGCAAAGAAATACTTATTTGGGCGTTACTTGCCATTGGATAGATAATTCATGGAAAATCCAAAAAAGATTAATTGCTTACAAAGATTTTGAGCCACCGCATTCCGCGAAAAATATTTGTGTGAAATTGCTTGAGATTTTTCTTGAGTATGGTAATTTAAATAAAATATTTACTATTTTATTTGACAACAGAAGTGCTAATACGGCTAGTTTACCCGATTTAATTATCGTTCGTCAACCCTCACTTGGGGGTAAGTTTTTTCATATTAGATGTTTATGTCATATAATTAATTTATGTGTTAAAGATGGTTTAGAAGCATTAGAGAATTATGTTAAGCCAATTAGACGATGTATTCAATTTATTTCTAAAAAAATTCTAATACAAAAAAATGGATAAGGTTTTTAAGAAGTAAAAGTGTGACGGACAAATATTTTACTTACGATGTTCCAACTAGGTGGAATTCCACCTACAAAATGTTAATCGATGGTTTTATTTATAAAGATCTCCTAATACAATTTTTTATGTCAATTGGCTATAATGAACCTCTATTTGCTTATCAATGGAATGCATGCATTAATTTATGTGAATTGTTAAAGATTTTTAATACCGCTACTTTGGCTTTTTCGGGAGTTTATTATCCAACTTTCGTTTTGGTGCTAGAGCATTGTGTTGCAATTGTTACTATTTTTGACAATTTAAGAGAATGCCCTATTTTAAATGAATGCATTGTTTCTATGAGACAAAAGTGGCTTAAATATTTTGACACAATTCTGTCTCTTTTCTTGGTTGCAAAGTTATTAGATCCCCGAGTTAAATTATATGATTTAGAGTGCATTATAACTTATTATTATATGAAATTATATCCCGATGGTGACAGTAGTAATGAACTTTCGTCAATTATTGTTAATGACACAAAAAATGATTTGATTAACCTTTTGAATGAGTATAATGCCTTATATGGAAACACTTCTCAAAGTCAACAACATGAAGATGATTCCACTACTTCTCAATCAAGTTTTACTAGTGGGGATCCATATAGTTTGTTTTGCAAATTTGTATATAGTAAAAAACGTGGTCCTTCTCGAGGTTCATCTTTATCATCATCAAACATTCTCGTGGAGTTAGAAACTTATTTCACTACAAACTTTGAATTAAATCAAGACCCAAATTCAAATGAATTTAATGTTTTACAATGGTGGTCAAGAAGGAAAGACATTTATCCTATACTTTCCATAGTAGCTAAAGAAGTCTTAGCCTCTCCCGCTTCAACGGTGGCGGTTGAATCGGCATTTAGCGTTGGTGAAAATGTTTTGGATGAAAGACGTTTCCAACTAACTAGTGAAAACTTAGAACATCAACTTTTACTTGGCGATTGGGTTAGAGCGAAAAAAAAGCAACAAGACTTGCCTTATGAAGAGGATCTATTGAATCCAAGATATCAATACGATGTCGAGAACTCCACGAAAAGTAGTGATGAATGAATAATGTTTTAGATTAATTTTTATTTTAATTAGATTAGTTTAGACTTTAGATTAGGTTTATTTTTATTTGATTGTAATAGTTAGATTGAGGTAAAGGCTCCTAAATGTTTCCCCCTTATTTATAAAATGGTAAGGTTGGTCATCCCCCTCTTTGTAATTTTATTTTAATTAATAAAATTTAAGGGTACCATCCCTTTTTTTATTTTATATACTTTAGTTTCTTTTTAAAAAGTTAAGAATAGTCTTATTTATCCAAAAAAAAAATTGAAAAAAAATTAAAAGTTAACTTTTTTCAAAAAACTGTTAAAAAGTTAACTGTTTTTTTTAAAAAAATGTCAAAATATTAACTTTTTTATTCAAAAACTGTTAGAAAATTAACTTTTTCCTTAATTGTTTTTAAATCTGTTAAAAATCTAATTTGAAAAAAAAAAAAAAAAACGGTTGAAACCAATTAACCGATCAAACCGTTACCGATTAAGGCGGTTACCCGGTTCGATTGCTGTTTATGGCATAAGGTTGAAAACCGCCGATTTAAACCGGCCACGTCTAAGCTCAGACACCAAATGATTTGTTGAGTTCGCCACTAAATAGTTGTTGTTTCTTAATATATAACCCATCAAACTAGACATGTCCAAATAGAACCGGGAACCGACGGAACCGGCGGGTAGAACCGGAACCGGGAATCGAACGTAACCGAGAACCGGATTGAAACGGTTCGAATACGAATCCACCATATTGAGAACCGAGGAACCGGCGGAACCGGGAATCGGAAACCGGCGGAACCGGGAATCGGAAACCGGCGATTGATCAAGGTAAGTTAAATGTAATATTTAACATTTATTTAGTATTTGTACTTGTAGTGTAGTGTTGTTTTATTTAAATTAGACTAGAATTTAGATAAATGTTGTAATATTTAGCGTCTTTACTGTCTTAAGAGATTTGGATTAAAAAAAAAAGTTAGATGGTGATGGAACCGTTGGAACCGAAATCGGAACCGGCGGATAGAACCGGAAACCGGATTAATATGGTTCGAATACGGTTCCGACTATTTGGGAACCGAAAACCGACGGTTCCGAAACTGGAAACCGAAACCGAAACCATTTGGACATGTCTACATCAAACTAACTCTTTCTATTTTTTTAATAAAACAAATAAATTATTCAAACTAATAATTTGTTAGATAATCTATCTATATCTATATAACAAAATTGTTAGCACAAAGATGGAAATTCCGTGCCAAAATTCGAGAAAAGTACCTTTTTGGTCCTTAAACTATTTTATTTGGGATCTTTTAGTCCTTGAACTATTTTCTAAGTCTTTTTCATCCTTGAACTATTTTAATTGGGACTTTTTAGTCCTTCCATTAAAACTTCCGTCTATTAACCGTTAATTGGGACCTTTTCGTAAAGAGTTCTATAGGCAGTGACATTTTAGATACTTAACTCCGTTGTGAAACTATTTCTTTATTTTATTTTTTAAAAATTTGAACATTCATTTAAGGACGGAGGAGTAAACAAAAATGTAAAATTATTGAACAGTACGTTCATTTTGAAACTATTTTTTCATTTGCAAATTTGAACATTTACTCCTCCGTCCCTAAATGATGTTCAAATTTACAAAAAAAAAAAAGTAAAAATGTTGAACAGTACGCTCATTTTGAAACTATTTTTTTATTTGCAAATTTGAACATTCACTTAGGAACGAATGAGTAAAAAAAAAAAAAGTAAAAATTTTGAACAGCATATCCATTTTGGAACTATTTTTTTTCTTCAAATTTGAACATTTAGGAACGGAGGCGCGTAGCCAAAAACAAAGTAATTTGAACCCAATAAGCTAAAATTTTCTGTCAACCCATACAACAACTATTCAAAATTACTTTGTTTTTACGCCTCCATCCCTAAATGTTCAAATTTGAAAAAAAAATAGCTTCAAATGAATATACTGTTCAAAATTTTTACTATTTTTTTTTTTTTGCAATTCATTCGTCCCTAAGTGAATGTTCATATTTGCAACTGCAAAAAAAAAAATTCAAAATGAACGTACTGTTCAACATTTTTACATTTTTTTTTACTCCCCCGTCCCTAAATGATGAATGTTCAAATTTGTAAAAAATAAAATAAAAAAATAGTTTCACAACGGAGTTAAGTACCTAAAAGGTCACTGGCCTATAGAAATCTTTACGAAAAGGTCCCAATTAACGGTTGATGGACAGAAGTTTTAACGGAAGGACTAAAATGTCCCAATTAAAATAGTTCAAGGATGAAAAAGGTTTAGAAAATAGTTCAAGAACTAAAATGTCCCAATTAAAATAGTTTAAGGACCAAAAAATACTTTTCTCGCCAAAACCCTGCAACAATTATGGAAACCTGTCCTCTTTCATTATTTTCTTTAAAAGCAGTGGCAATATAGTCATTAGGCCTGAACCCAACCCAGGAGTTTGGGTCAGTTGTTTTAGGCAAAATCAACTGACAGATTCAAGAATCCAGCGGTTGCGCCTCTGAGTATTCAAACATCATTTTCGATAAATTCTTTTTTATAAAAACCACATTTGAATTCGAGCAAGCCGGCGCTAATTCTCTCTATAAATCTTTCTGTTGAAGCCCCTTTATGTAATCAGCTATTCTCTAGTCTAAAAAATGGTAGGTGGTTCCGGCAATATCTAATTTGATCAATTTTGAGACCCTTTTCAAAGTTGAACATCAACAAGTATACTAGGCTTGCATATTGAACCATATTTTCTTCTCAAATTCACCTCGTACAAAGCTTTGATTAGCAAATACTTTGTCGGCGAGAGTTGTCCTGATGTCTTCAACAAGTATATTGGATGGATTTAAACTAAGACTTGCAAGGTTATATGTAATGCCTAACTTAATTTTTTCTCTTCTATGTAATGAAACCATCTATTTTATTTTATTTTATATGAGAACGAATTGTAGCTAGGACTGTAACCACTTGTGCGGTGACTTGTGTGTACAGTTGTGCATACAAGTGTCAGCACAACAGTTTAAACAACTTTGATACGAAAAATAACTTAAATAAACAGAATTTAAATACAGCAAAATATTAAACACTTCAGTAAGAAACTCTTGCTGAAAACATTTTCATAAAACTGCAACCTTGTTTTGAGAACAAGTTACACAGTAAACGCTTACAATGAAAAGAAATAATCTTACGAAAAGATCAAAAGAGTTATAATCTAAGAACAATCAAACACTAAAACAATCTTGAAGGATCAAGCTCTGATCTTCAAGAAACAAGAAAACACTCAAGGAATTCTCTCTCTATGCTTCGTATACTCTCTGAAAATCCGTGGTATAAAATAAAGGCGAAAGTCTTCTTTATATAGGCGAACAAACAATCCTTCTTCAACAAGGATTCAATCTCTTCCTTGCAAATCCAAATTCTTCTTTCCTTAACACTAAGAGTCCTTCCTTTCCTTGGGTTCTTACCTAAAATACAAAAAAAACATATTTAAACAAAAAGTCAACCGTTAGTCAAAAACTTAACTCTATATTTACAATTATTTTCTAATCTATTTATGTAAAATATATACACTAATTTAAATTATCAGAATCACAAAGATTTAATAAAGATAAAAGAGTATTTTCATACTCTTTCAATCTCCCCCTATCTTTGTAGTTCTGATAAAAAACCTGCAAAACAATTTGTTAAGTCCAAAACAAAAACATAACTAAACATGTTAACAAAAGTGATTATAGTTTAAAGATATTACATAATCCAAAACTAGATCAATGGTTTTATAGACCAGAGTAAATGTCTTCCCCTAGGAATTCTTTCTCCATTTTCGTAAAAGCTTCTTCGATGTCCTTCTCAATATCAAACTCCAAGTTATCATCTTCTGTTTCTGCCCCTGCATTTGCTCCCCCTGCGCTTGACACTTCTCCCCCTTTTTTAGAGGAACCAGAAAGAGTAGATTGTAAATCAGCAATCGACTTCTCCAAGCCAGCTATCAGAATTTGTCTGCCTTCAATCTCAGCTTTGTGGGAAGTGATTTGGGCTTGGAAGATGGCAATCTGGGCCAGTATGGCACTCTTGTATGAGGAAACAGCTTTTGTGTGCAGTTGTGTACACAGTTGTTTGCACAACTGGTTGAGCAGATTGTTGCACAGGAACGGTAGACCCAACAAATTTTGCAAGGTCATCAAACCTGGAGCTGTCATCCATGGTTTTTGGAACCTTAAACTATTCTGCTATGATGGACAAGGTCTCACCAGGAATGTCCTCAATCCCTTGATCCTTAAGAATGGCATAAATCAAGCTGGGGTGAGGGTAGGCATAGGTGGTATTTGTGCTTTCAGCAAAACTCACAATAGTATCAAAAATTGCTTTCCCTAGGTTGAACTTATTTTCACCTATCCTAAAAAGGAGTAAAATATGGTCCTTGGTGACAGAGGAGGAATTTGAGATGGGCAACCAATTGATTCTCAAAATATGGTGAAGAAAAACAAACACTTTTGACAAAAGGTTTGTTCTAAACCCAGCTACCCATTTGGAGACTCTTCCCCCAGTCATTGTTCTTACAGCCTCATCATAATCAGTTGATAGAGAATCAATAGGGACATCAAGGGTGCCAAGGAAGAAATTAATCATTGCAGGACTAAAATCAACCACCTGATCCCTCACAAAAACTTTCCCAAAGTTGGGTGACCTATCAACCCCTATGTCTCGACTTAGATTTGCAAAGAATTCAAGAACAAGAGATCTGGAATAGGAAATGGGGAAATATAATGAATAATCCAGAACCCCTCAGAGAAAAAATCTACCAAACCCAGCTTTTCAAACACAACAAAATTTATTTTCTTTTCGACTACAAAAACCCGATGAAAATTTGTAGAAAACCGAATTTCAGCTTCTGGGGTAAAGAAAAGGGAAGAGTGTTTTAGACTCAGATTGTATGGAGAAGAAGGAACACGAATAGAAGACTTACGTGTCCGGGATGCAGATTTAGATGAGGAACTGCCACTTGTTTTGGATTACAGTTAAAAACAACTTCAAATATGGATGGGGTAGGCTGTATTTATATGCCCTACTACTAACCCTGCAGGGTTTTACAACCCTGTGCCAAATCTGTCGCTGAACAGGCCATATCCGTCGTAGGGCACGATCGCCCCTTCCCAGGGCACGATAGCCCCATCTCCAGAATACGGCACCGCGCAATCGCCCCAGAATGGGCGCAATCGCTCCCTTTGTCCAGAGACTTAGCACAGTCGCGCGCCTCATACCGCGCAGTCGCTCCCCTCGGCTGTGTCAAAAATTCCGAATTTGCTTGTTTAATCCCCTAATTTAGGCGTCCCCAACTTAGACGGAACCAAACCCAACACCTTGACCAAGCAAATACATTCACGCCACTATACCACGGTCCCAGCTATTTCGATTTGTCAGGATTTTCAAGGAGCAACGGCTTTAGTCTCAAAGTTTAGCTCGGGAGCTTTTGGACATTCCGTAAGATTGAAGCTATAGTCTCAAAGTTTGATCGGTACTACCTTGTTTGCAAAAGTTGCCCTAACAAAATGACTGATAGAAGATTCTTCATATTGTCAAAGTTGTGACTATAGAGATCCTAATGGTTTGTCTAAGGTAATTAACTTGTAAAATATTTGTTTCGTATTCTCATTGTTCAGTTGTATTGATCTTCTTGTTTATTTTGATGATTTTTATGTACTAGGTACAAGTTTCAGGTTAGGGCATTTGACCTGAATGGTAATGCATAGTTAGTAATGTAATTGTTGCAGAGGCTACAAAATATTTGTCACCCGAAGCGAGAGCTCTACTAGGCAGCGGTTGGTGGGGGAACCCTTCAACAAGTCACTGTTACTGGAAAGGCATCCAACGTCGGAAATGTTATTGACGTATATCTAAAGGGGTATGATTTAGGAAGTGAGCTCGGGTCGGCGTTGAACTTTTCTTCCTTCCCTCACCTTACAAGCCTCCTACTTGACATGCTCACAAAGCTCACCTAACTCTCTCAAGGCAATTATCTTACAGGTCAGCTACCCATTTCTCTTGCCAATCTCACTCGATTAAAAATACTAGACCTTTCAAATAACCATATCAATGGCTCCATCCCTTTCGGGATTGGAAATCTGACCAATCTACAAACTCCTGGTGAAATCCCTACATCAGTTGGTTTTTTAACAAGTTTGAATATCTTATCCCTAGGTGAAAATCATTTCTCTGAAATAGGTAATCTACAATATCTGACTTCTTTGCACCAACGACCGATTCCATCAGCTCTACGGTCCTTGAATTTTTTGGATGAACTAGACCTTCATTCAAATCTATTTAGCGGCCCCATCCCTCCAGAACTAAAGAATCTATATTAATTATACTTGGGTGATAACAAACTTAATGGTTCAATCCCTTCTATTCTGGGAGAATTAACCTTTTTGATTCGCTTGAACCTCGGTTCAAACCAAATTAGGGGCATCATACCCCCAACCATTGGTAATTTGAATTGGTTATACTATCTTGACCTGTCACGAAATCAAATCAATGGTTCAATACCCTTAAGTGATGCAGTATGAGGACAACAGAGCAGCAACAACAGAGCAGCAACAACAAAACAGAGGAAGCCTTCTGGAAGTGGGGTGGGCGCCTCAGGGGAGCCCAGGCGGGCGCCTGGGTGGCAGACGGGGGAAGCTTCAGCAAATCAGAAACAGGCCTACGCAATGGGCTTCAGGGTTGCTGAGTTCAGGCTTTAAATATTTGTTTTATTTTAATATTAAGTTAGGGTAGTTTAGTACTTTCATTTAAAAGTTGTATTAGGGTTTGGTAGGGATCTAGAATGTTCTTAGGGTTAGTATTTAAACATTGTTAGGGTTTAGTATTTGAGGCAGACTTTGATTATATGAAATAGAAAAGAAAAGCTTGAAGCTTTCAAAATTGATTCTTGTCATTATCGTTCGGTCATTCTATTCTCTAGCCTCCGTTGGCATTATTAAGCATTGAAAATATCTCTCATATGTTGAACCACCTTCACTTGTCGCAGAATAAAATTAATGGTTCAATACCCCCAAGCATTGGTAATTTGATTCAATTGAACCATCTTGACCTGTCACGAAATCAAATCACTGGTTCAATACCCTCAAGAATTGGTAATTCGATTAAGTTGTTCCATCTTGACTTGTCAAGGAATCAAATCAACGGTTCCTTACCCCCCAAGAATTGGTGATTTGTTTGCATTGAGCTATCTTAACCTATCCAAAAATCAATTCACTGGTTCCATACCTCGAAAATTAATTTTTATACGTTGGTCTATGTTTACATATCTGTAAATCAAATTAATGGTACAGTGCCAGCTTTTCAGTCCTATTTTCTTGGTCATCACATTGTCATAACATGAACTTCGTTCACTTCTCTCTCAACAGCAGGAAGAGTTAGCCAAGAGCCTCCGCAAGTTAAGATGGGTCCATAGCAGAATGATGATCGATAGGACCATGACGAGATGTGTCACTACCACTAGCTCAGGAGCGTGTTCCTCCTTTGTTTGAATCCAAGCTGCTGAGATCAACCAGGAGGGCATCTGGAGGGAGTTGGAGCCCTCGGTTGGAGAGAAAGACGGAGTAAGCGGGGTGCCCGCCTGTACATGTAATGGCAGTTATCCCTACACTTTTGTGAGGGCTGCGAATGGTTGGAATCGACCTTCGGCCTTTTTAATCAACTAGATTGATATCTAAAAGAGACTCGACCGGAGGCAATCCTTAGACTGTAGCGTGTTGCTATCTGGATCTCTCAACTCTATTTTTTGCACTAAATTTGGTGCACTATCCACTTTTTCTTTCTTTTCTCTCGTTTGAATTTTTTTTTCTTTTGATATATATGTAAAGATTTTACAATATAAAATATATACTCCCTCTGTCCCGCTACAAATTGCACACTTTCCTCATTGGGCGTCCCATTACAAATTGCACACTTCCTAAAATGACAGAATTTTTACTATTCCACCCACTAATTCTCTCTCTTACTTTACTTTTATACTCACAACATCAATAAATCACTATTTTCTACCCCACTTTCTCTCTCCAACCTCACTTTTCATACTCACAACATTTATACCATTATTTTTTTCCTTAATCCACGCGTAAACAGTAAGTGTGCAATTTCTACCGGGACGGAGGAAGTATAACTTAATATTATTTATATAAGTGAAATAATAATGTATATTTTAAAAATATTCTTATTTGGTATAAGATTTAAAGCAAATTGTTGAAGATCAATTTTTGCAGCAAACCGTTGGAGATGGTCTCAGAATAGTCACATCCCCGAAGAAGTCGGACAACTCTTAGACTTGGTGAGTAGGATTTAGGTTGTCATAATTTGAGTGGGATGATACCCCTTGAACTCTTAGGTTTACCACAGTCAAAATATTTGAACCTGTCCCACAATAGTTTCTAGAAGAGTACCCAATTTTCATTGCCGTTTCAGCTTGGAATATGACTTGTCAGACAACCCACTTGAGTTGCAGCAGTGTTCCCAAACGAGATCTTCAGGCAACTCGAATGACAATGAAGAAGGCAGAAAGGGACATAAAAGAAATGTAGAGAACAGAGATCGAAAAACAATCATGCTTCCTATCCTTGTTTCCAGTCTCGCCCTATTTTCTGTTCTATTAATTATCACGGTGGTTGTGTTCCTCCGTTGGCACAAGGCTACAGCTATTATACCTGGCAATCTGGCATTTAAACAACAAAGAATGGTGATATTTGCTCCGTATGGAACTGTGATGGGAGAATTGCATACGAAGATATCATCCAAGCAACAAATAACTTTTGACTTCAAATATTGCATCGGGACTGGCGGTTATGGCAGTGTTTACGAGACACGACTCCCTAGTGGAAATGTGGTTGCTCTGAAAAAACTTCACCGTTTCGAAGCAGAGGATCCAGCCTTTGACAAGAATTTCAGGAATGAAGCACAAGTCTTGTCAAATATAAGGCACAAAAACATTATCACTTTGTCAGGCTTTACGGTTTCTGTGCTCTCAGAGATGATACAGAAGCAGCAGAGTTGGACTGGGCCAAGAGTGTAAACATGGTTACAAGCATAGCACATGCCTTATCTTACATGCATCACGATTGCACGCCGCCTCTAGTTCACAGGGACATATCAAGCAACAACATTTTACTCAACTCGGAGATCGAGGCGTTTGTAGCTGATTTCGGAGAAGCAAGATTGCTAGACCCTGATTCTTCCAATCAAACCTTAATTACGGGAACTTATGGTTATATAGCTCCTGGTAGGCTGCTCATCTTTGTACACACCATTTCGTCTTTTATTTCCCCCTTCAATTCTACCCTCACATATCAATTTGCTGGCTTTGTTAGCCAGTAGTTGGTCAACCTAGTTGAATGTTTTATAACAAACTTTTTTTTCTTCTGCAGAACTTGCCTACGCGATGGTTGTGACGGAGAAATGTGTTGTGTACAGCTTTGGTGTTATAGCACTGGAAATAATTATGGTAAAGCATCCAGGAGAGCTCCTCTCATCTTCAAGACATCCATAAAGACTTTCTGATAAAGCATGTGCAGGTCAATCGATCATGGTGTGGATCAACTACTGTTTGTTTTTTTCTATCCTAATGCAAGCACTCCCAAGGGTATTGTTAAGTTGTGTTTTTCCATCTTGTAATGATGCATGGATTTAATCCAACTGAAATGAATACACATCAACCCCACGTATGTGTTGCCCTACCGTCAAGCATCAACGATCCACCTCAACACAACCAGAATAGTGCAAACTCTCTGATATACCCGCATATCTAGGACCCTGCAGATAAAGCTTTCCTGTTTCCTGAGTTAATCTTTCGGGCAGTTCTGTTTCTGTGTAGCAGTTTCCTATTTCCTGAGTTTATCGTTTGGGGAGTTCTTTTTCTGTAGCAATTTCCTACTCCCTGTCCCAAAATGAATGTCCAATAAAATTTCAGATTTGCTCTTGATCAAGAGCAAATCTTAAACGTTTTTGGACATTCATGTTGGGACGGAGAGAGTAGTTCCTAAGTTCATCTTTCGGGGAGTTCTCCTACTCTGAGCTTCTAGTCTACCTGAACCTTTTAGTGCAGAAAAAAAAAGGCTAAATTGAATGTGAGGTGAGAAAGAAACACTGAGAACAAGAGCTTTAATAACAAAACATATTGGACAGAATCCCTTTACTTGGCTCTTAAATAGAGGATACAACCATACCACTTTCACAAGTACTATAATATAATGCACAAGGAGATTTCTGTTTCAAAAAAAAATGTAGCCAGAAAGTAACAGTTCCGCTTCAGTAAGAGCTCACATATAAATAACTAAAGATGGATATGAAATTGACTAGCTAATTACCTGACAGGTTTAGGAGACCTGTGAGGATGGTTCTGGTGATGCGGAGACACGTAGGACCCATTTGTTACAGAGAGGCTCCTGATTGGTTGACCATTCTTTTGGATCAATCCAACTTGTGATCTGACCCCATTTCTTGTACTTTGATTGATACCTGCACCTGCACGCTCGGCCTGTATGGCCTGGAAGTAGGATGAAGAACAAGCCATGTCTTTGAGATTCGGGAGGGGCTCCAATGCTTCAACTACTTCACTCATTAGAGGCCTGGCTTTGGGGTCACGGCTAAGGCAATGGGCAGCCAACTGAGCAGCCTTTTGTGCACCTCGTATCGAGAAGCGACCTTCAAGGCGGGGATCTATCAGCCGATAAAACCTACGTCTCTCTCCCAGATACTGTCTTGCCCATTCTACCAAGTTATGCTCCCCATTGGGTCGGTTTTTGTCCATGGATCTTCGCCCCGACACCATTTCAAGTAAAACCACCCCAAAGCTGTAAACATCACTCTTGGACGTCAGATGACCTGCCATAAATAGATCATATCAGACACCAATGGCAACATAATAAAGGCCACCACATGAATTTTGTTGCATGTACCACCTCTTCGCCAGAATACCAATTTAAGTAAAAAGAACCAAATTTCAAAAGCATTCTGACCTCACTAACAAGTTCTATCAGATCCTAAATTATTTGACCAAAATGATAAATGCAAATAGTTCAAAAAAATTGCAATAATGCTGAAGTAATGAATTATTGGAAAATGGGAGGAAAGCCCAACTAATTAAGCTTGAATAAATGAGAGGAAAGCCCAAACTAGGAGAGAAAAAGGGTGTCTAGGAGAAAGAAAAATAACTTCAATAAGGAGAAAGAAAAAGGGTGCCTGAGAAAGAAAATAAAACTTCAATAAAAATACATAGGCCTAGGTTCGAACCCGCATGAGCAGCAAACATGTACAAGGGCCTTTACCTGTACTCCTTCACCACTGAGACAATGTAACTTATACTGCAAAACGTTGGATTTATTATATATAGAGTAAAATATAACATTTTGGGCCATATAATGGTCTAAAATTTTGGGGGCCCAATGCGACCGCCTTGCTCGCCTGGGCTCGGGGCCGGGCCTGCCTAAATAAATGATGGGGGATGATTCCATAATATCCCTCAAAAACTTATTCACCCAAAAAGATCCATAAAATAATTCTGATATCCAAAGGTTACAGATTTTTTTTGTACCAATACTCTCTCCTTCCGCCTTCCCTAAATACTGATAAAACATACTCCCTCCGTCCCATTAATAACTTCACCTTTTGCCATTTTGGGTGTCCCATTTAAAGCTTCACCTTTCCTTTTTTGGCAAAGAATCTTTACTATTTCCTCCACTCATTCTCTCTCCTATTTCACTATTACACTCACAACACTTTTCAAATTTACTATTTCCTTCACTCATTCTCTCTCCTATTTTACTATTACACTCACAACATTTTCTTCACCCTTAATTTGGGTGCCGGGATCAAAATGGTGAACTAAATATAGGGACGGAGGGAGTATATTTACTCAGACAGAACTAGACCTCAAATCCCCAGCTATTATTCAAGAACAAATAATATACTTGAGATCAATTAAGCAATTAGTTTATTCATGTCAATAGTGCATGTTAAGTTAAACTGGTTATGGTTAACCATCGCGTAATCACCACAGGAGCCACCATTCAACTGTAGACTTAATAAGGAATTTGGTTGCGTTTTGGGGACAGCGTGTCATTTAAGCACCAGTTGACTAAATTATAGATGTAATGTAAATATAGAAACATTTAAATCAAAATGTCAAAAGTATTTTTTTTAATCTCAAACTAACATCCAAATCATGTTGCTTACGAACTTTAGGGCATCATTTCCTTAATTGGCATGACTTGTGATCAGGGCAAACAATATCTTAGGGCTCATTCAATTCATGAATGCAAAGTTTACTCCCTTTTGCAATTTTGCTCCAAAGTTACAAATTCAATCTGGCATGGTACATCCATTTTTCCTTCCACTTCTATCTAAAAAGGGATCCAGCACCTTCTGATTTAGCTTTTCAATCTCAAATAACCATGTCGAAGTAGAGAAACCAAGTGTCACTTATCGTCAAAAAGCTAACAAGCATTGCATTAGACCCCTTTTAAGACTAATCTGAAAGACGGACGCAATTTGAGTAAATTTGGGGCTTTGGAAACTAAATTGCAAAAAGAGGTATCATACCCCATAACACACTAGACCTTAATTTTGATTTAAACCTAACTCAAAATATATGTTCTTCATTTACACCACAGATCCGTGAACCACAAAAGGGCCGTTAAGGTACTTGAGGGATGTGGTTTTACCCATCCAAAAGATATGTTCTCAAGCTTATTTGGTGCTCAAAACCTTGGAAATTTAATATATTTGTTAGTGTTTTGAAAGCACAGGGGCTGAATTGCAATTAGGCAGAAAATGGAGGAGTTAAGCTGTGTTTGAGAGTTCAGGGATCAAAGTGCAAAAGGTGAAAAACAGAAGGACTGCAGCTGAAACTAAGCTTGACCGCAATTGCTGGAAGGAGTGGCCTAGAGCGACCGCGCCAGGTCTAGGGCGGCCGTCTGTGTTACCCGGACTCTTCAAATATGTTGAAGTACCCGTGTCTGACACGTATCGTGTCCGACAAGACACCCCGACACCCGCATTTTCATTCGGATACGACAAGAAAAATTAAAAAGAAAAAAAGGAGTGAGTTGACTTCATTTATAAAAATTTTACAAGTTTTAATGTTGTTTTACTTAATTATACATAATGTCTTAGCAAAAAAAGAGTGAGTTGACTTAATTTATAAGTAAAGTATATAAATAGACTCAATATATTTTGTTATTAACGTATTCCCGTACCCGTATCCTAATTTTAGGACAGTGTCCCCGTGTTCAATTTTTTGAGGAAAAGTGAATCCGACACTAGGATCCGTACTCGTGTCGGATACCCGATCCCGAGTCCAGGTAACATAGGCGGCCGTGCAGTTGGGGCAGAAAAGAAAGGGTGAACGCTCGGCCAAGAGTAGGGCGATCGCGCCATGTCCTGGCTTTGGTTTGCTGACGGAAGATTGTGACGGATTTGGTTCCATCACAAGAATTGAAAGGACTTCTAATGGAATTGCAGCAGATTTGTGACGGATTCTCGACTAAATCCTACTTGTGTTGCGAACAAGTTAATTTTGTTAGTGTATTGTAAATAGTTTTCTTTTATTAGTTTCTGTTGTTTAGTATAAATAATTTCCTTTTATTATTTTCTTTTTCTATTTGTTTGAAAATTAAAGGTCATGTATGAATCAAATTCTAATGAGAAGTTGGCTATGCAATTAAAACAATTAATTGTTATGTTCAACGCGAAAAGTGTTACGTCTAGTGCCAATATAATACAAGATGCATGTTCCTGTTATGTTGTGGATTATACTCTCATGATAATAATGATTGTGCGTCTAGGACATGTTTTCATGAGTATTCTCCACAAGTTCAAGAAAGGAGTTTATTTCAGCCATGGCAACAACAATATAATCCTTTTCCTAACTCATAATCAAGGGTGGGGAAACCATTCAATCCATGCATGAAACAATCATGAGCCACATTATTATGATCCACCACAACCTAAAAAGCAACCATGAGAGTAGGCTTTGATAAGAATAAAGGAGGTATTAGGAATATAATACTCCCTCCGTTCCACTTCAAGTGAGCCATGGTATAAATGCACGCTTCTTAAGAAAAATGAATAAAAAGATTGAAAGTGGGTAGAAGATTAGAGGAGAGAGAATGTAAAAGTTAAAAACATTTAATAGGAGAGAGAATGAGTGGGAGGAATAGTAAGTTAATGAATGATTTTTTTATAAATATGTTAACATTATAAGAGTATAATGAATGATTTTTTTTGTAAATATATAAACATTATGAGGGTATAAATGTCCGAAACACTGTTCACATATTTCCATTTATGGAATGGGCCGAATGGCTCACTTGAAGTGGAACGGACCAAAAAGGAAAGTGGCTCACTTGAAGTGGGACGGAGGTAGTATTAAAATATTATATTATATACTATACTCCCTCCGTCCCACCTCACTTGACACCCAAGAGGTGGGCACGAGAACTAAGAAAAAAGAATAAAATGAAAAAAATGTGTGGTAGAAAATGAAGAGAGAGAATGTAAAAGTTAAAAACATTTAATAGGAGAGAGAATGAGTGGGAGGAATAGTAAGTTAATGAATGGTGTAAATATGTTAACATTATAAGGGTATAATGAATGGTTTTTTGTAAATATATAAAATTATGAGGGTATAAAGTAGGCTATTTCCATTTATGGAATGGCTCACTTGAAGTGGAACGGACCAAAAAGGAAAGTGGCTCACTTGAAGTGGGACGGATGTAGTATTAGAATATTATATTATATACTATATATTGTTATATATTATATAGTTTAGGAAACTCAATCTTTGTATAGATTAGGACTTTGTATTAGAATATGATTCTAACTCTTTGTAAACCCTATAAATATGTACCTCTAGTAACATAATAAAATTGAGTCATTCAATTCAATTCCTCTCTTCCCTGTTTTGATTGACTTCGTCTAACCCTCATTATTCTAATATGGTATCAGAGCAAGAAGATCCATAATAGGACTTCTCTGCCAAACCCCTAACAGCAAAACCCTAAAGCCGCCCCACTATCAAAACCACTACCTCCTCCACCTTTCAAAACCCTTGGCAAAACCCTACTGCCAAAACCCTCTTTACCTCTCCTTCAAACCCCTTGGCAAAACCCTACTGCCAAAACCCTCTTTACCTTTTTCAATCCCCTTGGCAAAACCCTACTGCCAAAACCCTCTTTACCTCCTTCAATCCCCTTAGCAAAACCCTACTGCCAAAATCCTCTACACCTCCTTCAAACCCCTCGGCAAAACTCACCGGCCGAAACCCTCGTTACCTCCTTCAAACCCCTTGGCAAAGCCCTACTGCCAAAACCCTCTACATCTCCTTCAAACACCCTGGGCAAAACTCACTGGTCGAAACCCTCAACATCTCCTTCAAACCCCTCGGCAAACCCTTATAGTCGAAACCCCTCTCCAAAATCCCATTGTCTCCGACATAGTCATGCACGTCCGGGAACACATTCGTCTCCACCCACTACATCAAACCCGGTTCATCTCATCATTCTTCAAGATTTGACTTATCAAAGGACCGTCCATCTTGCGGGGGCATATTAGGAATATAATATTAGAATATTATATTATATACTATATATTGTTATATACTCCCTCCGTCCCAGCGAAAAAGGCACTTTTGGTCAACAGAAGGTAAGTTTGACCCACACATTAATGCAAATCTAATCATTCTAATGAAATTTTAAAAATTGTTATTGATAAATCATTTAGTGACTTATCAATAACAATTTTTAGAATTTCAAAAGAATAATTCGATTTGCATTAATGTGTGGGTCAAACTTACCTTCTGTTGACCAAAAGTGCCTTTTTCGCTGGGACGGAGGGAGTATTATATAGTTTAGAAAACTCAATCTTTGTATAGATTAGAAAAGTCAATCTTTATATTAGAATAGGATTCTAACTCTTTGTAAACCCTATAAATATGTACCTCTAGTAACATAATAAAATTGAGTCATTCAATTCAATTCCTCTCTTCCCTGTTTTGATTGACTTCGTCTACACAACAACAACAACAGAGCCTTAGTCCCAAAATAATTTGGGGTCGGCTAACATTTGATTGACTTCGTCTAACCCTCATTATTCTAATAGGAGGAACATCGTCAACAACTACAGCAACAAACTGCAACTTTAAATATGATGGACGCATAGATTAGTAAAATGGTAGAGACGGTAAAGGGTTGGGAGTGAGATACCCATTCAATCCCTCCGGAACAAAATGAATGGAAGGATGATTCCATTATTGATTAATTACCAATTCTCTCTCCGTCTCTCGCTAGTGATATTGTTGTTAATAAAGATGTTGATTGTGAAAAGATGGGGTGGAACAGAAATTAAAAGATGATGAGGTTGGGCCCGACCAAATTGATGAACAATGCCTCAATAAAAACCTTCTCCATCCCATTGAAAGAGTTAAAGATTATTTCTCCATCGTTCTTTTACCTCCACCTATTTTTGAGGGTGAAGAAAGTGGCGAAAGTTTGAATGAGAAAAACCCCAAAAAGCTGGAACGTGAAAATTTCCTTGGGCACAAAACAATCTCAAAGCTCGAGGAATATATAAGGGGCATGAACTGAAAATAAGGACCCGTGAAACCATGAAGTGGGCAAAAGGACGAAAAGTGAAGTCCAAACGTGAACTGCGGTCGGGCTAACAACCTTAACCAAATGCGCTTATTGGGAGGCAACCAAGTAGGTATGATTTATATGCTTTATTTATTTGTTTTCCTGTGTCATATCATCCTTTAAACCCAAGACATGTCTTAATTCTCTTTGCTATGAGGACATAGCATGTTTTGAGTTTGGGGGTAGATCTCTCTTCAAGTAGGGATGTCCAAATAGGAACCGGAACCGACCTGAAACCGTGAAACCGTCCCGAACCGGAATGCCTTGAATCGGAACCGTAACCAGCGGTTTGGCGGTCCGGTTCTGGTTTCCACTTTATAAAAACGGTTAACCGGCGGTTTCGAACCGCCCGAACCGGAACCGAAACCGTAAGAAACCGTTAACCGAACAGTCAGAAACCGTTTGAAACCATCAGATTCGTCAGAATATACCCGTTAGCTAACGGCTAGTTGACCAAAAATAGCCCCTTTTGACCCTTTTTTAAACCAGATTACAGTCCTCAAAAAAAAATTATAATCTTAACAAATTTCCTCAATTATAAATACCATCCCCCTCCCCTCACATTTTTTCCACACAAACTCCATTAACTCTCTTTTAACTTTCTCTAACGAATTTTGTTAAATTCTTTGATTCTCAAGCTCAAATTATAATCCAACTTTCGTATTTTTATACAATATCCATATTTTCATCCAACATTTTTATTTTATATTTATTTCATATATTTTCATATTTTACATTATGAATATTTTTAAAAACCTCACAAGCAAGAATGATAGCAAGGGTAGAGGGCAATGGGAATCTTCTTCTCAAGCACTACCACCACGATTTGTTGAAAATGAAGGTAATCAATTTTATGATATGGGACTTTCGGGGCAAAATGAAAATGAGGATAAAGATTGGGAAGATAATGACGAAGTGGAAGAGATTCCAAATTTTGTGCGACCACAAAATGTTGATAATCTAACTCCAACTATTCAAAAAGGTGATGCAATACTATGCAAGCCACAATGGGAGGGCGGCGGCGTAAAGCAAAAAACAAGAATGATTGGATTAGAGCATAAAGAAGAAAGCAAGACGACAAGCCATCGGATCTTCTTGGTGGCGAATGTGAGTACTTTGATGAAACTAAATCGGGAAGCGATTAAGGTAAGTACAATGTAATTTATTTAATTGTTACTATAGTTTTATTACGAGTTAGAATTTAGATAATTATTTTAATAAAAGGAGGTATCGGCTCCTAATATCCTCCCTTAAATATAAAAGGGTAAGGTTTGGTTGTCACCCTCATGTAATTTTTCCTAATGATTAATAAAATTTAAAGGGTACCGTCCCTTTTTTCTTTTATTTACTTTCATTTGTTTAGTTTTTGAGTAATAAAATTTAAAGGGTACCGTCCCTTTTTTCTTTTATTTACTTTCATTTGTTTAGTTTTTTTCTATCTTTTTTTATATACCTTTTTGAAAAAAAAAATCACTAATAAAAAAGTCTAAAATATTATTTTCTAGTCAATAAAAAATTAAGAAAATAAAAAATAAATATAGGGTAGTTCGTCCCTCTTTTCTTCTATATACTTTCATTTGTTTAGTTTTTTTTCTATCTTTTTTATATACCTTTTTGTAAAAAAAATCACTAAAAAAAAGTCTAAAATATTATTTCCTAGTCAATAAAAAATTAAAATAAAAAATAAATATAGGGTAGTCCGTCCCTCTTTTCTTCTATATAGTTTCATTTGTTTAGTTTTTTTCTATCTTTTTTTATATACCTTTTTGTAAAAAAAAAATCACTAATAAAAAAAGTCTAAAATATTATTTCCTAATCAATAAAAAATTAAAAAAATTAAAAAAATAAAGGGTAGTCCGTCCCTCTTTTCTTTTATATACTTTCATTTGTTTAGTTTTTTCTATCTTTTTTTATATAACTTTTTGCAAAAAATTTCAGTAATAAAAAAAATTCTAAAACAGTTTTTTCTATTCAAAAAAAAAAAACGTTGAACCGCCAGTTTCGAACCGTGAACCGACGGTCCGGAACCGTGAACCGACGGTTCGGTTCCGATTTCCCCTTTTCCGGAACCGGAACCGAAACCGTAAATAGCCATCCTTATCTCCGAGATTGTGGGTTTATGAGGGAGTGTATATAATGTCTAGGATGTTGGCAAGAGTCGATAATGATTTGAGAGTTCTAAATTTTAAAAATCTAGTGTTATTATCAATATGGGGATTTAATTTCATTGATAAATGTAAAGTATGATTGCTCTACCTTTCACTTCCATACAATCTTTCTTGATTATTGTTACCAATTTAGGAAACCTTTATACGATCACTTTGGCATTCTCTAAGTCCCTAAAACATCTTTACATACATGACTGTTAATAATACATCAATTAGGCTATTCGGGAAGTGATATTTGGCTATTTTCTTTGAACCATATTTGTAAGCCTTTAAATTTCTAGTCACTAATAAATATTTTCGCTAGAACCCCTTTTGAGCTTTAAAAAGAATGGAATCTCTCACAAATTAGGAGGTTATCTTAGACCATCATTCGTATTCTTTTGTACCCACATTATCCTACCCTTTAAACTTATACACTATTTTCTCACATTTTCAAGAAAATGAAACTAGAGAATAAAGGGGGATTGTGAGTGATATTTGGAAAATCAAGGGTGAAAAGTGGTCATCATCAAAAGAAAGAAAAGAGTCATGAATTGTATTGTAAAGAGGGGATTGAGCAAAGTATTTTATGCATATTATATGTGCAAAGAAAAAAAATTGAAGAAAAATCTGAAAAAAAAAACCTTGCCCTCTTTTATGTTGAAGTGGAAAGTGACCAAAGAAAGGCGATCAACCCCAAGTGTGAAAGTATGCAAAATTATAAGTTTGGGAGTTAAATCAATGAGTTGGCATGGAGCGGAGTGATAAATTTCAAAGTGAGGATGTATGACGAATACTTTCTAGTTTCACTTGCTTGACTTCATGTGTCCTTATCTTCTTTTGTAACCGTGAACCTAGCCCGCGATTTTCGCGATACACTACAAGCCATAAAGTCATATTTGATCCCTAAAGGGTAGCCGGGTTGACAGTTTTATTAAACATGCATACGAGTGTCCCTTGTGCAGAAATTTATCTTGTTATCATTGATTTAGAGCACGACACAAATGACTCTATAAAATATCTTAATTTGGTGACAATGATCTCTCATATTTCATTCATATTATCATATTGTGCCGGAGAATTGTAAGTTAGATTCTTACATGTAAATATAATCTCATGTTCATGATAATACTTGTAGATTATGTGTGTTGTGAAGATCTGAGACTTACCTATTATGTGAATTGAATAATTCCAAAAATATTTTCTTGTTTTAATTAGTTAGTTTTTATTTTGTTTTAGTTATGTTTTAGTACTAATAGCAGGAAGAGAGATACCTGTCATCACATACTCAGGGGCAGCATAGCCATATGTTCCCATCACTCTAGTGGATACATGGGTCTTATCTCCTTCTGGGCCATCCTTGGCAAGTCCAAAATCAGAAAGCTTCGCATTGTAGTCCTGTAACAACAGTTCAGGATAATACATTTACACTTAAGGATGGCTTAACAAACTTTTCATTAATAGTTAGAACTAGAAGAGCCACAAACCGCATCCAGTAAGATGTTAGATGTTTTGAAATCTCGATATATAACAGGTCTTTCAGCTTCCTCGTGAAGAAAAGTGAGGCCTTTTGCGGCGCCAAGTGCAACTTTCATTCTTGTGGACCAAGGAAGAGGTAGCGACCCTGCCAAAATAGGAAAAGTTAGTGACCTCCACACCACCAAGCATTGATGAGCCTTTAGTAACACATCTCCAACGCTGAATAATAAACATAGAGAACAATTCCTGCCACGTCTTACTAAGGAAAAATAAATCAAACAGAAACAAGCCCAAAGAAACAAAATAACGAGCACAAAAAGATACTGGAGAATAGGCAAGACCAGCGAGACCAGGGAAGGCAACCCGATTGGGAGTCAGAGGATCCATAGTACCTGCAGCCTCCCGGACTTCATATTCATCATTTTTTAAAGCGGGGGGAAGGGATCTTTTTTCTGCAACGGAAAAAACGGAGCAGATTTGACTCGGCACAACCTAACGATACATCCAATACCAATGATCTGTACCTAGAATGCGTTGCTAGATCTCTACTCTATAAACCTATACAGGCAACAAATAGTGGAAGTGTTCCAAACTCGATAACATGAGCATCAAACAAGCTAGCAAGGCAAACATAATACTCCCTCCGTAGTCCGTACTAAACAAGAGTCCTACTCTGGATGTCAAAACTTCTTTACATTGAATTTTGACTTCCATGTACAACACATAAAATAAGTGAGCCACAGTGTCCAGTATCCTCATGGGATAGTGTCAGATGAGTTCACACCAGCTAGCAATCATCTGAGATATACCAATATCATATCACCACATAAGCCAGTAGCATTAGAAAAATACCAATAAGAAATCAAATACTTCAGTTAGTAATAGCATATACAAGGGAAGTAATCCATAGTATCCATATTATCCATAGAGTAAGATGCGGATCTGTACACGGCAGCTTGATTGAAGCCCAGTGGTCTGCTGATATATATGATTTCAGGAGGATATAGAGTGCTTCTCATGTTTAACACATTAATACTCTTCTCTATCAGAAACAATGATTCAAGTACGTAGACACGGAAGTCAAACAAAAAGAGAAAAAAAAATCAGTAACTTATTAAATAAGGCAAAAACAACATGATAATTGCACTAATGTTTTCCACCTAACTAACATCACGTCCTCCATGTCCCTATAATCAAGGTTCTAAAAAGCACTAGGCGGATGCTAGGCGGCGGAGTCGGGCTAGCGCCTAGGGGCCTAAGCGGGGCCTAAGCGAGGCCTAGGCGGGGCCGAGAAATTAGACAAATTTAAAATATATTTCATAAATTTATATATATATCCAAAAAATAGTGTCACTTATTTTTATTATTTGTCAAAAATAAATAATATTTTTCATAAATTTATATATATATATCCAAAAAATAGTGCCACATATTTTTATTATTTGTCAAAAATAAATAATATTTTTTATACAAAAATAAATATATTATATATATGTATATATATACATATATGTATATACACACATATATATATATACACACATATATATATATATATACATATATATATATATATATGTGTATATATATATGCATATATATATATATATATATATATATACACATATATATATACACATATATATATGTGTATATATATATATACACATATATATACACATATATATATACATGTATATATATATACATATATATATACATGTATATACATATATATATATATATATACACAAGTATATATATACATGTATATATATATATATACACA
Organism: Adenophora triphylla var. japonica; assembly: GCA_022495995.1. Taxonomy (NCBI): domain Eukaryota; kingdom Viridiplantae; phylum Streptophyta; class Magnoliopsida; order Asterales; family Campanulaceae; genus Adenophora; species Adenophora triphylla. Next base: position 67,672 of record JAFEMH010001700.1, on the reverse strand, counting down.
TATACATACAAACTTCTTACCTCATTTCCTAGAGAGAGAAAGAGAAAAAGGTTTGTGCTAGCTCACGGTACTTTTTATTATCAAAAATTCATTTGGAAAAAGAATAAATCCAAATTCTTTCGTTTTTGTTCATTTTCATCACCATCTCCGCTTGAATTTCTGCCGGAGCTCTGAATTCGCCGCCGATCTAACTCACTGAGTCTTGTTTCTCTTTGACTCGGTTCTCCTTTTGATGAGAAGGACAAGATCGATTGTTCAAGCTCTGGTAAGTTTAAAGTAGTAAACAACACCTTATCGAAGTTTTACTTCTTTGAAGCTTTATTTTATGATTTTCATTGAGAGTTTGATTTGTTCAAGTCAAATATGTTCAACGGCTGTTCAAGTCGGTTCCGACCGCCTAGGCCCCGCCTAGCGCCTAATCTCCCCGCCTTGACGTAAATCGCGGCGCCCGGCCACCGCCTAGCGCCTAGGCCGTCGCCTAGGCCGCTTTTTAGAACACTGCCTATAATTAAGAAGCGTCAAGCTAAAAAGTGCCCTAGATAACGTTTTAGAAGATTTAAAATTGGACATGACCAGAATACACGAGTGTTTCATTGCATGGGAAGATGTTCCTAGTACAAAAGCTTTCTTTAAACACATGCTTAACAATTGCACTTAAAGGTAAATTGTTATCCTTTACCTAGCAAGAATAATTTCAAGTAATCATGAAGGCACAGATATAGTAACTTCCAAGTTATTTTCCTTAATACTATATAAATGCTTCCATGGTTATACAAGATAGCTACAGCACTCACTGCAGAGAAGGGTATGATCAATTATTTTATCGCCATGAACTTCCCTTTATTTACCATAGAAAACATATTACTGAAACTAGCGTTATAATACAAAACTAAATCCTAATTTGCTTGTCTGTTGTCAAAGGATTGCTCATAATACCAACTAATTCCCCTAACTACCATACCCCTTTCATCCATGTAAGATGCAAGTTCCTTTGAGGACAGATGCTTTCCCAAAGAGGCCCCTTAAAAGAGAATAGACTAACTGATGCTCTAGTTAAAATAAGAAGGCCTCATTTAATCGAATAACGGAATAAGAATTAAAATGCATGATCTGTAGTCAAAATAAACAGAAAGATGGTTGTTATATAGTAGACCATCTAGACAAATAAACTGACAGCACTTTACTTTTCTAGGCCAAAATATCTAATATTCCAAGGCCATGTATAGTGTGCTTAACTTAAGATTTGAATCAATTTGTATCCGGCATACATGATAGCACTTGTTGATCACTGTAGATTTAAAACTAAATGTGTTTTTGTTGACTCTTTACAGCTTGCTACTTGTGGAATAAGATCTAATGGCAGTTGGCCAAGAGTCCTGCATATCATACAATTCTTAAGGACAGTAACTAACGGGAGCCTCATACAAGCAGACCCTAGAGAACAAGCAATGCAAGTTAGAGGTATCTCAAACAGTTGGCAGCTTGCCCCATGATATCCACAAACAGAACCATTGACTATTTCTGAATTGACAGTTGACACACGGACCTTCATCACCTGGCCCTTTTGCAGTCGGAACACATTCCCTGATTGAAAAAAGCTTGCAACAGGGCACATCCCTCATCAAATCAGGCAGAATCACACCAAATTGTTCCTATTCCGTATAAATACACAGTTCCTTTTATTAGCATCACAAGAAGGATTCCAGTTCAACACTGAATTAGTTCTTTTGGGAGCTTGTGTCATAACTTCACCAACTTCTACGGCCTTGTAGTGTTTTACTTTTCTGTTACACAACTAACAAATTACAAAACTGAAGTTTTTTCATGTCGACATGAAGTAACTGATCTAAACGTTCCCAATCTGACAAACAAGAAAAATCTTAATCCAAGAAGAAAGAGAGGATAAAAACTGGACATGGACACCAAATCAACAAACAGCTACAATTTATATGAGCACTAGTAAAAGCCCGTGTCCGAGGACACGTGTTTTTTTTTTTTTTTAATTAAAATTTTTTTTTTAAAGGGCAAAATGGGAAAGGGACAACTTAGTGAGGACAAAATGGGAAATTTGGCTTTTGATACTGCTCATAGTACTGTTCACTACTGTTCACTGGCATGGTGCCATTTATACTATAGATGTTTGAACCCCAGAGGTCACCTTCTCAGGATTCAATTTACAAGCATGAAAATTTCTAATGGCATCAAAGTAAAGGTTATGCTTCACCTCAAAATTATAAAACACATTAGGTTGATACGCATTGTCATCTCCAAAATTTAACATAGGAGCAAGACATACCGAGACGAGCATAATAATTAACAATTATAAGAATCATTAAATGAATCGACATACTTCTGAACAGGTGATTCTCCAGGCTTCCTCGAGGCATAAACTCGTATACAAGCAGCCTTTGATCGTCCTCAATGCAATAGCCAATCAACTTCACTAAATTAGGGTGGAGGAGGTCGCCAAGAAAATTAACTTCAGCCTGGAAAATGGAAAAATAAGGTATTTAAATTAATACACAGACCACATTTTTAAGATATAGTAATCAGGGAAGACGGTGAGGTTGCATACAAGCCACTCCTTGTGGCCCTGAAGTCCATCATGATTGAGGGTTTTAACAGCAACAGTTAGACCTGTGCCCGGCTTCACCGGCGTCGTTCCATTCTCATTGATCCAACCTTTGAACACACAACCAAATCCACCCTCACCGAGGAGACTCTCAGGTCTAAAACTCCTTGTTGCCGCCTTGAGCTCATTGAAGTTGAATTTTCGAAGCTGAGACGCAACTATTAGTGGCTCGTCCATCTTTGGAGTTGGTGGACTACTTTCACCATTGCTTGTAGTTGAAGACGACAAAAGCGGAGCAACAGGTTGGTCTCTACTAGAATCATCTGTAGATTTGCTTTCCTCTGTGTTTCACACAAAATCAAGCAATCAACTTCATTATTCATTAACAAGATCATCCATTAGAAACGTGTACAACATATCTGAAAATTCCAAATATAACATAAATAATCTTTTTAAGTTCCAAATTGGACCCACAAAAAGCATCATCAGGGAAGAGGAGGTTTACATAACCATCACCTCTAGAGGAAATCCTTAAAAGGACATTTAAAGCTAGTCCAAAATCAAGAAACATTTCCCAAGATAATTGCCACTCAACTTGTGATTGTCTAAAAACGCGCAACGAGATACTTGACTTTAATAGACATATAGGTGAATCTCTGTTACTAAAATTGTTGTCGTGGTGTGTATGAAGTACCTGTACTGGAGCCAACCCTAATTGCAATTACTCGATAACCATTCCCATGCAAATTAATCAAACAAATAATAGAATCATGGAACACAATAGACAAAGTGGATACTGCCATAACATGACATAGAGTAACTAACCGTGCAATTGGGACATCTCAAAACACAATTTAGACAACTATGCCAACCGAAACAATCAAGCTTACTAAAATATATATATATATATATATATATATATATATATATATATATATAAAAGTACCGTATTGAGTACTGCTGCCACTTATCGAGCCCTCTTCTTTGGACCCTGAAGACATGCACCTCCCGAAGCTCCTGAACTTCATCCAACAACCAGTCACTTCAACCTCGTCTTCTTTCTTCTTACTCTCCTTTGATTTGCCGTGGCCAGACGGACCCTGTTTGAAAGAATCAGCACCTAACCTCATTTTGCCCCAAACCCTAAAATCAAACCCTCATGTGTCCATCAAAAACCAAACCATCTAGCCATTTAATTTGCCTAAACTGCTCAAGTAATAGCATTGCTCTTTCCATCCCATCCGATATTCGCAGATTTATCCCCCCCCCCTTCCCTTTCAAACAATTGCCCCAAGGAGTGATCCCCTGAAGCAATTTCCAGTACTAGTTACTAAAAGTACTTGATTCATCAAACAATGCCTTAAATCCAAATATTTCAAAACCACCAAACATGGTATAAATCGAAACAAACGCCAGAAAATCGGAGAAAAGGGCAAGAAAGTTTCCGAAAAGGAAAACCTTAATAAACTAATTCTATGCCGAATAAGTTCGCTATGTGAACATAGAATCTAACTTGTCAGAAAAGCCAGGTTATAAATCGGGTAAAAAGGGTGAGAAGTAATAAATTCGAAACGACTGAGAACACGAAAACTGACATGCAAGAGAATGGCAGTGAGGCCAGACTGACTGATTTGAGCGAAGAATGCAGGAATTCAGCAAGAGATGAAGAACCCTAGAACTCGAATAACTGAAGCTGAGTGGTTCAGAGAATGAGAAATGAAAATGTGGCCGGGAAGGGAATCCACCAGTCAGTCACGTTGTTTGTTCTCTCGCCATTTCACACACAGAAACAAAAGACACGCTTGAGACACAAGAACCAAGGAGCCTATCAGAATTCGAATATGATCCCTAAAGAAAAGGGTCTTCAAACAAACAGTTCAGACGACGACACGGGTGGCTTTCGATGCAAACAAAATTACCATAATCGAAAGCCACATGAACTATTTGGGGTTATCCGGTTCCACCCCCCATAATTATTTGGGTTTTTTTTTCTTAAGGAATTATTTGGGTTAACTATTTAAAGATCTAACGTAATTTCATTTAGATTACAATTTATGTAATGTAATGTACAAAAAAAAAAAAAACCATTTAAATCAATGTACTTTTCAGTTTTAGTTACGAGATATAAGTATCTATTTCGTCTGTTACCTATAGTCAATTTTTATTTTAGTCCGAATTGTATTTTTTTTTTCGTTTTTCCCCTTTAACTCGTTATAATGTTGATATGGCCTATGAAATTGATTGAGGTGTAACTAGTAAGGGGCGAATGTGTTAAATGCTAAGCTATTGACCTTTATTTTTTTATTTATAAATATGAAGGATTAAACTGGAACATTTTATCTTTTCTATAATTATAACTTTTATTTTTGAAAAAACTATTACATCAACTTTACATATATAATAAAAAAATAAAAAATAATTTATTTCAATAATTTTAATTAAATGACCCTTCTCAAAATTTTATATTCTTACAAATATTAAACCAAAAATATAAGTATACATTTTAATTATGAAAAAAAAATATAAACTTACTTAAATAACTTTTAATATTCAATTAAAAATAACTTGATTGTTGATTTTAAAAAATTAAAAATTAAAATCAAATATTAAGAGATTGAAAAAACGTAAAATAAGATCATCTTTTTCCTTCCCTTTTCGAAACAAACCACCAAGCATCACTACAACCGTCTGCAACACAACCGTCCAACATCTATCGCCGCCACAGTCCAAACAAGCCACCATTATCCATAGTCAAAATTGATAACTAAACCGATCATCAGATCAAAATTCCAAACCAATCCCAAATGTAATACTAAGAAATTTAACTTAATAAAATTATATCTTCATGTTGTTCTTGATATTCATGAATCAATATCAAAAATCTCTTAATTGGTTCAAAAAAATCTTCAATAAACAGATTACATATTGCCCAACAAACATTAAAACTTAAGAAATAGAGAAAGAAAAGGATCAGATCTGTAATGAATTAAAGCAAGTGGGGCAGGATGTAGACCGGTGAGATTGTAGGGGCAGCGACGGCGGCATTTGCAGATCTGCAGATTAGGAGGTTAGGGCGGTGTTAGGGTGGAGAAGATGAAGCTAGAGAGAAGCATTTTTCTAGGTTGGGATTGATATAGATTTAGGTTTTTGGGTAAATTATTTGGGGTGACAGTGTGGGGGACGGAGAGAGTAGGGGAGGAGGAGGTGCAGTTCGGGTGGGAAACAACTTACCGGAGTAGGAAAAGGAATCGTGGAGGTCGACTTGGTGTGGTGGTGGTTGGGGGTCGACGGCGGAATGAACGGGGGGGTTAGGGAGGAGGCGGCGATTGGATTTGAGTGAAGGGGAGGAGGCAACGTCACTTTTATCAAGTTTCTTTTATTCCAGATCTAGGTTAAGTTAGGGGAGCGTAAGGAGGGTTAAATAAGGGGGTCTCATTTGCAATATTGCCCCTTTCTTTCTTTGTCTTCTAGGGTCACTAGTTTAATATATATCATTTTCAACCCTTGTAATTCCATGTTAACAAAATTCATTGATGTTCAATGCCAACTAAGCAAAATGATGATGTAATTATGCCACATAGGCATTTTTAACGGAGAAATGTACGGATGACCGACGAAATGACGATATCAACAACAAAAAACGAGTTAAAGGGGGAAAACGAAAAATAAAATACAATCCGTAATAAAACGAAAAAGTGACTATAGATAAGGGACGAAATAGATACTTATCTCGTTTTAGTTACAATTAATGTAAGTTTCGTTAAATCCATTAACATCATTAGAAAATTAACAAAAAGTTTATAAAGACATACTACTCGTTAAATCCACTAACAATTAATCACTAATACTAGTTTAAAATCCTCCCTCACTCTCTCTCCTTCGTTCCCATCTCCAACCCTCACTTCCTCCAACAACATCCCATAAACATCAAATTCAACAAAACACACACACAACCACAATTTGAGCACTCACTTAACACCACTCCAAACATTTTCAAATAAACAATGGCTAAAGGAGGGAAATTTTACAAGACAAAGAACAAAATAAAGGGAAAAAAAGTCGTTGAAATCTGTGGAAAAGAGTAGACAAAATCTAGATTTGCTTTTCTTCTATTTGCAATTTCTAGGGTTTCAAAGAACCTCTAAATTTGTATTCGATTCTCTTTGTGATTCAATTCTCTCTCTCTCTCTCTCTCTCTCTCTCTCTCTCTCTCTCTCTCTTTATGCCATTTCTAGGGTTTCAACAAATTAGTTTAGTTCTCTCTACGATTTGCTAATGGAATTGTAATTCTTCTTGATATAGTTACGAATTAGAAATTTGATTTTGGATTTGAGTCATTGAATGAGTATGGGATGTTCTTTGTTGCTTAGCTGGATATGTGTGTTAGGAAGAAGGGTTTATGGTTGGATTTAAGAGATGGGTTATGGTGAGGTGGTTGTGCTCGGACTAGAATGATGGTGGTGCTATTGTTGATTGGGAAGAAGGGTTTGTGGTTTAGGAAGAGAGGTGGTAGGTGTTGGTCCCAAAGGGGCAACAAGGGAGTGAAAAATAGCTAGAGGGGGGTGAATAGCTGCTTTGAAACTTTTTCAAACCCTTTTGCAAAGTAAAGACTAATGATTACTAACTCTTAACTTGTTATGAGATGTGCCTCAAGAGAGAGTACGTAAAATTTACAGCGAAATAAGTTAGGGGTGCTCTAAAAACCAAGAGGGGCACACACACACAAAGGGAGCGCTAGTTTGGCTTTAAAGAGTTAGGCTTAAAATGAGAAGCTAAGGCAATTTAAACACAAACACAATGCAACCAAATATATTGAACCTATTAAAATCAAACAAGTAAATATGATAAGAACAATTATGAACATCAAAGTAAAGTGCAGAAAGTAAGAACAAGTAATTTGGAAATGTTCAATCGTTAAAGATCTACGTCCTCTACCAAGATGGTTTGTCTTGGATTTCTAAACACTAGTTTGTATTAGATTCTTGCTGGAGAGATTACAAGGTATCTTGCTTATGAATCTAAACAACTACTTTAAATGAAGAACAAATCCTACACTATAACCGGTTTTTCTCTTGAAGATGATCTATGAAATCAAGGTTAAAGGTGTGTGTGTGTGTGTGTGTATCAAGAAATCAAAAGCTCTTTGTGAATCTATATGATATAGAGCTTGATGATTCTTGGGAATTTTGAAAGCAATCTTCAATGGAGGTATAACAATCAAAATCTCATGCAACTTCAAATGGTTGAAGTTATGGGGTATTTATAGGGAGATTCAAAAACTAGCCATTGGAGATCTTTGTGGATAAGCTCTAAGGACAATGTGTTGTTGAGTGTTGATTGGAGCACGTGTCCAATATATTCGTTAGACACGAAGTATTTGGATAAGGATAAGAGTTATCTTGTGACATGTGTATTCATATAAGAGGATCCTTATGATTCCAAGGCTGTTGATCTTCATATCTTCAAAAATCTTTTAAGTCTAAGAGTTGAACTGTTGGGAGCACTTAAATCTTGAGCTCTATAGAGAACACTTAGGAGGGTTCTCAATTTGGCTCTCAAGAATGAGCTGGGGGCGCTCAACAAAGAGCAATGGGCGCTCATAAGAACCCTTGGGGCGCCAAGGAAGAGCTGGGGGCACTCAACAAAAAGCACTTAGAATGGTTCTCAAGTTGGCACTGATCAAGAATGAGATGGGGGCGCTCAACAAAGAGAAATGGGCGCTCATAAGAGCCCTTGGGGCGCCAAGGAGGAGCTAGGGGGTGCTTGTGAGAGGGGAGCTCCACAACTGTAAGGTGCGCTCCAATTTTCTTGACCCAACAGAGAACTTCTCAAACAACAAGGTGCATATCCTATTACATAACCTATTTTATGAAATGGACTATCTAAAAATTGAAGTATAAATACTTCTTACATAGGGTCCTAAAGTCCATAAAATAACCAAGATAATGGTATCAATCAAATCTAACATAGTTTTTAGGAGTGTATGAGCCAGCATACCTAACAATCTCCCCCTATTTGATTGATGACATTACATACTATAACAAAGCATTTCATTAAACTTGATAAAAACATGTCCAAATGACTAAGTATGGTAAATCATGTCTCAAGTTAATGCACACACTTGCCAGTATTATAAATTTCTAATCTATTCTATAAAAAAATATAACTTACAATAAGGAAAGATAGAAATGTCATTCAGTGCATATAGATAATATGAGTTTTTAGTTTTAGTATGCATTTAAACCGAATATTTAAACATCATGTAGAGAAATATGAGATACAAGGTTTATATGTATGAGGTTTAAAGTAAAGCATTCATTATTCTACAAACAAGTGGCTTGAGATGAACAAGGTTTAAGTAAAAGCAATGATGCATCTTTTTCATTAATACTTAACGATAAGAGTTACATAGTATTGTGAGTACCCCGACCCGAACTCGTATTTTTGGGTCTGCCCATTTATTTAGTTTTGGGCCCATTTTTATTAATTTGTATTCATTAGTTTTGAGCCTTATTCACTTCGGCCCATTTTGCCTAAAAGCGAACCGGTGTCATACGACACCCCAAACCATTCCAAAATCAGTATTAAATAAGGGAAAATATCCCATTTAAAGGAGGGGGACACACGAAAAAAGGGGGACTGAGTTTCTTTCTCACTAAGCTACTCTATCTCTCTCACTTCTCTCTCTCTCTCTAAACGGGAATAACAGGGCCCCTCCCCAATCGTCTTCTCCTCCTTCTCCTTTCACCATTACAACCGTTCCTCAACGGTGACCTCCTCACCATTCTCTCACCCAAATCAGTCGACAAATAATCAATCCCTCTCCACAAAATCGAGACCAAACCTAAATCTCCCCAAAACCAGCTCGCCGGTGACTTCCTTCACCAACCATTCACCGGTGACCACCAAGCGCTCCCTCCGTCGTCTTCAACAACCGTTTCCATCGGGTCCTCTTCCTCTACCCAAAGCGGCGCCACCGTTCACCACCACCACCCTCCAACAGCGATCGGTATCACCCATTACCTCTCTAATCGCCATTGTTCCTCACCGGCCTTCATCACTTCCAAATCATCCGGCGACGAACTCCCTCAACTTCCCATCACCGTTCTACCTCCAACCTCAATCTTCTTCTACGGCCAAGCCTACTAGATCCTATCCCTCTAAACCAGTTCGCCGGCGAGCTTCTCTCCCCTGTTCCAAAACCCGTTCACCGGAGGTCTCCCCCACCGTTCTCTGCTCTCTACCCAAAAATCCTGATCACCTTCTTCCCTTATCTCTAGATCTGAAGTTTATTCAAGCCTTGAAGCTGCCCGCCATTCTTTCCAGTCCTTGGCGTCTCTACAGCAAAACACACACATACAATACATATTTGCAACTGCGAATATGCCCAGTCCGAACTCGTGTTCTGAAGCCGATTCGAAGACTTCCTATACCGACGTGGTATAGGAAGTGTGGACACTACGAGGGTAATCTCTAATCCCTAAACTCTTCATCTCTCTGTTGTTTATGTCATTTTCATGTTCATCAGCTGGGATCTGTTAATCTGCGAATAGAATAGTCCTGTTTGGTTTATTCTGGTGATGTTCTAGTTCTGATTTCACATACTCTGTATAAGCATTGTTTGAACCATGTTAGTTGTGACATTCGTGTTCTGATCCGTATGTTTTATCTGTAAAATGGTTTGAGCATGTTTGTGATTGAAACATGAAGATGAGTGTGAATCATCTATATTCACACTCATCTGAGTGTTGATTCCTTCCCCCGTGGTTTCTGATCCATATGCTTGTTTCTTGACCATGCTTGTCTGAGTTAGGAGGTGATGGCCCATCATTCGTATTTGGCCATCAACGCCATATGATCCTCCCACAATACTCATTTGTTACTGTCGTTGCTTGAGTTAGGAAGCGAGGAAGCGAGGGTTCTTTAGTTGTGGCCCAAGAAATGTGGTCATTCACATTGGGTCACCGAAACCCCATGACCTTCCCATAATACTCTTTATCTCAGTCGTTTCATTGTTCTAGTTAGCTTCTTAGCTTTAGAGTAGTATTGGTGGCATGACCACTCCCTTTGTAGAGACAGTCTGAGCATGGCTTCCTGTGTCATACGACATCCACGCTCCTGGGTAATCATGTGTCGTGTGACACCCAAGGCCCTGAGCAGTCCTGTGTTTTATGACACCCATGGCCCTGGACAGACTGCCTCAATCCATTGCCTTGTAATTCATTTTCATCAACTGTAAGTGGGATGTGGCCTCCCACAGTAAAAGGCTCACAAGATGTAATCCCTCATTTTGATTAATAAAGCAAAGCATTAAAATGCATTTTATTACATATATTGTCTCACACAAATTGCACACACATTTGGATGTTTTGAATGTTGAACATAGAAAGACTCGTCTACGGACGAGGCGTGTTGGGTGAACTCTCAAGTTCTTCCCAACACGTAACCTGACCCCCGGACCTAGATTCTCTTTAAAAAGGTTTTTCAATGTTTTCCTTAAAAACGGCGTGGCGACTCTAAAGAAATATTATTTTTTGGCGAGCGTTCATTCAGTGGCGACTCTACTGGGGACTTGAAACCTGTTTTCAAAAGTGGGTCAAACTTTCATGTTCATTCAACATTCAATTCACTTCATTCATATATGTGTGCATTGTTGGTGACTTTATATGTGCATAAATGCATGTTAGTGCTTTGCTTTATCCCCTCCCCTTCCTTGCTTCCTGCTTTATTGCATTAGGTGCTTGGGGCTGAGATTTTGCATTGTGCTTGGAGGCTGGGGCTGGTTTGGCATTTGTTCAGTGCCTGGATATAGGACCCCTTATGTCATGCGACACAATTGACCTCATCAGTCTTGTGTCACGCGACATAAGTGGTCAGTTTTGCAGGATTTGATTTCCGGTGAAGATTGTGATTGTGGGGCAGTCCCCCATGATCAAATTATTGATCCTTAATTATTGTGCTCTGTGGGGTGTGTGTGTGTTATTTTCCTTCATCCCCTTTTCCATAAAAAAAAAAAAACAAAACAAGAAAAAAAAAACAAAAAAATCTTTTACAAAAAAGCAAAAAAATATTTTCCTAGAAAATACCTTCACTCTACTCGCACGCTACCTGCACATAGAGTTAGAACCCGGGAGTGTACGGACGGCGTCGCATATAGTGACGTGTTTCGCTTATGCTTGAGCGCCTGAAGTCCTCCTAGCCTGTGGAGTCAGCCAACACTTGTCCGTGACACACTTTATACCGTGACCGGTTGGTTTTTGGCAAAATACTTTTCAAAACATTTTCCAAACTCGATTTTCAAAATTTTCTCACAAAGTCCGAGTCATACTTTGTCTCCAAAATCTTGGCATACTCTCCCTCTTCATGTCGAAATTATGACATAACTCAACGTGAGTACATGTCAAAATCTTGACATGTCTCGACGTAGGTACATGTCAATTTCTCGATTTGGCTTCGCAAGTGGTCATGACGCGTTTTCGACATGTGCTAACGCGAGACCATGTCGAATTTTTGACACATACTAACGAGAAGTCATGCCGAAATTTTGCCACGAAGCGACGAGAGGCCATGCCGGATTTTCGACTCGAAGGGAGGAGAGGTCATGCCGAATTTTTTTCAGAATTTTACCTGCAAATTGCGGTCTCGTACATTCAAACGTACTTTCGACCCTCTCTCCTCCCGAGTTAAGACGTTGTTGACTTGGACTTGGTTTTGAAAATCTTGAGTTTGACTTGTTGTGACTTGTATGCCCATAGGTCCGTTTTGCCTTTTGATTGGTGGGTTCCACATGCCCTATATGACCTCTGCCGGGATTGTCCGTCCTGGGAGTGCTATACCGGCGGAACCCACTAGTCCAGGAATAGTGTAGAATGTGAAAAAGAAGGTGTCCCCCTTTTCCAACCATTCTTAGGACTAATAAAAATTGTTTTTATTCAAACCATTAATAAGATGTTGCATGAGTCCATCTCCTCCCTCTCCCATACAATCTCAAGGTTCTCTCCTCCGCCACCTTACAAATCACCCCTTCGCCTCTACAGCTACGGCAAGTTGGGTGTGCGCTCTCGTTCCCGGCGTTCATTGGTCCATATTCTCGAGGCGGAAGCAGTTCAAGTGCCCGAGTGATCGTTCAACTGATTCGGAATCCAAAATGCTCGGTGCAGAGAAGCTTATGGCCCATCAGCCTGGAAGTTCATATCCCATGGGTCAGCAAAGTGCGAAGGGTGTGTCCATCGAAAAGAGGCGAGCTACCCTTGAAGCCGTTTTTCCTCACGAACAGGAGACCCGGTTGCTTATTCAGATTACGAAAGCTAAAGAGAGACGACTTGTGAAGGACAGAAAGATTGAGAAGGGTCCTCGCCCCATCGCTGCCAACAGTGCTCTTCCTCCCATCCGAAGTTGATGCAGTCGATCAGTCCTCGTAGGATCTAGAATATTCGCTGTTGGACACGAGTCTGTTAAAGTCCAAGTTGGACCAGTTTTTGCTTTACAGTAATAAAAACCTTTGTTTCTCTTCTTGCTAGACTCGAGACATTACTAGCACACCCGCGTTACACTCGATTGAAATGGTCTTATTCCAAATGATCACTTGCGCTGCTCAACCACTAATGCTTTGAAATGACTCATGTTTAAATTAATCGGAGTGAGAAAATCGACTGATATCTCTCTCAAATTGGGGCTTACCAACTCCCCATCTTGCATCTCATATGCTCACATCTCCTTCATCATCCTCATCATCTCGTTGCTCAACGAATTTGCATGAATCTTCCTCAATTAAGCTTAAGCAAGCAATGAAGACTTAATTTCGTTTAGGTCATCCGGTAGGGATTGCGGTTGAAGCCTTTCACCCGTAGGAAAGCCATTACCTCACCCTCACTAAATAATATCCTTTCATTTCAAGATCGGCATGTTTTTGAAACCATGTTTAGCCATCACCTTTGCTCTTTGCTGAGAGAAGTCCAAGCAATGCCAAGAAGTCAGCTTCGAGAGTCAGGGACGCATAAAATACTCAAGTCGTGAAGGAAGGAAAGATAATCCTCAACTCCTCAAAGAGGCCTTCCAAGTTATCAAAAGAGGGATTTTCTAATCCTCACAATCTCAGATATAATCCTCAACTCCTCAAAGAGGCCTTCCAAATTCTAAAAAGAAGAATTTTAAATCCTCACAACTCAGCAAAAATCCCAGACTTCTCGAGAATCTCTCCAATGTTCAAAAAAGAGTTCAAACCCTCGAAAGTTTACAAAAGTTCTTGATAGCTTGGACTTCCTCTCACCATTACCTTAAATCAATCCCAAGCCATCCTCTCGATTTTAGAGGATATTCCCATTTCCTAAACCAATCCCAAGCCATCTTCTCGATTTTAGAGGATATCCCCATTACCATTACCCTTGCCTTTGGCCAAAGTCAAAATTTGACCTCTTATTCTTAGAGGCAATCAATTCCCTTACCTTAGAAATCCCAAACACATCCCTACAAGCCAACCTCTCATCTTTAGAGGTTCAGTCAGTAAAAGGCCTAGCCGACCTCTCATCTTAAGAGGTCATCCACTTCAAAATCACCCGATGGCTGATTGAAGCCCGAAAACCCAGCCGCAGTTCCTACCGGATAGCAGTTTCATTCTAATATCCTCGAGAGCTAAATCAAATTAATGCTTCATTGCTTGCTTAAATTGGAATCTAATCCATCTTGGCTCAAAGTCAACAATCTAAGATTGTGCAAATTCAATCCTTCCCTTCGACACTTCATGTGAGCATATTTCATTTCTCCTCCACAAACACTTGCCGTGAATGTCCCACTGGGGCTTCGCATCTGTGTCTTTCATCGACACTCCAGGAGGACATGCTTTCCAATCCTCCAATCCTCGGAAAAATCCTCAAAGGTCCTCAAAATCTCAAAGTTTCGTTCTCTTTTCAATCGGGACTCGCCCGAACTACGGCGACCTGAGCTCCTCATCAGGAGGGGAACGTAGGCAACCATAACTGGTCCGGTAAAAATCACAAACAAATCTCAGAAAATCCGGTCTCCTCAAGGGCCGTCCCTATACACTTTCCATCCTTTCGAGTTTGATTCTCGATAACAGTTGGTTTTCTCCTCAGGATTGATCAAAATATTTGTTCATATTCGGATTGGTGTTTGAATAACCCGAACATCGATAAAGGGTTTTGAACAGCCTTGTGATCATCACGAATAAGACAAGTTTTCAAGTGTCTCGACAAGTCTTCTCTTTCTACATCATAGGAAGATAGAGCCAAACACTGTTTCGGTCAGCAGGGGCTTCCATACACTTTTCCACACCTTGTGATGCTTATACTTTCCCAAAAGAGTCAAACCCAAAAGCGAGAGTGTCATACGCGAATTCGGGATCCATTCCCACCTTCGAAAATGTGCCCCTGCACATATACATTTCCGAGTCTTGTCCAGCGACTGATTGACTGCGGTATGAAATGATGAGTTGCCTCCGTGGCCACAAGATGACTCTGTCTGCAATAGGGATGCACTGAATCTCTCCAAGCTGGGGCTTTTGCTATACTATCCTCTCAGGCTCTCCTTACCAGATTCCCTCCGGGTTTGCTTTGCATCATCGACTGGGGCTTCGCCATGGTCACCTCACCAAGATCTGGGGCTTCGCCTATTCATCCCTTCGTCAAGCCGGGATCATTCTCTACACTTTCTCTGCTGCTTGCTGCCTCAGGCGCGCGACATACCTTGTCCTTATCAGCAACAATCAACCTGCTGCCGTCTGCACTCTCAGAGTACACCCCGACTTGCCTAGCTGCGCCATATCATCCGTCACTCATACATTTCCCCACCTCATGGGAGAGGGTCCAACCCACACATCATCATATACACAGTCATCCCATCATAAATCCATCATAGCATAATTGCTATATACATATCCGCTTGTCAAACCTTGCAAAAAAACCTCACTTCCCTTCCATCCCCAGTCGAGATGGACTCGTGCATCAAGATTAATAATGCATAAAATTAACAATAATCGAATAAAATGCAAAGTGCCTAGAGTGTCGTGTTTTCCCCCCACAGGGTACAATAATCAGGTGATCATAATCTGATCATGGGGATTGCTCCTCAAATCACAATCTGGACAAAGAGTTTAAACCTTGCAAATGGCACTTTCTGCCTTCATCATCTTCATCAGTCTCTTCTTAAGACTTATCAGCATCATCTGAAAGAGCCTTAGCTACCTCAGTCTCCAAGCAGTGCTCGTCGAAAAGAGTTTTAGCTGCTCCAATCTCCAAGCATTAGGGCTCTTCAACCTCATCTTCAAAAGCCCGTCCTCATGGGCAGCTCATCACCGAAAGCCCATCCTCAAGGGCAATTCATCATCAAAATCCCGTTCTCATGGGCGAATCATCAAAGCATGTTCCACACAGCAAACCATCTCCAAAAGCCCATTCTCAAGGGCAAACCATCTCTAAAAGCCCATTCTCAAGAGCAAATCATCTCCAAGAGCCCATGCTCAAGGGCGCGTTATCATCAAGAGCCCGTTCTCATGGGCAGATCTTCACAAAAAGCCCGTTCTCATGGGCAGATCATTATCAAGAGCCTGTTCTCATAGGCAGACCTTCAAATAGGTAGACCTTCAAAGAGCCCGTTCTCATGGGCGAATCTTCACCAAAAGCCCTTTCTCATGGGCACGTCTTCATCAAAGCCTGCTGCACCGGCACGTCTTCATCCGAGTCTTCATGAGTGGACGGAAGATCATCCACGAAAGACTGTCCCTTGCACGGCGAACCATCCCTCAAGACCAAGAATCAGCGGGTCCAACCCCCAAGACAAAAAATCAGCGGGTCCAACCCCCAAGACAAAAAATCATTGGGTCCACCCTTCTTGTCAAAAATTCTCGGGTCCGTACCTTCCATAATCATCAGCTGTAGCATCAATCCCTCCGGCAGCTACAGGTAAGCACAACACAGGTATGAAAGCATATCTTAGTCAATTACTTTTCTAAAGAGAATTAGCAATCCTCGGGTGACTCCCAAAAATAGTCAAATTCGTGGGTGACTCCCAAAAACAGTCAAATTCGCGGGGTGACTTCCCAAAGAAAAACAGTCAAATCCGCGGGGTGACTTCCCAAAGAAAAACAGTCAAATTCGCGGGGTGACTTCCCAAAGAAAAAACAGTCAAATTCGTAGGTGACTCCCCAAAACAGTCAAATCCGCGGGGTGACTTCCCAAAGAAAAAACAGTCAAATTCGTGGGTGACTCCCAAAAGCAGTCAAATCCGCGGGGTGACTCCCCATCGAAACAGTCAAATTCGCGGGCGACTTTCCAAAGAAAAATAGTCAAATCTTCGGGGTGAATCCCAAAGAAAAAACAGTCAAATTCGTGGGTGACTCCTAAAAATAGTCAAATCCGCGAGGTGACTTCCAAAGAAAAACAGTCAAATTCGCGGGGTGACTTCCCAAAGAAAAAACAGTCAAATTCGTGGGTGACTCCTAAAAACAGTCAAATCCGCGGGGTGACTTCCCAAAGAAAAACAGTCAAATTCGCGGGGTGACTTCCCAAAGAAAAAATAGTCAAATTCGTGGGTGACTCCCAAAAATAGTCAATTCCGCGGGGTGACTTCCCAAAGAAAAACAGTCAAATTCGCGGGGTGACTTCCCAAAGAAAACACAGTCAAATTCGTGGGTGACTCCCAAAAACAGTCAAATCCGCGGGGTAACTTCCCAAAGAAAAATATTTAAATTCGCGGGTGACTTCTCAAAGGAAAAAGTCAAAAATCTCCGGGGTGACTCCCCATCGAAACAGTCAAATTCACAGGCGACTTCCCAAAGAAAAATAGTCAAATCTTCGGGGTGACTCCCCTTGGAACAGTCAATCTCGGGTACAAACGCCCATCTTCGGGGTGACTCCCCATTCAACAGTCAATCTCGGGTGCAAACGCCCATCTTCGGGGTGACTCCCCATTCAACAGTCAATCTTGGGTACAAACGCCCATTTTCGGGGTGACTCCCCATTCAACAGTCAATCTTGGGTACAAACGCCCATTTTCGGGGTGACTCCCCATTCAACAGTCAATCTTGGGTACAAACGCCCATCTTCGGGGTGACTCCCCATTCAACAGTCAATCTCGGGTACGAACGCCCATCTTCAGGGTGACTCCCCGTTCAACAGTCAATCTTGGGAACGAACGCCCATTTTCGGGGTGACTCCCCATTCAACAGTCAATCTCGGGTACGAACGCCCATCTTCAGGGTGACTCCCCGTTCAACAGTCAATCTTGGGAACGAACGCCCATTTTCGGGGTGACTCCCCATTCAACAGTCAATCTTGGGTACAAACGCCCATTTTCGGGGTGACTCCCCATTCAACAGTCAATCTTGGGTACAAACGCCCATTTTCGGGGTGACTCCCCATTCAACAGTCAATCTCGGGTGCAAACACCCATCTTCGGGGTGACTCCCCTTGGAACAGTCAATCTCGGGTGCAAATACCCATCTTCGGGGTGACTCCCCATTCAACAGTCAATCATGGGTACAAACGCCCATTTTTTGGGGTGACTCCCCATTCAACAGTCAATCTCGGGTGCAAACACCCATCTTCGGGGTGACTCCCCTTGGAACAGTCAATCTCGGGTGCAAACACCCATCTTCGGGGTGATTCCCCTCAGACACAGTCAATCTCGGGTGCAAACACCCATCTTCGGGGTGACTCCCCTCGGAACAGTCAATCTCGGGTGCAAACACCCATCTTCGGGGTGACTCCCCTCAGACACAGTCAATCTCGGGTGCAAACACCCATCTTCGGGGTGACTCCCCTTGGAACAGTCAATCTCGGGTGCAAACACCCATCCTCGAGTGACTCCCCATCGAAACAGTCAAACCTTGGGTACAAAGCCCGTGGCCTTTCATTAACGTCCATCTTTGACGAACTACGATTCGGCTTGATTCCCCCACGGGATACGTAGGAATCCTTTTCATAAGAGGTCCAGCCACTTGACCATCATGGTCATCTTTTTCCCCGCCGTTGTGTCCGGCTCGGGATTCTCATTTTTGTCGACGACCCCACTTCCCGTGGAAGTGACGTCGCCGAGGGGCTCTGTGAGTACCCCGACCCGAACTCGTGTTTTTGGGTCTGCCCATTTATTTAGTTTTGGGCCCATTTTTATTAATTTTTATTCATTAGTTTTGGGCCTTATTCACTTTGGCCCATTTTGCCTAAAAGCGAACCGGTGTCATACGACACCCCAAACCATTCCAAAATCAGTATTAAATAAGGGAAAATATCCCATTTGAAGGAGGGGGACACACGAAAAAAGGGGGACTGAGTTTCTTTCTCACTAAGCTACTCTATCTCTCTCACTTCTCCCTCTCTAAACGGGAATATCAGGGAGCCCCCTCCCCAATCGTCTTCTCCTCCTTCTCCTTTCACCATTACAACCGTTCCTCAACGGTGACCTCCTCACCATTCTCTCACCCAAATTAGTCGACAAATAATCAATCCCTCTCCACAAAATCGAGACCAAACCTAAATCTCCCCAAAACCAGCTCGCCGGTGACTTCCTTCACCAACCATTCACCGGCGACCACCAAGCTCTCCCTCTGTCATCTTCAACAACCGTTTCCATCGGGTCCTCTTCCTCTACCCAAAGCGGCGCCACCATTCACCACCACCGCCCTCCAACAGCGATCGGTATCACCTATTACCTCTCTAATCGCCATTGTTCCTCGCCGGCCTTCATCACTTCCAAATCAGCCGGCGACGAACTCCCTCAACTTCCCATCACCGTTCTACCTCCAACCTCAATCTTCTTCTCCGGCCAAGCCTACTAGATCCTATCCCTCTAAACCAGTTCGCCTGCGAGCTTCTCTCCCCTGTTCCAAAACCCGTTCACCGGAGGTCTCCCCCATAGTTCTCTGCTCTCTACCCAAAAATCCCGATCGCCTTCTTCCCTTATCTCTAGATCCGAAGTTTATTCAAGCCTTGAAGCTGCCCGCCATTCTTTCCAGTCCTTGGCGTCTCTACAGCAAAACACACGTATACAATACATATTTGCAACTGCGAATATGCCCAGTCCGAACTCGTGTTCTGAAGCCGATTCAAAGACTTCCTATACCGACGTGGTATAGGAAGTGTGGACACTACGAGGGTAATCTCTAATCCCTAAACTCTTCATCTCTCTGTTGTTTATGTCATTTTCATGTTCATCAGCTGGGCTCTGTTAATCTGCGAATAGAATAGTCCTGCTTGGTTTATTCTGGTGATGTTCCTGTTCTGATTTCACATACTCTGTATAAGCATTGTTTGAACCATGTTAGTTGTGACATTCGTGTTCTGATCCGTATGTTTTATCTGTAAAATGGTTTGAGCATGTTTGTGATTGAAACATGAAGATGAGTGTGAATCATCTATATTCACACTCATCTGAGTGTTGATTCCTTCCCCCGTGGTTTCTGATCCATATGCTTGAATCTTGACCATGCTTGTCTGAGTTAGGAGGTGATGGCCCATCATTCGTATTTGGCCATCAACGCCATATGATCCTCCCACAATACTCATTTGTTACTGTCGTTGCTTGAGTTAGGAAGCGAGGGTTCTTTAGTTGTGACCCAAGAAATGTGGTCATTCACATTGGGTCACCGAAACCCCATGACCTTCCCATAATATCTCAGTCTTTTCATTGTTCTAGTTAGCTTCTTAGCTTTAGAGTAGTATTGGTGGCATGACCACTCCCTTTGTAGAGACAGTCTGAGCATGGCTTCCTGTGTCATACGACATCCACGCTCCTGGGTAATCATGTGTCGTGTGACACCCAAGGCCCTGAGCAGTCCTGTGTCGTATGACACCCATGGCCCTAGACAGACTGCCTCAATCCATTGCTTTGTAATTCATTTTCATCAACTGTAAGTGGGATGTGGCCTCCCACAGTAAAAGGCTCACAAGATGTAATCCCTCATTTTGATTAATAAAGCAAAGCATTAAAATGCATTTTATTACATATATTGTCTCACACAAATTGCACACACATTTGGATGTTTTGAATGTTGAACATAGAAAGACTCGTCTACGAACGAGGCGTGTTGGGTGAACTCTGTATATACATATGTATATACATATACATATATATATATACATACATATATATATATATATATATATATATATATATATATATATATATATATATATACATATATATATATATATATATATATATATATATATACATATATATATATATATATACATACATATATATACATATATATATATATACATATATATATATATATATATATATATATATATATATACATATAAATATATATATGTATATACATATGTATATATGTATATACATATGTATGTATATGTATATATATATATATATATATATATATATATATATATATGTATATGTATATGTATATATATATGTATATATATGTATCATGTGTATGTATATATATATATATATATATATATATATATATATATATATATATATATATATACATACACATGATACATATATATACATATATATATATATATATATATATACATATACATATATATATATACATATATATATATATATATACATATACATATATATATATATACCTTTAATGATCTCACCCTATGACAACATGATTGCAAGTATAATTAGAACATGATTGATAATGGAATTAGTAACTTCACCAAAAAAGTGGACATTCTTTAAGAGGCAGAATATCTCGAAAAATGGACATTCGCTTGGGGAATATAACTTTTATTCACCAGAACTGTTCTTGAAAATTCTAAATAGGGAATTTTTAAAGATAGTTAATTCGTATTATCTACAATCTTTTTGTCCTTGACAAATTGTTCTTGAGTAGTTTCTTATGGATGTGCGGAAAGAATATGCCATATGCTTAGTTGGATGGAGAGGCTATATCAAGGGGAGTTGGGTTATGAAGCTACTTACAGAGGAGTTGAATGATGTTAAAACTTTTTGTCCGCAGCATAATAAACATAGTAGATAGCACATTAATCTTTTAACAGAGAAAATCGCTAAAGCTATAACATGAGGATTATGTTGCTGCCAATGCAACTCTCATTTTCTTTTCTGAATGCATAGTGATGAGTGGATTTTATACATATTATTTTACCTATGTTTCCGAATGCTTTTCATTGAGTTTTGATGTATTTAGATTTATTTTGATGTATTTGAGTGACATTATGTTATGTGAGGTTGTGTGGGAAAACAATACATGTTAAGGGTAGTTTTGTCATTTTCTTTGTATTTGGTGGTGGAATCTCATGGTGCCGACGAGTGCAAGGCAATTGTCAGTGAAAAAGTGGCAACAAATTGGTCAAAGGATGAAGCTCGGAGTCAAACATGGTCAAGGGACGAAGGCCAGTCAAAGCTGAGTAAAAATTGGGCAATTCTGCATTTGGCACGAGTGGAGAACGACTGAAGAAGGATTGAGCACGAGTGGAGAACGACTGGGGTCAAGGGCAATTCCAGGAGTGCTGATCAGAACGACTTGGCCTAGGGAGCACGACTCGTGAGCACGAGTGGAAGCCAAGCCATGAATCAAGCAATTGTACTCAGAACGATTTGGGGGCTCTGTCACGACTCGTGGGCCCGACTTGGATTGAAGGGCACGACTCGTGCTAATTAGCACGACTCGTGCCAGGACGCGTATTGTGACGTCATCTCGGATTTTGGAGCAGATTTTGATGAATCTTCTTAATTCCTTTTCCTAGTTTATTAAGGACTGCATTAAGGAGTATATATACTCCCTTTATTATTATTATTAGGTACCTTTTACTTTAGTTTTCTTGCCTAGGTTTTTCAAGGATTGGAAGAATTGATTTTTTAAGGTTTTTGCAATTTTCTTCAGGTTTGATGTATTGTGGTTATTCATATTTTGTGATGTCAATCATGAATATGAGTAGCTAAGTTCTTTGTAGTTCACGGATTGGTGTAGCCCGTATTTGATCTTTATGCAAAATCTTTAATCTTCTTTTAATTGCGGTTTTTGTTCATCCTAATATTTTTAATTTATATTTGGTACGATTCTTGCATTTGCGTGGGGAATTGTGCATGAACACTATTAGGGTGATTGGACTCGATTGACGATCTTGCGTGAAATGATTGAGTCTAGGTTTCATTAATTCTTTTGTGCTTAATGAATTGAGTTGTTGTCAATTTGATCTTGCGTGATAATTGATAACGACTCAATAATAGAATTGCAACCCGGCCATCTAACCGTCCCAATTCTTACAAAAGCGAAGAGACCCGAAAACACAATTAATATTTTTATCATTCAAAAGCATAAGGAGAAAATATGTGGTGAACCCAATCCGTGGACTAATTGTCTAATCCTTGAATTACTTTTGTGAATTTTCTCATTTGTTATTTTAGTTATTTAAATTTCTTTTAATTAGTTTTTAATCAATCAAAATCAAAAACCCTTTTCTAGTTACTTTTAGCATTAATTAAATTTACTTGTTAAAACACACGAGTCTCTGTGGTTCGACCCTTACTATTGTACATTGCTACTTCGATGACTTGTACACTTGCAAGGTTTTTATTACACAGTGGAATTTTATCCATCAAGTTTTTGGCGCCGTTGCCGGGGACTTGTTGTGATTTTTAACAAGTTTATTTAATCGGTGCATGTTTGGTCGTCGGTCATTGGATCCTAATTTGGTTCCTTTGAATGACGATATAGACAAAGTTGAGAGAGGCATTCCCTCTACTCAAGTGAGTGAAACTGATTCTGAAACTTCTGTCACCGAGACAGAGGTAACTTTGAGTGAATTAGAAACTTCTTCCACCGAGGGAGAAGAACTTGAATTTGATATGGCTTTGCAAGCACCCACTATGGATGCCTTCTCTAGGCCGCGGGTGGACACGTCTGTGTCATGCATTGTGTTGAATGATGCAACAAAAAGCTACGAGGTAAAAGGCCATCTGTTTAACATGATACCTCAATTTCATGGCCTCCCCTCTGAAGATTCTTTGAACTTCTTGAGGGAATATATGATGATTGTGTCGAGTTTTCCATTGAGAGAAGGTGTGACTGATGAGCATTTAAGATTGAAATGTTTTCCCTTTGCTTTGAGGGATAATGCTAAGAAGTGGCTCATGTTGCTCCCACCTAGGAGCATTAATAATTGGGATGAATTACATGACATATTTTTGAGAAAGTACTTCCCGCATGCTACGTTAGCCACTTTTAGACAGAAAATTATAGGGTTCACACAGGACTCTTTTGAGGCATTTCATGAAGCATGAGACAGATTTAAAATGCTTTTGGTGCAATGTCCCCACCATAATTTTCCTTTGCCTTTATTGCATCAAACTTTCTAGAAAAAGGGGTTGACACAAGCCGATCAGGCTATGGTTGATAACGCAGCCGGAGGCTCTTTAGGAGCCAAAACTGCGGAAGAAACCCAAGATCTTTTTGAGAGATTGTCATCTAATTCGCAACAAAAGGGGTCAAGGGGTAAAACCAATAGTGTGAATGGAATAGGAATGAATGATGAGCTTGCTAAACAAATTGCACTTTTAAATCAAAGATTTGATACGTTGGCCATGAATAATACTTCCAATTATGCTTCCAATGTGTCATCTGTTGGTAATGTCATGCATGATAGTTGTGTAACTTGTGGATCTAACACTCATTCTTATGAAGTTTGCCCCTCCACTAGTCCCCATTTACATAATCATGAGCAGTGCATGTGCAATGCAAGCATATATGCAGAGGTTCCCACAGAACAATCCATTTTCACAGACATACAATCCTGGATGGGGGAAGCACCCTAATTTTTCTTGGGGAGGAAATCAACAGCCGAATAAACCCCTCCATCCCCAACCACCACCGTAGGGACCTTATGAAAGGAAAAGAGAGCCTTGGGAAGAGACAATGGATCGGATGAGAGCGGAGCAACTCCAAGCGAGGGCTAACAAAGACAGAAGCAAACAATAATCAAGCTGCTGCAATGAAAAAGTTGGAGACCCAAATGGGTCAATTGGCGGAGGCATTACAGGGACGACAACCGGGTATGTTCCCTAGCCAAGGGGATCAAGCCAAGGCCATCTTCACCCTACATGGTGGCAAACAGGTAGACAATCAGGTAGCTTCTCCTTCTTCTCCTCCTACACCCCCTCTTGTTGATTCCCCTGCTGTGGAACCCCCTATTGTGGAAAATATTGTTGTTGAGGATGTTGTGTCTGAGGATGAGGGGACTAATGGATTGGGGCAAAATGTGAATGTAGAAAAGTCTAACCCCAAGCCATATGTGCCCCCTGTTCCTTTCCCTGGTAGATTTTTGAGGAACAAACTTGATCACCAAATGAAAGAATTGATTGACATGTTTTAAAAAGTTAATATAAATTTGCCTTTGCTAAATGTGATCAAGAATGTTCCCGCGTATGCCAAATTCTTCAAGGAAATTAATTCCAAGAAAATTCAGTATGGGAAAGATGATAAATTGGTGTTGGGTGAGAATGCGAGCGCTGTGGTCAAACATAGTCTCCCACCGAAAATGAAAGACCCCGGGAGTTTCCTAATTTCCATTACTTTGGGGGATTCTCACACGGTGAGAGCTATGCTTGATCTTGGGGCAAGCATTAATCTGTTGCCTTATTACATGTATCTTGAGTTGGGTTTACCGGAGCTAAAACCCACTATGATGGCCCTACAACTCGCTGATCGGTCCATAAAAAGACCATTGGGCGTCATAGAGGATGTTTTAGTTCAGGTCGGGTCATTGATCATTCCTGTGGATTTTGTGGTTTTAGAGATGCCTCGCGGTGAGGGTAGTCGCCGTGATTCACCCATTTTGCTTGGGAGACCATTCATGGCAACGACCAACACCGTAATCAATGTTGCTAGTGGCACTCTCTCCATGACTGTCGCAAATGAAAAAATTGAAATAAATGTTTTTGAGGTAATGAAAAATGCGGTAGGTCATGATGAGTCTTGCATGTTTATAGATGAGTTTGATGATGTCGATGATTGTGTGCGTGAAATGGCATGGCATGAGAGAGATTGTGAGGAGTTAGAGTCATTAATTTCAATGGGCGGTGAGAAACCTAGGGATAATGCGGATGCTCAACTGATGGCTGTGGATAAGGCCGACGAGCACCATCCTAGTGATGGCCCGTTTCACCCCCTAGGCCACTTCAATGAGAAGTTGGCGCCCTCTATTGTGATTCCCCCAGTCCTTGAGTTAAAAGTTCTCCCGTCAAATTTAAAATATGCATTTTTAGGAGAGGGAGAGACTTTACCTGTCATAATTGCATCTGATTTGTCCACTGACCAAGAGGCCCAATTGATTGCTGTTTTGTGTGAATATAAAGAGGCCATTGGGTGGACATTGAAAGACATTAAGGGAATTAGTCCCACGATGTGCATGCACAGAATTCATCTCTTGGATGGTGCTAAACCGTCTAGGGAGAGACAACGGAGGCTGAATCCTCACATGGAGGAAGCCGTGAGAAAAGAGGTCTTGAAATTGCTAGATGCAGGTATTATTTACCCGGTGGCTGAAAGTGAATGGGTAAGCCCGGTACAAGTTGTACCAAAAAGATCGGGCATCACCGTAGTTCGTAAATGAGAAAGGTGAGGATGTGCCCATGAGAGAAGTGACCGGTCTTAGGATGTGTATTGACTTGAGAAAACTAAATCTTTAGCTGACTCAAGAAAGATCACTTTCCTTTGCCTTTTATTGATCAAATGTTAGAAAGATTGGCCGGTCACTCTTACTATTGTTTTCTTGATGGATTTTCGGGTATAATCAAATTGCCATTGCCCCCGAAGATCACCCAAGACCGCCTTCACATGCCCTTTTGGCACATACGCATTTAGGAGGATGCACTTCGGGCTTTGCAATGCACCTGCGACATTTCAAAGGTGCATGACCTCCATTTTTTCGGATATGATTGAAAGGTGTGTCGAGGTCTTTATGGATGATTTTTCTGTTGTAGGAGATAGTTTTGATGATTGCTTAAAGAACTTGGAATCTGTTTTGAAAAGATGTTGTGAAACCAATTTGACATTAAGTTGGGAAAAGTGCCATTTTCTTGTAAAGCATGGAATTGTGTTGGGTCACATTGTGTCAAGTAAGGGGATTGAGGTCGATAGGGCAAAAATTGATGTGATTGCTAAATTACCTCCCCCGAACTCAGTCAAGGGTGTGCGAAGTTTCCTAGGGCATGCGGGTTTCTATAGGCGATTTATAAAAGATTTTTCAAAAATTTGTAAGCCTTTATGTAATCTGCTTGCCAAGGATACGGAGTTCAACTTTGACCAAGAGTGTGTTGATGCGTTCAATTTGCTTAAGGAAAAGTTGACATGTGCCCCCATTCTGTCTAGTCCCAATTGGTCTCACCCTTTTGAGATCATGTGTGATGCCTCGGATTTTGCTATTGGGGCTGTTTTGGGACAAAGGGTAGATAAATTGTCTTCCGTGATCCATTATGCTAGTAGAACACTTAATGATGCACAACTGAATTATACCACAACTGAAAAAGAATTTTTGGCTGTTGTGTTTGCATTGAAAAAGTTTCGTTCTTACTTGCTTGGGTCAAAGGTGATAATTTATTCTGACCATGCTGCATTGAAACACTTGTTGAATAAAAAGGATGCTAAACCTCGTTTGTTGAGGTGGATGTTATTGTTGCAAGAATTTGATGTCGAGATCCGAGACAAAAAGGGGACTGAGAATGTGGTAGCGGATCATTTATCAAGGCTTGAGGACTATTCGTATCTTAATATCTAGGAGAGTGTGATTCCGGTTAATGAAAATTTTTCGGATGAACAACTTCTTGCTATACATGTCCAAGAGCCGTGGTATGCATATTTTGTCAATTACTTGGTGTCCAATATGATCCCACCACAGTTCACCTATGACCAAAAACGTAAGTTTAGGTCCGATGTGAAACACTATATTTGGGACGATCCTTATTTGTGGAAAATTTGCCCGGACAAAATTGTGAGGAGATGTATCCCGGACCACGAGCAAAGTAGCGTGTTGAGATTTTGTCATGAACTCCAATGTGGGGGTCATTTTAGTGGCCAAAAGACCGCTAGGAAAGTGCTTCAATCGGGTCTTTATTGGCCCACTTTGTTTAAAGATGCTCAAGAGTTTTGCCGTAGGTGTGATAGATGTCAACGGTCCGGGAACATAGGAAAGAGAGATGAGATGCCCTTGCAACGTAATCTTATTGTTGATATATTTGATGTGTGGGTGTAGACACCCCATTCTGAACACATCGGATCATACTTATACCACTCTAAGTCTCGCTTTGAGTCAAGAAGTAGAAATCCACCATTTCGTCATGTTTCGTTAAAGTTTTGACTAACTACCGTTAGTTTGGGACTAAACTGCATACGAGATAACGAGGAAAGGACAAAACTGTCCACAAGAGCAATATCTCGCCGCGAGATGGCGTGTCTCGCGCGAGATATCTCCCTCTCGCAGATTGCACGACGACGCTTCCCTCGTCGATTTCAACCTCTTTTCGGGATAAAACTTTATCTCTCCGGCCAACCAATGGGAGAGGAGGTCTAGAACCATCTGATAGGGTTTTAACTCTCCACTTCTTCATATCCAACCTCTATAAATACTTGGTGACTTCCAAAGGTCGAAGGTCGAAGGTCCCGAACCGCGAATTTACACAACACACACACATTTTGTCGTTTTCTTTCCCTGAAAGAATCCTTCAAAATCACCCTAAAACTCACCTCATAGTTTGTTTGTCAACCTTGTTGATAAACAAGCATCAATCTCCAAACCAAGGACCAAGGCGAAGCTCTGTCCGTGTGAAGGGTCGACTCTAAACTTGAGCCGAAACTCTGCCCAAATCACCTCACGCAAGGTAATTCCTAATCTTCCTTCTAATTGATTGTTAGAGTGGTATAAGTCCATAGAATCTAGGATCGGCCTAGAGCCTCTCCAAATCATGGAGACGGTCTCGAAGCAATCGATCCTACATTCCGTTTGACCTCGTCAAATGGACCTTTATTTGTAGTATTTGAATTTGTTTTTTATTTCTTCTTTTGAAAAACCTCTCTTTTCTTTAGCAAGACCGATCTCCGGATTGGGTGAAATGGATGCCTTCTAAACCTACCCATTTCATAACCTAAGCCCCGAACTCAAATCTCTTTTCAAAATGGTTTTTCTATGTTTCCAATCAAATAATATAGGTGGCGACTCATAAAAATAAAAAGAACCAGAATTTCTTTCTCGCAATGCTACAGTGGCGACTCTGCTGGGGACTGAAAATTAAGAGGCTTAAACTTGCGTCAAAATTAAAAGAGAGGTTTTTCAATCTATGTTGTAAAATTCGAATTTTTTCTGTTCTCAGATGGGAGATATCTCGCACGAGATATCATTATCTCGCGCGAGATAGGGCTTCCAGTCTGGTTGTTTTTTGGTTTCTCCTGTTTCGCTCGTAATCCAAGACGAGAGCCGAACATGCAAGGGGGATCCTGTAATTCATTATCTCGCAGAGTTCCCGCATCTTAAGGCCTCCCTTAAGGTGTAGAACTCGGACCTTTATTTTCCTTAAATAATTGATTATTATTTATGAACTGCGTGTGATTGGGTTTTATTTAATTAAAGTCCGGTCCATTGGGGATTCGGGAGTTGTAAATTAAATTATTTATCTCTCTTTATCTCTCTGTATGTGGAACTACGACGGCCTGAGTCTTCCTAGATTGGGAGAAACGTAGGCAACCACTTGGTGCGGCCACTATCTCGTTTTCTTTTGACTTTTCAAAAATAAAACTTTCTATTTTACTCTATCACATAGATTGACTATCACACACGCGCACATCATACTATAACCTGTCATTGCACCGCATACCCTCTATAAACCCGGACCCACACTAAGGACGGATGATCGGTAACCACCTAGTCGCCGGTCTCTCCGAAGTTGGACAATCCCACTCCGCGTATTCAATCCACTTAGATTGTCATATCGCGGGGAGCCTAGCCTTCCACCCGCATCGCCACATTCTCATGTAGATTGACTTTTTAGGATCACTCCGTGACCGGTCGGTTTTGACTCGGTGATCTTTTCTTGTTTTTGATCAAAACAAAGCCATGTAAAATTGACAATAAGAAAGGATTTGGAAAAAGTCCCTTCGAAAAAGTCCCTTCGAAAAAGTCCCTTTCGGATGTCCCTTCAAGAAAAATGTGCATATAATCCTTCAAAAAAAAAAAAATCTTACATGGCTTTGTTTTACAAAAATCGGATTGATTGCTTAGTCGTTAGGTTCTCGATAAAGGCCTTAGAAACCCCTCAAAACGGACTTTCCGTTCCGACCAAAAATTAGGGCTAAATAAAAATCGACTTTCCGTGTGATTATCTCGCGCGGGATTACTTATCTCGCACGGGATAATGCTTCGTTTGCTGAATTTGAGCCCGAGCCATTTAAGCCTCGCTTCCGACTCGTTGGGGCTAGATCCCGATATCTCGCATCTCTTCGTCGCTTCCGAAGCTACTCAACTCCAAGACTGCCAACACAATGTCTACCGGAAAGCATGCCATGACCAAGGAAAGCCGTGAACAACCCACTCTCCAAGATTTGACCAAGTCTCTTGTCGCTGAAATGGAACACGTGGAAGGTTGGAGAGAAGCTTTTGATTTGCCCGCCACTCGCATTGCTAGGGATTTTCGAAAGATGGAAAGTGATTCCGACAGTGGGCGATCATCCGTGCAAGAGGAGCTAAGTGACATCAAAACTCAACTTGCCAAAGCCCTCGCAAAGAAATTAATGACAATGACTCGTGGCATCACATGGAAGAATCCATCCAAGCCGAAAAGACAAAGATGTTGATTGAAGAGCTCGAGGAAGTCAGGAGCGAACTCAAAACTATGACCCAAAAGTGCATCAACCTTGAAGCCCACATTGAAGATGACATGGATGAGAGGGTCAAGTTTTTCCTCAATACCCTCTACCGTGACCTCAAAGAGCAAATGGAGGAATAATATCAAGCTCGCCACCTCGTCTTTGTGCAACACTACGAGAACCATATCCGAGACCTCCATAATCAAATGGCTAAGCGAAGGAAGGGGAGGATTTTCTCCGACATCGGAAACATCACTCTTGGTCATCTCTTCAGAAGTCTTCACAAAGACGGAAAGCTGAAGCCAATAGAAGGTTACCAACCTAAGAGGGAAGGTCGATCTCCACACCTCTATTGCTACTACCATCAATGCAATGGCCATCACACCAATGATTGCTTCAACCTGAAAAATGCAGTCCAAGACTTGATTGACAGCGACGCCATCAGAATTTGCCCAAGTGGTGGAATAGTTTGGATGAGTTCAAACAAATGAGGAATCTCTTTTCATTTCAGTTATTTACTTTTAGTTGCAAAAGAAACGGTTAGTAGCCTAGTTTAGTTTAGTCGGGTACTACTTGCCTAAAGACTTCATTTGTGGGCAAGAGTACCAAGTTTGCTTTTCAATAATAGTTAGTCAAGATTTCCCTTTTCGATTCCGATTAATACTTTGAGATTGAGAGAGAAAGCACCGTGAATGTCATGGAAACTTACAACGAGAACGACTACTCAAAGGCACTTAGGTTTTCCTAAGCCTTCATGTCTGGAGAATGATGCTAGCAAAAGGGTACTTTCCTCGGATTGGGGCTTGGAAAGCACTTACAAGGAATAACGGAACCACCACCGGTCCCCCGCCTCACACAAAGCATGGACTAGGATACGACATCTCCATCCACGATGAAGATGACGTAGAAGAGTGGGGCTTCACTCAAATCAAGTGGGAAGGAACCTCGTACAAAGGCCGCAATGACCCAAAGTCCAAGGATTGCAACCTCAAACCATATCGAAAGACACTCAATGGCTACTTTGTTCGAGAAGGGGAAAGTATTCCCTACTTTATCTTTTCGTAACCATGGATCGATGATAAAGGAAAGCGCCAACCGGGCTTTGAAATCTTCAACATCGCGATGCTTCTCCGTATGAAATGTAATCCGTCCCACCGATCCCTAATGATTTGTGGGGCACGAAGGCGTAAATGACAAGCGAATGGGACTTTGTGTTGGGAGAAGACATGCCGCGACAGCCCAAGACTCCGCCGGTTAGAAGACAAATGCATCCATGCAATATCCAAGGGGGACGCTCCAACTACCGACTACACAAGACTAATACGTAAATGTGATGAGCCAATTCTAAACCGGCACGTCACCGGGGACCAGCTTGTTGATGAAGACTTCATGATCAAAGAGCTTGGTTGCACTCCCCACCCTCGCAGAAGATAGGCCCTACAACTTTTACATTAGAAGCTGTGCTCCACCTCCGATGAACTCACTCAAGAGGAAATCGAGGCGGTGGCCGAACATGTATTCCCTTACTTCCTTAATGAAAACTTTGATCTTTCCGAGTACCCCGAGATTGCTAACATCGTAAATGATGAATTAACTAATAATAATCAATATAACGAACACGTTAATAATGAATCATACGATGAGATAGATCAAGAAAACGAACAAATCTTAAAAGAATTAGCTAAGCAAGTAGGTCGTTGTGGAAAGAATGGCCCCGCTGACGACGAGGAAATGCAAACGGTTAATCTTGGGACAACGGAAGACCCTGCAGAAACAAAGATCGGCAGCTTCTTCAAGGGGGAAGACAGAGAAACCTTGACGCAGCCTCCTCGTAGAATATGTCGACGTCTTCGCTTGGTCCTACAAAGATATGCCCGGGTTGAATCCGCCGCTTGTAGAACACAAGATACCACCGCTACCCAACGCCAAGCCGCCGCGTAAACTACGCTAATCAAGCCTAATGGTCAATGCAAGTGAAAGAGGAAATCATGAAACTCTTGAATGTAGGGTTCATCAAAGTGATTGAATATCCTAATGGTTAGCAAACACGGTGCAAGTAGCCAAGTCGAACGGGAAAATACGAGTCCGTGTTGATTTCGTAGACTTGAACAAGGCATCCCCTAAAGATGACTTCCCGCTACCAAACATAGACATGTTGGTCGATGCCACAAAGAAGATACGAGGTCCGCTCATTCGTCGACGGGTTCGCAGTGGTATAACCAAATCCTCATGGCAAGAGGACCAAAGACAAAACAAAGATTCACCACACCTCGGGGAACGTTCGCTACACGGCCATGCCGTTTGGTCTCAAGAACGCCGGGGCTACTCTACCAAAGTAAGGGCCACAACACTATTCCACGACATGATCCATAAAGAAATAGAGGTGTATGTGGACGACATGATTATCCACTCAAGGGGACAGATGGCCAACACTTCGTAGATCTCGTAAAATTCTTCAATCGACCGAGACAAAGACAAAATGAGACTCAACCCCGCCAAATGCTCATTCGGAGTAGTCAAAGGGAAAGTCTTGGGATACATGGTCAGCGTAACGCGGCATAGAAGCGCATCCCGCCAAGATAAAGGCCATTACGTACATGCCTCCACCCAGGACACGTAAAGAAGTAAAGGGATTCATGGGCGACTTCCAATATATCGCCGATTCATTAATCAACTCGACTACAATGTGCGACCCCATCTTTAAGCCGCTTAAGAAAAACGCACCTCAAGAGTGGACCGAAGAATGTCAAGAAGCATTCGAGGAAGTTAAGCACTACTTGACTTCCCCACCTATCCCGGTTCCACCACACAAGGAGAAGCCCTTGAAGTTGTACCTCACGATCACGTACAACGCATTAGGGGCTATGCTTGCTCAAGAACAATACCAGCCTTCGCACACGTAAAATGCCATCTACTTTGTCACCGCAGATTCCAAGGCAAAGAAATCAACTACTCTCCACTCGACAAGTCATGCGCCGCTCTCGTCTGGGTATCACAAAGGCTAAAGCACTATATGGAAGCCTTTCCCGTCCGTCTCATCGCAAAGATGGATCCACCGAAATATATCCTAGACAAATCAAATTTGTCTTCGAGACTAGCCAAATGGTACTTCATGCTCGCGGTATGATATCACTTACGTCACTCGTAAATCCGTCGAGGGAGTGTATTCGCAGATCGCTTGGCCGAATTTCCTTGCGACGAAGTGAAGGGGGAAGACCCGCGATTCCCCGATGAGGACATCCTAAGCATAGAAGAAAATAAGTGGCAATTATTTTTCGATGGCGCAGCCCAACAAGAGAGGGTTTGGCATCGAATGTTATTGGTAGACCCTAACGACATCTACACTCCACTAGCAAGCACGTCTTGACTTTGACGCCACCAACAATACCGCAGAATCACGAGGCTTGCATAGCGGGGCTTGAGGCAGCCCTAGAACGCAACGTGACCGAACTCGAGGTATTCGGGGATTCCCAATTGATCATCAATCAGACATTGAAGAAGTGGAGGGTCCAAGATCCAACCCTTCAAAGATACAAAGGCCCACCTCCAAGAATTGGCGCAACAATTTCAGGATGTCTCATTCCACTATCTCCCCGCAGACAAAAATCGGTTTGCGGACGCATTAGCCACACTTGCTTCTTTGGTCGAAATCCCTAAAGGAAAAGCAAGCTTAAACCCTTCAAAATAACACGGCGTGCAACTCCCGCATACCGCGCCGTTATAGATCTTCACGACCGCAAAGACAAATGGTTATCCAAAGGTGCCGCCGTTGAAAACTCCGAAGGGAAACCATGGTACCACGACATTTGGTATTTCATCCTAGATGGAACCATACCGCCCGAGACAGCACCGAAGACTCGTGTCGCCCTTAAAAGGTTGGGCCGCCAATTACGTCATCACCGCCGGCCGTCTATTCAAGAAACATTCCCAAGGAAACCTCCTTTGCGCCACCGAGGAAGAGGCCCAGAAATAATGGACCATGTTCATCAAGGCATATGTGGAACCCACATGAGCGGAAACATGCTCGCCAAAAAGATCATCGACAAGGGTACTTTTGGCCGACTCATGGAAGCCGACCGTACCAAAATGGTCAAGAAGTGCCACAAGTGTCGATACACGCCAATCTTCAAGATGCACCGCCTTCCTTGTTGTACCCAATGACTTCACCTTGGCCGTTCTCTACATGGGGATAGACGTGATTGGAAAGATCACACCCGCAGGAGCCAACGGACACCGTTTCGTCCTAGTAGCCATCGACTATTTCACTAAATGGGTCGAGGCCGCCTCCTACAAAGTTCAATGCCGAAAGGTTGCAGAATTCATCAAGCACAACATCATCTCGCCGATATGGGGTTCCACAAGAGATGATATCCGATAATGGGTCACACTTCGAGAAGGAAACCGATCGCCATCGACCGAGTACAAAATCACGAGACACAAGTCATCTCCTTATAGGCCTCAAACAAACGGAGCAGCTTGAAGCCGCGAACAAAACAATCGAGACTATCATCGAAAAAATGGCAAGCCATCTGGAAAAGACCGGCCCGACAAGCTACCATTCGCACTATGGGGGTACCGCACTTCGCCCGAACAGCTACAGGAGAAACTCCCTACGCCCTCACATTCGGGATGGAGGCCGTCTTACCGATAGAATTGGAAATACCATCACTAAGAGTTCTCCTAGAAAACCAAGTGAATGAAGTCGATCGGCTAGAAAGCAGATACGAAGAGCTAGCCCTGTTGGACGAAAGAAGGTTGAAAGCGGCCGAACACACTCAAGCTTACCAAAGAAGAATGGCAAGAGCTTTCAACAAAAAGGTCAAGACAAGGAACATCGAGTAGGCGACCCGGTGCTCCGTGAGCATCGTCCCTGACCTTTCAACCCGTTAGGCAAGTGGGGACCAAGGTGGATAGGACCCTACATTGTGAAGAAGATATTCTCTCGGGGAGCCCTTCACCGGGTAGACTTAGACGGAGATCAACTACCGAAGCCGGTCAACATGGACAAGCTCAAGAAGTACTTCGCGTGACTTGGCCCCCTAAGAACAAATCGCTCGCTAGGTTGAAAATCCCTAAAGGACGACCTAGGCAAAAATTAGAGCTAGCACAAGAAAAGAAGCCCGCTAGATTGAAAACCCGAAGGGGCGGTCTAGGCAAAAGAAAGGGTGTGCATAAAAAAAAAAAAAAAAAAAAAAAAGGGGGGCCTTATCTCGCGCGAGATTACCCCACGGCCCGGAGCCATATTTTGTCCTTTTCTCAAAAATGAACTACGCTTGGACCCGAGCCTCTTGTTTAATTGCCGTAAAAGAGGAACGTAGGCACTCTTCGGGTTCGGTCTAATCAAATAAATAAATCAAAGTTGTCCCTTTTATTAATCGAATGCGTTTCATTAATGACAATAGGGAAATCCTAACCACAACGACTAATTTGCTAAGCTAACAAACTTGAAAAAAATAATACTAATAAAGCGTAAACAATTGATCTATCAAAGCAATCTCTGGGTACTCCTAAAGATCTAGCCTTTCATTGACTTGGTTGGCCGGCGGACATGGTCTCCACCGTCGCCGTGATCCTCCTTGCGCTTTGAGCCTCTCAAAGCGTAACATCCTCGAGACGGTCAAAACAGAGTCGAGACGATCAAAGACAGATTCCGACAATCTCTTGAAGACATGAGGCCTATCCAAAGCTTGCGTCTTTCCGTGCATTCCCTTGCCTCGCCTCTCGTACCAATCCCCATCAAGAAAATCCCGAGTTGGATCAGCCGCACATTAGCAGGATCGACCGAGCCTCGCTCCTTCGCAAGATACCGCTAGCTACAAAAGAATCTCTTAGCAAAGTGAAAGCCGCAAATCATCAATCTTCTCTCGCACTAGGATGACCTGTATGGAGGAACCAATCCAAATATTTGTCGACAGAAGATGCTTGCATTAAAAGTCCGAAGGTTCGACCAACGGTCCCGATTAGTTCCTTCACCCCATGCTTGAGCTAGCACTCCGCGCAAACTCTACACCAATATAAGACACTTCACGAGAAGCTCCTTCGAAAAGATAAGTGTCCCGCCGCCGACCAAACCGACTGAGCACCCGCTGGGAAAGTAAAAGGAGGAATCTCGCAAACCCGGAAGAACAACCCCGTCAAAACCCTTGGTATTGGCAACATACTTGTTCAACCTCCAATAAGGTGGACACCAGAGAATATCGGGCAGCTTCGGTCTTCGCAATCAACTCAGCCCATTCATCCGCCGAAAGATCTTTGATCAACAACTTTCGCGTATGATATGTAAAAGGAGAATATTCCAACGGGGACCTATCAACTTGAGATGCTCCCTAAGCCAAATAGTCAACAGTGAGGGGACTCCCTCGAGTCATGACGCCACCCTATGCAGCTCATCAAGACCATGAAGGGTCTCACCCAAGATTAGCTAATAATGTTCCTAGAACGTTTCCTAGCCTCGCAGTAACAACTTCCACCATTGGGAATCGACCAAGCCGTCCCCGCACGTAAACAAAACATCTCCGAAAAGAGAAAGAGCCGAAAGTTCCGCTTATGGACATGAAAAGCGTCATCATCGTAATCACCGCCAAGCGTCCCGGAAAAGAAGAGCAATCAACCCACTTCATGCGAACCAACCCATAGCAAGTATCAAGGGGGATCCCTAACAATTGCTCAAAGCCTCCGAATGATTCCTATGATACTTAGGAACAAAGAATCTCGCCACCAAAGGCATATCCAAGATAATGGCGAATTCCTCCACAAGAGGCACCATCTCATTCAAAGAAAAATTGAAAAGATGAATAGAGGGATCCCAAAATCGAGCAAAGACCCCGCAATAACTTCCAATCCGGTTGGAGGTTCTTCAAAGTGAAAAGAATTCTAAATCCGAATTCGCGATAAACTTATTGCGAGACCGGTTGCGAAACGACCTTACAAAATCCTTTGATGCTTGCTTGAAAGATGCAATCACTTCAGAGGACAAAGAAAAATCATCGACAATCATGGACGCTGGGGCAATCTCCTTGGAAGCCATGGATCACAGTGGTTGAAGAAGAAGACAAGAGTTTCACCCTAACAGATATCTCTAGAGTTTGAAAGGCTAGAATGAGTTATCTCGGCCGGACTACGTGGTGATTTTATAGGGAAAACCGTCAAAATCTCGTTCGAAAAGGAAGAGATTTGCCTGGGTAGCGTGTCTCGTGCGAGACACCTTATCTCGCGCGAGATATCCCTACGGCAAAGCAACAACAGCTTCTACTCAAACAGCAATCTAGCCCCGACTTGACGAAAGCAAGTCTCGAAAACCCGCGTGTACAGCCTCATAACATGCAATAAAACACCATACTGTGCTCAAAATTGCGGCCTAACGGCCATTCCATTTCCGAAAACATGGAAAGTCGAGAAAGTTAATTAACTAACTAATTAGACCTAGGATTAGGGATTAAGAAAACCATTGTTTGTGCTACCTATGTGTTCCTAACTGTGTAAAAAAGAAAGAAAAATTGTCCGGGCCCACACGGCCAATATGTACGTATAATCGATAAAGAAAAGGGGGGGATCACGCCATCAAGTCGCCGAGCCGCCAAAGACCTCCGCCATCACCACCAGGGGGCTACCATCCCTCCTCGACCTCTTAGCTCCGCAAGTAGGGGTCATAGCCGAGGCCACCGTCGAGGCCGCCGAAGAAGCCTTCTGGAACACTCTCTCGGATAGGTCCGACACCAAAGATCAACCCAATTCACATGATTCAGAGCCCAGAAAGGTGAATCATCAAAGAAAAAGCCCGGTCCCAACGCCTGCATGTGTGGATCGTCATCAAAAAGCCCGGCCCAACGCCCAGACAGTGGATCGTCATCAAAAGCTCTGGCCCAACGCCCAAACAGTGGATCGTCATCGAAAAAGCTCGGTCCCAACGCCCAAACAGTGGATCGTCATCGTAAAAGATCGGGTCCAACGCCTGCACAGTGGGATCGTCGAACCAAAAGCCCGATTCAACGCCCAAACAGGTGAATCGTCATCCCCAACAAAGAAAAGCCCGATTCGGAGCCCGTAACGGCGAATCGTCACAAAACGACAGACTCAGAGGACCTGGACAGTAAGCCTTTGTTTTCTAACATATTTCCCGCAGTTCGGAGCCTGCATGTGCGAATCTTCGCATGCATGTATATTCTAATTGGGTCTTGATTTGATTCCTCGCAAGTATGAATTTGCCTTTTCAAAAATAAAATCTCCTCGATTTTCAAAAAACGTTTTTCAAAATACCTAAAGCAACCTTTTCGTGTTTTGGAGTCGAACTACGTTATGGTCCGATTCTCCGATAGAGATACGTAGGCGGCCGTGCGGCACGACCATCCCGATGTTCGTAATGATGTCTTTTCTATCGTCGACATGACTTCTTTCATAAGACTTGTCGCCGAGGGGCTCAGTAGACACCCCATTCTCGAACACATCGGATCATACTTATACCACTCTAAGTCTCGCTTTGAGTCAAGAAGTAGAAATCCACCATTTCGTCATGTTTCGTTAAAGTTTTGACTAATTACCGTTAGTTTGGGACTAAACCGCATACAAGATAACGAGGAAAGGACAAAACTGCCCACAGAGCAATATCTCGCCGCAAGATGGCGTGTCTCGCGCGAGATATCTCCCTCTCGCAGATTGCACGACGCTTCCCTCGTCGATTTCAACCTCTTTTCCGGGATAAAACTTTATCTCTCCGGCCAACCAATGGGAGAGGAGGTCTAGAACCATCTCGATAGGGTTTTAACTCTCCACTTCTTCATATCCAACCTCTATAAATACTTGGTGACTTCCAAAGGTCGAAGGTCGAAGGTCCCGGACCGCGAATTTACACAACACACACACATTTTGTCGTTTTCTTTCCCTGAAAGAATCCTTCAAAATCACCCTAAAACTCACCTCATAGTTTGTTTGTCAACCTTGTTGATAAACAAGCATCAATCTCCAAACCAAGGACCAAGGCAAAGCTCTGTCCGTGTGAAGGGTCGACTCTAAACTTGAGCCGAAACTCTGCCCAAATCACCTCACGCAAGGTAATTCCTAATCTTCCTTCTAATTGATTGTTAGAGTGGTATAAGTCCATAGAATCTAGGATCGGCCTAGAGCCTCTCCAAATCATGGAGACGGTCTCGAAGCAATCGATCCTACATTCCGTTTGACCTCGTCAAATGGACCTTTATTTGTAGTATTTGAATTCGTTTTTTATTTCTTCGTTTGAAAAATCTCTCTTTTCTTTAGCAAGACCGATCTCCGGATTGGGTGAAATGGATGCCTTCTAAACCTATCCATTTCATAACCTAAGCCCCGAACCCAAATCTCTTTTCAAAATGGTTTTTCTATGTTTCCAATCAAATAATATAGGTGGCGACTCATAAAAATAAAAAGAACCAGAATTTCTTTCTCGCAATGCTACAGTGGGGCATTGATTTTATGGGCCCTTTTCCCCCGTCCCATGGTTACTTGTACATACTTGTTGCTGTTGATTATGTTTCAAAGTGGGTGGAGGCAATTGCCACCCGAACTAACGATGCTAATGTTGTTTCCAAGTTTGTGGTTGATAACATTTTCAGCAGGTATGGAGTGCCGCGAGCAATTATCAGTGATCAAGGGACCCACTTTACCAACAAAAGGTTCAATGCAGTTTTGAAAAAGTATGGGGTGGTGCATAAGCTTGCGACAGCATACCATCCTCAAACTTTGGGACAGGTGGAGGTGAGGAATAGACAGATAAAGGGTGTTCTTGAGAAAACAGCGCGTCCCAACAGAAAAGATTGGGCATTAAAGTTGGGGGATGCATTGTGGGCATACAGAACGGCATACAAAACGCCCATTGGAATGAGTCCGTACAGGATAGTGTATGGGAAGGAATGTCACCTCCCGGTGGAGTTGGGACACAAGTCATATTGGGCTGTGAGGGAATTGAACATGGATTTGAATGTCGCGGGAGAAAAGAGATTGCTTGCATTGGATGAGATTGAGGAGCTCCAACAAGATAGTTATGAGAGCGCAAAATTGTATAAAGAGAGGACCAAACGATACCATGATAAAAATTTGAAGCCCAAGTTCATAAGACCGGGTATGAAAGTCCTTCTCTTCAACTCTCGGTTGAAGCTCTTTCCGGGCAAGTTGAGTTCTAGGTGGTCCGGCCCGTATGATGTCGTGCGTGTGTATCCGCACGGAGCAGTTGAACTCAAAAATCCAAAAGATGGGAATGTCTTTAAAGTCAATGGTCACCGAGTGAAACCATATTACGAAGGGGTGTCAATTTTGGAAGACATCAATGAGATTGACGTGATTGAGTTGGTGGATCCGAAGGAGGCCACCTAGTTCCGTTGAGGCATAATGTCGAGCTTAACGACTATTGTAGCGTTGTGAGAAAGAAATTCTGGTTCTTTTTATTTTTATGAGTCGCCACCTATATTATTTGATTGGAAACATAGAAAAACCATTTGAGAGATTTGAGTTTGGGGCTTAGGTTATGAAATGGGTAGGTTTAGAAGGCATCCATTTCACCCAATCCGGAGATCGGTCTCGCTAAAGAAAAGAGAGGTTTTTCAAAAGAAGAAATAAAAAACGAATTCAAATACTACAAATAAAGGTCCATTTGACGAGGTCAAACAGAATGTAGGATCGATTGCTTCGAGACCGTCTCCATGATTTGGAGAGGCTCTAGGCCGATCCTAGATTCTATGGACTTATACCACTCTAACAATCAATTAGAAGGAAGATTAGGAATTACCTTGCGTGAGGTGATTTGGGCAGAGTTTCGGCTCAAGTTTAGAGTCGACCCTTCACACGGACAGAACTTCGCCTTGATCCTTGGTTTGGAGATTGATGCTTGTTTATCAACAAGGTTGACAAACAAACTATGAGGTGAGTTTTAGGGTGATTTTGAAGGATTCTTTCAGGGAAAGAAAACGACAAAATGTGTGTGTGTTGTGTAAATTCGCGGTCCGGGACCTTCGACCTCTTGAGCCTTGGAAGTCACCAAGTATTTATAGAGGTTGTATATGAAGAAGTGGAGAGTTAAAACCCTATCAGATGGTTCTAGACCTCCTTTCCCATTGATTGGCCGGAGAGATAAAGTTTTATCCCGGAAAGAGGTTGAAATCGACGAGGGAACTGTCGTCTGCAATCTGCAGAGGGAGATATCTCGCGCGAGACACGCCATCTCGCGGCGAGATATTGCTCATGTGGACAATTTTGTCCTTTCCTCGTTATCTCGTATGCAGTTTAGTCCCAAACTAACGGTAGTTAGTCAAAACTTTAACGAAACATGACGAAATGGTGGATTTCTACTTCTTGACTCAAAGCGAGACTTAGAGTGGTATAAGTATGATCCGATGTGTTCGTAATGGGGTGTCTACAGAGCCCCTGGCCGACAAGTCTTATGAAAGAAGTCATGTCGACGATAGAAAAGACATCATTCGAACATCGGGATGGTCGTGCCGCACGGCCGCCTACGTATCTCTATCGGAGAATCGACCATAACGTAGTTCGACTCCAAAACACGAAAAGGTTGCTTTAGGTATTTTGAAAAACGTTTTTTAAAAATCGAGGAGATTTTATTTTTGAAAAGGCAAATTCATACCGAGGAATCAAATCAAGACCCACTCGAATATACCTGTCTGTCTCGAAGATTCGCCCGTCTCGGGCTCCGACCTCCGCGGGAAATATGTTAGAAAATAAAGGCTTACCTATCCGGTCCCTTCCGAGTCCTGTTGTTTTTGTGACGATTCGCCATTCTGGGCTCCGAATCGGGCTTTTTGCTGTTGGGGATGACGATTCACCTGTTTGGGCATTGAATCGGGCTTTTGGTTCGACGATCCACCTGTCTGGGCATTGTACCGGTCTTTTCTGATGACGATCCACCTGTTTGGGCGTTGGACCGAGCTTTTCTGATGACGATCCACCTGTTTGGGCGTTGGACCGAGCTTTTCTGATGACGATCCACCTGTTTGGGCGTTGGACCGAGCTTTTCTGATGACGATCCACCCGTTTGGGCGTTGGACCGAGCTTTTCTGATAACGATCCACCCGTTTGGGCGTTGGACCGAGCTTTTCTGATGACGATCCACCT
Organism: Adenophora triphylla var. japonica; assembly: GCA_022495995.1. Lineage (NCBI taxonomy): Eukaryota > Viridiplantae > Streptophyta > Magnoliopsida > Asterales > Campanulaceae > Adenophora > Adenophora triphylla. The sequence continues at coordinate 25,190 of JAFEMH010001700.1, read as the reverse complement.
GTCTGGGCGTTGGACCGGGCTTTTTGATGACGATCCACCTGTCTGGGCGTTGGACCGGGCTTTTTCTTTGATGATTCACCTTTCTGGGCTCTGAATCATGTGAATTGGGTTGATCTTTGGACCACTCGGTTCTCGGGCGACTGGCTCCGTACCGGGCGATTGTGCGCATGTCACGTTTGACTCGTTCCGTGACTTGCGGTACCGGTTTTTCCACGTTTCCTTGCTAGTTTATCATTTCCAAGGGTAAATGTGTCAAAATTTTGAACTTTGACGTTGCGTAGACGCTTATTGTCGAGGACAATTTTGTCCTTTTCCAGAAGGTTTATCTCGCGGCGGGATAAGATATACCGCGCGAGATATGTACTGTCGGGGCATATAAACAGCAGCTCTAGCTCATTTTGAAAATATCCTTTTCAAAATTTCCCTCCCTAGCTCGAGCCAAGGTCGCCTTTTCTGTGGTTTTTCGCGGATTTGCTTGGAGATTCTCCCCTTTTTCTTTATCTGATTATCTGTACATATTGGCCGTGTGGGCCCAGACAATTTTTTCTTTCTTTTCTGGTACCTGTTAGGAACACATAGGTAGCACAAACAATGGTTTTTCTTAATCCCTAATCCTAGGTCTAATTAGTTAGTTAATTAACTTTCTCGACTTTCCATGTTTTCGGAAATGGAATGGCCGTTAGGCCGCAATTTTGAGCCTGAGTATGGTGTTTTATTGCATGTTATGAACTGTACACGCAGGTTTTTCGAGACTTGCTTTGTCAAGTCGGGGCTAGATTGCTGTTTGAGTAGAACTGCTGTTGCTTTGCCGTAGGGATATCTCGCGCGAGATAAGGTGTCTCGCACGAGACACGCTACCCAGGCAGAAATCTCTTCCTTTTTCGAACAGGATTTTGACAATTTTCCCTATAAAATCACCCTGTAGTCCGGCCAGATAACTCATTCTAGCCTTTCAAACTCTAGAGATATCCTGTTAGGGTGAAACTCTTGTCTTCTTCTTCAACCCTGTGATCCATGGCTTCCAAGGAGATTGCCCCAACGTCCATGATTGTCGATGATTTTTCTTTGTCCTATGAAGTGATTGCATCTTTCAAGCAAGCATCAAGGGATTTTGTAAAGTCGTTTCGCAACCGGTCTCGCAATAAGTTTATCGCAGTATTCGGATTTAGAATTCTTTTCACTTTGAAGAACCTCCAACCGGATTGGAAGTTATTGCAGGGTGCTGCTCGATTTTGGGATCCCTCTATTCATCTTTTCAATTTTTCTTTGAATGAGATGGTGCCTACTGTGGAGGAATTTGCCATTATCTTGGATATGCCTTTGACTGGCGAGATTGCTGTTCCTAAGTATCATAGGAATCATTCGGAGGCTTTGAACGAATTGTTAGGGATCCCCCTTGATACTTGCTATGGGTTGGTTCACCTCAAGTGGGTTGATTGATCTTCTTTTCCAGACGCTTCACGGTGATTACGATGATGACGCTTTTCATGTCCATAAGCGGAACTTTCTCGGCTCTTTCTCTTTCGGAGATGTTTTGTTTACGTGCGGGGACGGCTTGGTCGATTCCCAACCGGTGGAAGTTGTTCTCAGGCTAGGAAACGTTCTAGGAACATTATTCCACTAATCTTGGGTGAGACCCTTCATGGTCTTGATGAGCCGCATAGGATCTGGCGTCATGACTCAAGGGAGTCCCTCCCGTTGACTATTTGGCTCGGTGGAGCATCTCAAGTTGATAGGTCCCCGTTGGAATATTATCCTTTTACATATCATACGCGAAAGTTGTTGATCAAAGATCTTTAAGCGGATGAATGGGCCGAGTTGATTGCGAAGACCGAAACCGCTGATATTCTCTCGGTGTCCACCTTATTGGAGGTTGAACTAGTATGTTGCCAATACCAAGGGTTTTGACAGGTTGTTCTTCCGGTTTGCGAGATTCCTCCTTTTACTTTCCCAAGCGGGTGCTCCGTCGCTTTGGTCAATCAGGATACTTATCTTTTCGAAGGAGCTTCTCGTGAAGTGTCTTATATTGGTGTAGAGTTTGCGCAGTGCTAGCTCAAGCATGGGGTGAAGGAACTAATCGGGACCGTTGGTCGAACCTTCGGACTTTTAATGCAAGCATCTTCTGTCTCGACAAATATTTGGATTGGTTCCTCCATACGGCCATCCTAGTGCAGAGAAGATTGATGATTTGCGACTTTACCGCTAAGAGATTCTTTTGTAGCTAGCAAAGATCTTGCAAAGGAGCGAGGCTCGGCCGATCCCGCTAATGTGCGAACCGATCCAACTCAGGATTTTCTTGATGGGGATTGGTACGAGAGGCGAGGCAAGGGAATGCCTCGGAAAGACGCAAGCTTTGGATAGGCCTCATGTCTTCAAGAGATTGTCGGAATCCGTCTTTGATCGTCTCGACTGCTTTTGACCGTCTCGAGGATGTTCTCGCTGAGAGGCTCAAAGCGCAAGGAGGATCACGACGACGGTGGAGACCATATCCGCCGGCCAACCAAGTCAATGAAAGGCTAGATCTTTAGGAGTACCAAGAGATTGCTTTGATAGATCAATTGTTTCGCTTTATTAGTATTATTTTTTTCAAGTTTGTTAGCTTAGCAAATTAGTCGTTGTGGTTAGGATTTCCCTATTGTCATTAATGAAACGCCTTCGATTAATAAAAGGGACAACTTTGATTTATTTATTTGATTAGACCGAACCCGAAGGCCGCCACGTTCCTCTTTTACAAAGCAATTAAACAAGAGGCTCAGTCCAACGTAGTTCATTTTTGAGAAAAGGACAAAATATGGCTCCGGCCGTGGGGTAATCTCGCGAGATAAGGCCCCCCTTTTTTTTTTTTTTTTTTCATGCACACCCTTTCTTTTGCCTAGACCGCCCCTTCGGGTTTTCAATCCAGTGGGCTTCTTTTCTTGTGCTAGCTCTAATTTTTTGCCTAAGTTGTCCTTTCCGGGATTTTCAACCTAGCGAGCGATTTGTTTTTAGGGGGCCAAGTCACGCGAAGTACTTCTTGAGCTTGTCCATGTTGATCGGCTTTGGTAGTTGATCTCCGTCTAAGTCTACCAGCTGAAGGGCTCCCAGAATATCTTCTTCACAATGTAGGGTCCTATCCACCTTGGTCCCCACTTGCCTAACGGGTTGAAAGGTCCGGACGATGCTCACGGAGCACTGTGTCGCCTACTCGATGTTCCTTGTCTTGACCTTTTGTTGAAAGCTCTTGCCATTCTTCTTTGGTATGCTTGAGTGTGTTCGGCCGCTTTCAACCTTCTTTCGTCCAACAGGGCTAGCTCTTCGTATCCGCTTTCTAGCCGCCGACTTCATTCACTTGGTTTTCTAGGAGAACTCTTAGTGATGGTATTTCCAATTCTATCGGTAAGACGGCCTCCATCCCGAATGTGAGGGCGTAGGGAGTTTCTCCTGTAGCCGTTTCTGACCGAAGTGCGGTACCCCCATAGTGCGAATGGTAGCTTGTCGGGCCGCCTTTTCCAAAGGACCGCCATTTTTCTCGATGATAGTCTCGATTGTTTTGTTCGCGGCTTCAATCGCTCCGTTTGTTTGAGGCCTATAAGGAGATGACTTGTGTCTCGTGATTTTGTACTTGGCCGCAGGGCGATCGGTTTCCTTCTCGAAGTGTGACCCATTATCGGATATCATCTCTTGTGGAACCCCATATCGGCATGATGTTGTGCTTGATGAATTCTCGCAACCTTTCGGCATTCGAACTTCAGGAGGCGGCCTCGACCCATTTAGTGAAATAGTCGATGGCTACTAGGACAAAACAGTTGTCCGTTGGCTCTCGCGAGTGTGATCTTTCCAATCACGTCTATCCCTCATGTAGAGAACGGCCAAGGTGAAGTCATTGGGTACAGCAAGGAAGGCGGTGCATGCCGAAGATTGGCGTGTATCTCGACACTTGTGGCACTTCTTGACCATTTTGGTACAGCCGGCTTCCATGGTCGCCCAAAAGTACCCTTGTCCGATGATCTTTTTGGCGAGCATGTTTCCGCTCATGTGGGTTCCACATATGCCTTGATGAACATGGTCCATTATTTCTGGGCCTCTTCCTCGGTGGCGCAAAGGAGGTTTCCTTGGGAATGTTTCTTGAATAGACGGCGCGGTGATGACGTAATTGGCACCTAACCTTTTAAGGGCGACCCGAGTCTTCGTGTCCTGTCTCAGCAGTATGGTTCCATCTAGGATGAAATACCAAATGTCGTGGTACCATGGTTTCCCTTCGGAGTTTTCAATAGCGGCACCTTTGGATAACCATTTGTCTTTGCAAATCGTGAAGATCTATAACGGCGCAAGATGCGGGAGTTGCACGCCGTGTTATTTTGAAGGGTTTAACCGCTTTTCCTTTAGGGATTTCGACCAAAGAAGCAAGTGTGGCTAATGCGTCCGCAAACCGATTTTTGTCTCTGGGGAGATAGTGGAATGAGACATCCTGAAATTGTTGCGCCAATTCTTGGAGGTGGGCACTGTATCTTTGAAGGGTTGGATCTTGGACCCTCCACTTCTTCAATGTCTGATTGATGATCAATTGGGAATCCCCGAATACCTCGAGTCTACCACGTTGCGTTCTAGGGCTGCCTCAAGCCCCGCTATGCAAGCCTCGTATTCTGCGGTATTGTTGGTGGCGTCAAAGTCAAGACGTACTGCTAGTGGAGTGTAGATATCGTTAGGGTCTACCAATAACATTCCGATGCCAAACCCTCTCTTGTTGGCTGCGCCATCGAAAAATAATTGCCACTTATTTTCTTCTATGCTTAGGATGTCCTTATCAGGGAATCGCGTATTTTCTTCTATGCTTAGGATGTCCTCATCAGGGAATCGCGGGTCTTCCCCCTTCACTTCGTCGCAAGGAAATTCGGCCAACTGATCTGCGAATACACTCCCTCTGACGGATTTCTGAGTGACGTAAGTGATATCATACCCCGCGAGCATGAAGTACCATTTGGCTAGTCTCGAAGACAAATTTGATTTGTGTATAATATATTTCAGTGGATCCATCTTTGCGATGAGACGGACTGGAAAGGCTTCCATATAGTGCTTTAGCCTTTGTGATACCCAGACGAGAGCAGCGCATGACTTGTCGAGTGGAGAGTAGTTGATTTCACCGCCTTGGAATCTCGCGGCCGACAAAGTAGATGGCATTTTACGTGTGCGAAGCCGGTCGTTCTTGAGCAAGCATAGCCCCTAATGCGTTGTTCGTGATCGTGAGGTACAACTTCAAGGGCTTCTCCTTGTGTGGTGGAACCAGGATAGGTGGGGAATTCAAGTAGTGCTTAACTTCCTCGAATGCTTCTTGACATTCTTCGGTCCACTCTTGAGGTGCGTTTTTCTTAAGCGGCTTAAAGATGGGGTCGCATATTGTAGTCCGGGCTGATTAATGAATCGACCGATATATTGAGTCCGCCCACGAATCCCTTTACTTCTTTCGTGTCCCGGGTGGAGGCATGTCCGTAATGGCCTTTATCTTGGCGGGATCTCGCTTCTATGCCGCGTTACGTGACCATGTATCCCAAGACTTTCCCTTTCGACTACTCTGAATGAGCATTTGGCGGGGTTGAGTCTCATTTTGTGCTATCTCGCCGATTGAAGAATTTTCTGAGATCTCTGAAGTGTTGGCCATCTGTCCCCTTCGAGTGGATGATCATGTCGTCCACATACGCCTCTATTTCTTTATGGATCATGTCGTAGAATAGTGTTGTGGATCGCCCTTTGGTAGGTAGCCTCAGCGTTCTTGAGACCAAACGGCATGACCGTGTAGCGTAACGTTCCCCAAGGTGTGGTGAATGTTGTTTTGTGCCGGTCCTCTTCTGCCATGAGGATTTGGTTATACCCTGCGAACCCGTCGACGAATGAGCGGACCTCGTATGCCGCTGTGGCATCGACCAACATGTCTATGTTTGGTAGCGGGAAGTCATCTTTAGGGGATGCCTTGTTCAAGTCTCACGAAATCAACACAGACTCGTATTTTCCCATTCGACTTGGCTACTTGCACCGTGTTTGCTAACCATTCTGGATATTCAATCACTTTGATGAACCCTACATTCAAGAGTTTCATGATTTCCTCTTTCACTTGCATTGACCATTCCGGCTTGATTCTCGCGTAGTTTACGCTTGGCTGGCTTGGCGTTGGGTAGCGGTGGTATCTTGTGTTCTACAACCGGCTCGATTCAACCCAGGCATATCTTTGTAGGACCAAGCGAAGACGTCACCATATTCTCTCGAGGAGCTGCGTCAGGGCTTTCTCTGTCTTCCCCCTTCAAGAAACCGCCGATCTTTGTTTCTCTCCTCGGGGTCTTCCGTTGTCCCAAGATTAACTTGTTTGCATTTCCTCGTCGTCAACAGGGCCATTCTTTCCACAACGACCTACTTGCTTAGCTAATTCTTTTAAGATTTGTTCGTTTTCTTGATCTATCTCATCGTATGATTCATTATTAACGTGTTCGTTATATGGATTATTATTAGTTAATTCATCATTTACGATGTTAGCAATCTCAGGGTACTCGGAAAGATCAAAGTTTTCATTAAGGAAGTAAGGGAATACATGTTCGGCCACCGCCTCGATTTCCTCTTGAGTGAGTTCATCGGAGGTGGAGCCTGCTTCTAATGTAAAAGTTGTAGGGCCTATCTTCCTGAGAGGGTGGGGAGTGCAACCAAGCTCTTTGATCATGAAGTCTTCATCAACAACTGGTCCCCCAGTGACGTGCCAGTTTAGAATTGGCTCATCACATTTCTGTATTAGTCTTGTGTAGTCGGTAGTTGGAGCGTCCCCCTTGGATATTGCATGGATCTGGCTGTCTTCTAACCGGCACAGGTCTTGGAACTGTCGCAGCATGTCTTCTCCCAATATAAAGTCCCATTCGCTTGTCATTTCTGCCTTTATGCCCCACAAATCATCAGGGATCAGTGGGACGGATTCTGTTTCATCTGGAGAAGCATCGCAGTCGCTGAAGATTTCAAAGCCCGGTTGGCGCTTTCCTTTATCATCAGTCCATGGTTCTGAAAAGATAAAGTAGGGAATACTTTCCCCTTCTCGAACAAAGTAGCCATTGAGTGTCTTTCGATATGGTTTGAGGTTGCAATCCTTGGACTTTGGGTCATTGCAGCCTTTGTACGAGGTTTCTTCCCACTTGATTTGAGTGAAGCCCCACTCTTCTACGTCATCTTCATCGTGGATGGGGATGTCGTATCCTAGTCCATGCTTTGTGTGAGGCGGGGGGACCGGTGGTGGTTCCGTTATTCCTTGTAAGTGCTTTCCAAGCCCCAATCCAGGAAAGTACCCTTTTGCTAGCATCATTCTCCAGACAGGAAGGCTTCCGGAAAACCTAAGTGCCTTTGAGTAGTCGTTCTCGTTGTAAGTTTCCATGACATTCACAGTGCTTTCTCTCTCAATCTCAAAGTATTAATCGGAATCGAAAAGGGAAATACTGACTAACTATTATTGAAAAGCAAACTTGGTACTCTTGCCCACAAATGAAGTCTTTAGGGAAGTAGTACCCGACTAAACTAAACTAGGCTACTAACCGTTTCTTTTGCAACTAAAAGTAAATAACTGAAATGAAAAGAGACTCCTCATTTGTTTGAACTCATCCAAACTATTCCACCACTTGGGCAAATTCTGATGGCGTCACTGTCAATCAAGTCTTGGACTGCATTTTTCAGGTTGAAGCAATCATTGGTGTGATGGCCATTGCATTGATGGTAGTAGCAATAGAGGTGTGGAGATCGACCTTCCCTCTTAGGTTGGTAGCCTTCTATTGGCTTCAGCTTTCCGTCCTTGTGAAGACTTCTGAAGAGATGACCAAGAGTGATGTTTCCGATGTCGGAGAAAATCCTCCCCTTCCTTCGCTTAGCCATTTGATTATGGAGGTCTCGGATATGGTTCTCGTAGTGTTGCACAAAGACGAGGTGGTGTGAATGTGTGCCCAAATTTTGTGGATTCACGCGAGTTTGAAGACATCCGAGTTATTTGAAAAACGGAGTCGCCACGCCATTTTGATTACCTCAAAACTTTGAAAAAAAGGTTTTATGCTTGGGTTCGGAGGTTAAGTTACCCCTTGGGAAGAACGTTTGGCGTTCACCCAAAGTGCCTTGCCGGAGCAAGTCTCCCAAGATTTCATTAATCGTGCTTGCTTGCGTGCTTTCTTGTGTGCATGTGTTTGAAAATAAGGAGGGAATGTCCCAAGTCGTCTTCCGGACGTACAAACCATTTATTGGTTGTCGCTCGGGATTTCTTGGATTTTATGTATTAGGGATCATGATCCCGCCCTCATCTTGGACTTGTGATCATCGCATTTTTTAGACCTTGGGACTTGCGTGATCGAGAGAATGACTCTCTTTGTAGTCAAAGATGAGGTTCTTTAGAAAAGGAGGGTCCTTAGCCCATCAATCCTACACCTTAAGACGATTGAGCTCATATAGATGCTTCATGCTCGTCTTAAGTGATAATCGGAGATATCGGGTTCAAGGTTATCCCTTTCTAAAGAGATCATGAACCTTTAATGGAAGGAACGATGTAAAGATAGGATCTTTTACACCGGTCCGCTCCAAGGTTATTAATGGGGACATGGGGGAATGTATGATAAAAATGACACTTTAGTAAAAAGATGACATTTTTGGGTTGCAAAGGATGCTTTTTGATTTAAAGAAGTGATCTTTATTGCAAAGGATGCATTTTGAATGTAAAGACATGATTTTTATGCAAAGGATGCATTTTTATTGAAAAAGATTGTATTTTTATATGCAAAGGATGCATAAAGATGACATTTTTATTGGAAAATGGGGGTTTTAGGTACAAAGGATGCACCTTTATGGATAAAGACTACATTTTTAATGACAAAGGATGTCTAATGCATGCAAAGGGGAAGGGGGGTATAAAGATATGATCTTTAATCTACCAAGTCCCAAGCAAGATAATATGCAATATATGAAATGCAATGAGTAATTAGAATCACATAGAGCAATTAGGATGCAAGGTTAGGGTGTGCGAGGTTACCAATGGCTTCCTCTTCTTCTTTGGATGGAGCTAGGAGGAGGAGTTGATCTTGGGATCTTCAAGGAGGAGGGAGGTGGCTTCTTGGCCTTCTTCTTCACCTTCTTAGACTTCCAGCAGCTCTTGGGAGTGTATTTTACGTATTATGTGTGATGGTGGATGATTTTTGTGTCTTGAAATGGGTAGAGGAGGGCTCTATTTATAGGCAGTCTGGATAAGGCTAATGAAGCCGTGCGGCCAGAGGCAGCGAGCTAATGCAGCCGTGCGGGCTTATCCATTGTGACTCAGCATTCTAGAACCATGCAAGGTGGCATTATTCTAGAACCTTCTTCCTAATTAAGAAAAACGTGTTTTCTTAATTAGGAAGGCTCCCTTCAGCCCTAATTTTAATTTGGGACTGCTCCAGGACATTTTCGGAACCCTAGGAAGGTCCGGGGAATTACCGGGAAACTTACCGAAATTGCCGGGAAATTTAACCGGAAGGCATGAGCCAGATTTGGGTACTTACAGAAGCCCCTCGGCAACGTCACTTGCAAGGCGAGTGGGGTTGTCGATAGAAAAGGATCCGATCTGGCGAATGCCGAGACGGATTGGATGACCAAGACGGTCGAGTGGCTGAACCTTTTGGAAGGCTACCTACGTATCCCGGAGGAATCAAGTCAGGCCGTAGTTCGGAATTAGGATCCTCTGGGGGAGGAAGAAGAGAAACTGGTCTCTTGCTGGGGAAAAAGAAGAGAAAATGACCTAGGAGGTCAAGCAATTGATCCTACTGGGGATATGCTAGAAGTGACCAAGGTGGTCGGATATCTGAACTTCTATGAGGGGCTGCTTTATCACTGAGGAGTGACAAAGAAACAGGGTGACCAAAGTGGTCGAATGGCTGGACCTTTTATAAAAGGCTACCTACGTATCCCGGAGGAATCAAGCCTTGATCGTAGTTCAAGCTTTTACTGAGTCGAAATGTTATTCCTTCATCTTGGAATAACGGAGATCGAAATAAAGCGAAAAAAAGGTCGAAATGTTATTCCGTCATTCGGAAATAACGGAGATCGAAATAAAGCGAAAAAAGGTTGAAATATTATTCCGTCATTCGGAAATAACGGAGATCGAAATAAAGCGAAAAAAGGTCGAAATATTATTCCGTCATTCGGAAATAACGGAGATCGAAATAAAGCGAAAAAAAGGTTGAAATGTTATTCCGTCATTCGGAAATAACGGAGATCGAAATAAAGCGAAATGTTATTGCCTTCTGGCAACAACTGAAATTTTTAACAAGAAACATTATCCCATTTGGCAATAACGGGGGATTTCCCGGAGGAAACGTTATCCCATTTGGCGATAACGGAGAATTTCCCGGAGGAATCGTTATCCCATTTGGCGATAACGGAGAATTTCCCGGAGGAATCGTTATCCCATTTGGCGATAACGTAGGATTTCCCGGAGGAAACGTTATCCCATTTGGCGATAACGGAGGATTTCCCGGAGGAAACGTTATCCCATTTGGCGATAACGGAGGATTTCCCGGAGGAATCGTTATCCCATTTGGCAATAACGTAGAATTTCCCGGAGGAATCGTTATCCCATTTGGCGATAACGGAGAATTTCCCGGAGGAAACGTTATCCCATTTGGCGATAACGGAGGATTTCCCGGAGGAAACGTTATCCCATTTGGCGATAACGGAGAATTTCCCGAAGGAAACGTTATCCCATTTGGCAATAACGGAGGATTTCCCGGAGGAAACGTTATCCCATTTAGCGATAACGTAGGATTTCTCGGAGGAAACGTTATCCCATTTGGCAATAACAGAGGATTTCCCGGAGGAAACGTTATCCCATTTGGCGATAACGGAGGATTTCCCGGAGGAATCGTTATCCCATTTGGCAATAACGTAGAATTTCCCGGAGGAAACGTTATCCCATTTGGCGATAACGTAGGATTTCCCGGAGGAAACGTTATCCCATTTGGCAATAACAGAGGATTTCCCGGAGGAAACGTTATCCCATTTGGCGATAACGTAGGATTTCCCGGAGGAAACGTTATCCCATTTGGCGATAACGGAGGATTTCCCGGAGGAATCGTTATCCCATTTGGCGATAACGGAGGATTTCCCGGAGGAATTGTTATCCCATTTGGCGATAACGGAGAATTTCCCGGAGGAAACGTTATCCCATCTGGCAATAACGGAGATTGCGAAAAAGGTTGGATTTTGTAGAGAAGTTGGAAGGAATCAATAGTTTTTGTAAAGAAAAGTGGGACGCACGCGAATAATTTTTTGTAAAGAAAACTGGGATGTACCCTGATTATTTGAAAAATAAAATTGAAAATGCCAAGGGCAAATAAACTGAGTCACAGAGGTAAATTTGTAAAATAGGCCTCGGGGGCACTAGAGGGAAAACTGGATTGAAAGTGATTGAAAATACCAGGGGCACAAGGGGTAACACAGACCTATGAGGGATAAAATCGTAAAATTGAGCCTTCAGGGGCAAAATTGTAAAAACAGGCCACAGAGGCTTAGTATGTCGCGCGACTTAGTAAGCCTGAACTGTGCTTTTTAATGCCTTTGGAACTGGAATGGAATTGCAGACACAGGTTGGAAGGGTGACCAAAAGAGATCACTTACCTGGCCTTCTTGGGACAATGGCAAAGAGATATTTGGTCCCTTCCTATAAGGATGGAAACGGGGTGACCTAGGAGGTCAAACAACCGATCCTACAAGGAATGTGCCAAATCAAAAGGGGTGACCAATGTGGTCAAAAAATTGGACTTTTATGAAAAGCTTATGCACTATCGAGGAACGGGGAAAGAAAAGGTGACCAAAGTGGTCGGATGCATTTGAACCTTTTATGAAAGGCTACCTACGTATCCCGGAGGAATCAAGCCTTGATCGTAGTTCAAGCTTCATCTAGACAGTTAGGAACGAAGTCTAGGATTCTTGAGGTTTTGACGATTAGTGGAGGTCGTCACCTGAGGAAGCTAAAGCTTACGTCACTATCGAGTAGATAGAGGCAAATTTATAATCGGAAAACTTGAGCATACTTCTCAATGCGTGATAGAGGTAGCCAAAGTTGGATTTTTGACAATTAGGAAACCTGTCGCCCGGCGTTATCTCGTTATAACGGAAGTAACGGAGGCGCTTTTGGGAGAAAATGTTATTTTTAGCAATTGGCACGTTACTTGAGCCTAGGGGTGATTTTTCTTGGAAACATGGTAGGACTGGGTCTCGGATGTACATATGGAATGTGTTTAAGACGGGTTTCAAGCAGTGGGTTGTATCCCTGGGTGCGGACTCGAAGCCGCTTGTTGTTCTTTGAGATGTTGTCTCACGTGGACTAGCATTCCCTCTTGAGCCGAGATCGGGTTTGAACCTCGGGTCTCGTGGAATGTTCCTTTCTCACACTCGGCATTTGAAGCCGATGCCGACATGCTTTACAATCAAAGCGTATGTCAAGTGACCAAACTTCTCTTCTAGGGATGGATGCAACTTATCGAAGCCCCGGTCTAAGGAAATACTTTCTGAAAAAGCCCCATATCTTGTTGAAGTAAGGAAAGATCCTTTCATTGGCAAAACCCTGGTGGCAAAGCCCCGGCTGGACAAACTGAGTAGGCGAGGTCTTGGTGAAGCCCCGGTCTAAGGAGAAGATCCCAATATGATTGGTACTGTAAAATTGATCCTGAGGTTGATCTGACCAAGACTGGATCCATCTTATGGGCGAGGAACCTGAGGCGGACCCCAAAAATGGCTAAAGAAGCCCCAGTCTAAGGAAATGGCTTGGCCAAGCCCCAAACTCGAAGAGTGTCAAGGCAGCCCTAATGCGAATTGTAGCAGAAGAGGGAAACCTATCCCCCCCTTTTTTTTTTTAGTCAATCAGTCAACCTTAAGAAGATGTGAAAGAAAAGAATTTATACATGCAGGGGCATATTTTTAGAAAGGTGGGAACAGGTCCCGATTTTGTGTTATTTTGATGGCCTTATTCAATGTAGGCACGGAACTCGCTCTGGGTTTGACTCTTTTGAGAGAGTATAAGCGTAGAAGGGTTTGTAAAAGTGTATGGAAGCCCCTGCTGACAGAAAATCAGGATTTAGCACTATTTTTCCTAAGATGTAGAAAGAGAAGACTTGTCAAGACATCTGAAAACGTGTTTTATTTACAATGATCACAAAATTGCTTAAAACCCTTTATTGATGTTCGGGTTATTCAACCATTAATCTCGATATGAAGAAAGACATTCTCATTAATCATGAGGAGAAAGTCAACCAAAGTGTCGCCTGATCAAGGTCAGGGTCAGTGTGAAAGAAAGGTTCACAGATAGGGAGGTCATTGATGAGACCGGGTTTTCTGGAATCTGACTGTGTCTATGGGAGAGGTCACTTGATGCGACCGGGTTTTCGGGAATTTGGATATGTTTATGACCGGACCATTGCTGGTTGCCCACGTTCCCCTATCAGGAGGAGCTCAGTCGCCGTAGTTCGGCTTTGGCCTGAATCAAGCTTTGGGAAATGGGATTTGTGGTTCCTTTAGTGAAAAGGCTAGGATGAGATGATGAGGCGTGGGCCTCGGGATGATTCCTTGACCAAGTCATTCTTGGACGGCTGCTTCTGATTGCTTCCTCTTTCATTGGGGGAGAAAGGATTTACACGTGCCTACAGGCTTATGAAATATTTCTGGCTTTGCTTCGACCGTCCTATCGACAACTTTCATTCTCTGAGCTTTGAACTTGCCTATCCGTCAAGCTTTTAATGGGCGGTGCTGGGTCCTTGGCCTCATCATTTTTCTCTTTTTTTTTTTTCATATGTGCAACCCTGTTTTTTTGCCTAGACTGCCCCCTTTTTTTGGGATATTCAGCCTAGCTGGGTATTACTCTTTTTGCACTAAGATTTTTTTTTATTTTCTAAAGCACCCGAGGACCAAGGCGAGCCCCTGCTTGAACATTATTGATACCCTTGAGGTTGTTGCCGACACGGGGTCAATCTTTTGAAGCTGAGTGGCCTTTTGCTGTCCCTTGATGATGCCGCCGTCGTTGACTTGGTCAAGGTGATGGGGAGGACATGGTTTGGGAAAGTGTATGGCTTTGATGAAGGCCTTTTGCGGGGTGAGGAAAGTGTATGGCTTGATGACATTAGTTGACTTTCTTACACTGATTAATCAAAATGTTAATTATTTCGAGAGATTATTTGCTGAGCAATGCAAGTGATCATATAAAATAAAACCATTTCATTAAATGTAATGTAGGTGTGCAAATAATGTCTTAAGTCTAGTAAGAAAAGAAGAAGACTCTTTTATAGAAAATTGAAGATTAAATACAATGTCCGTGGAGGACTTAATTGAAAGAGAAAAGTACTAGAACCTACGAAGGTTGACTGAGAGACTATTTTTTTTTTTTTTTTATACTTAAGGATAGGTAGACCCTAGTCTAGCTACTCTTCGCGGGTTGGACTCGCTGTGTAACTTGAGCTTTCCTTCGTAGATCGCCACCGAATTTCTTTCTTCAGATCCACACACTTGTCTGTCACATGCCCAAAATGCTTGTGGTACTCGCAGAACTTGGTCTTGTCAACTCTACTGGGGTTTCTTGGCTTATAATTCTCGAGAGGTGTGAGAAGGCCTCGTTTCACCAAATCATCGAAAACTTTGCTCATGGGCATCCCGAAATCATCAGACTGACATTTCTGACCTTGCTCTTCTTGAACTGGCCTCTTACCATAACTTTCTGTTTTTGGCCCATGGAGGTTCTCAAACTTCCCATCTTCTATCAACTTCTGGATCTCATACTTCAAAGAGGTGCAATTGTCGGTGTTGTGCCCATGGTGGTATTGATGGAAAAGACAATACTTGGACTCATCCAACCGAACACCGGGTTCCTGGGCTTCCAATTTTCCAAAGGGCTTTATGAGTTTTTCTTTCATTAGCTCTTCCGTAATCTTGCTTAAAGGCATCTCTCGCATCGTCCAAAGTGAAAGGAGCGAGGTTTTGGGAGACCTTGTTGTTCTCAAACTCGGATTCCCATCGTCCAATTGGTTCCACCGTTGGATTTGGTCGAAGGAAGCTACGACATTCTTTCCTTTGTGAGGGACCGGTGCCGAGCCAGTGCACGGCCTTGCTGTACCGGTGGCATTGGGTTATGCTCGGTGGGAGTCATTTCCTTGCTCGGTCCGATCTTGGGTCAAGGGAGTATTGATACTCATCATGAGGTCAAGCTTCTCTTGCATCCGTTTCACTTGCTCCATTAATATTGCCACATGGGGTCAACGGGGACTCTCGCAACAGTGACTTTTATTAGCGAGATGGAACCACAAAGGCAATGACACCGACGGGTGAATTCGCTAAATCCAAAGAGGTGACATGAGAACTTGAATCATCCAGATCCTCTTTTGGCAACTCATGATTGCGTTCAGTAGGTATAGGGGCTTGAGGAACATAGCCACATAGCTCGAACCGATCATGCGAAGTTGGGGTATAGACCGGGTGTACCGCGAAACCGAGGGATAGGTGGGGTGAAGCCCAATCCGTTCGAGTGAGCCGAGGGCAATGGGGCCCCGATGAGATGGGGATGTTGGAAAGGACCGAGGAGAAGTGGTCCTTGACAAGGGATCATATGTGGATGGAGGAAGATATTGGTTATAGGCCGGGGGTCTTGGGTATAGGATGAAAGGACCGAAATCATCAAGCTTCAAATCTCATCTTCGACTACCACCGAGAACCGTTCGACTCAACCGTGACCTGAACTCCATGACGACGGAGTGCGTCAATAAGCATGGCTTGCTGTTCCTCATGAGCCTTATGGGCATTTTCCAAAGCCAGGCTAACTCTTCCTTCCTAACCATCCGATTTCCCGCACCCTCACCGTTTCTCACAACCGCCATTCTAAATTCCCGAGCCGATGAAACGGACGATTCTCGCCGAACCATCCGAACCTAAGGTTTTTTGCAATCGAAAGTCAGCCGACCCGGCATTCTCGCCCACTTCTTTCTCGCCGCGGGAAAAGGATAGGCAAAGTTTAGACTCGTGGGATAGGTAATATTTAGGCTCGAAGGTAGGTAAGATTTAGACTCAGAGGTAAGTGTTTAGGCTAAAGGCTCAAGTAACATGCACTTATCGCTCAAACTTTGCTCAAAACACATTTTTTCCTAATCCTAATTGATCAGAAAAGATGAGACCTTGAAAGGTCAAGATTGGAAATTGAAGATCGGACCGAGGAGATCTCGACTAGGAATTTGACCGCGAAAGAGGGAGAGATGAAAAATTGAAGATCGGACCGAGGAGGTCTCGATTAGGTATTTTACCATGAAAGGTCGGGAGATGGAAGATCGGGAATCGGACCGAGGAGGTCTCGATTAGGGATATGACCATGAAAGGTCGGGACAGGGAAATCGGAAATCGGACCGAGGAGGTCTCGATTAGGGATATGACCATGAAAGGTCGGGACAGGGAAATCGGAAATCGGACCGAGGAGGTCTCGATTAGGGATATGACCATGAAAGGTCGGGACAGGGAAATCGGAAATTGGACCGAGGAGGTCTTGATTAGGGATATCAGAGATAGGAAAAAATCGGAGATCGGACCGAGGAGGTCTCGATTAGGGATTTGACCATGAAAGGTCGAGACAGAAAAATCGGAAATCGGACCGAGGAGGTCTCGATTAGGGATATCAGAGATAGGAAAAAATCGGAGATCGGACCGAGGAGGTCTCGATTAGGGATTTGACCATGAAAGGTCGAGACAGAAAAATCGGAAATCGGACCGAGGAGGTCTCGATTAGGGATATCAGAGATAGGAAAATGCAATTATGATTCCGTTAATTGTTCAAGTTTACTTAAAACAATGTCTTTTATTTATTCCTATTTGGTTGGAAAAGGGAGTTTGCCCTTCTTTTTCGCAACTACTCTAGATCCTGGATCAGTGGGTTCCGTCACTACATCTATAAGCCCCTCGTATTCCACCTGTATTTCGACCTCCCAGGGTGGATGCCCGGGCGAGGGTCCTATAGGGCACGCGGATCCCACCGACCGAGAGTAAAGAACGCTCCTATCGGGTATAGCGGGTCATAGGACCTTTCAACGCACTAGCGATGCGGATTATAGTCAAGGCAATATCGGGAAAGTCTCGTCTCTCTGCCTTGACGGATCTTTGGCAGAGTTTCGCTTGAGCGAATGACGGTTTCTGACTTTCGGTAATGTCCGAGAGAATAATAGGCATGGGTAGGGCGGTAAAAAGCCGGATGACACGGTGTCACATTGAACTTTGTTGCATACGCCGGGCGTGAGTTAGAATCGAAGTCAATGCCGGGCCAAGATCTTGCCAATTTTTCCTTGTCGGAATTTTAGCAGAGCTTCGCTTGAGCGAAAGATCTTTTGATTTGGCAAAGACTCGGTCTTGACTCTTACGCATTCCGTGCGGGTCAAGGTCAATAGTCAATGCTCTGGAGTTGAGATCTCGCCAATTTTTCCTTGTCGGAATTTTGGCAGAGTTCTTCTTCCGTTATGAACTAAGGCTTGACCTTTACGAGGGTATGCAACTGGGCTATATGACATGGACTAGACCAAAAACCAACCAAAAAAGTCACGGTTTTTTGAAACGTGTGACACCTGACCGTGCATTGGTCGACACCGGCCGCCATGGGGAGGTTGGGATGATTCCGTGCGCGCCCGAGAGCATCGTAAGGCCGTCCGTGATCGCACTGAACCACCTCGGCTTTGAAGGACGTGCGTGCAAAGTGTACGGGATATATATCGGTGCGCGTAGTGTGCGGTCTCCTAAAAATGTTCCTTTTTGAGTTAAAACAGAGATTTTCATAATGTGTTTTAAAGGAATGATTTTCGGGACGGGGGAAAATGCAACACGTAAGCACGTAAATTTTCTGGGAGCCCCGCCGCCATGGAGCCGAATAGCCCCAAGCCGCTAGGACTCGCATTAACCATGATTTTTCCCGGTGGAATTGCCACCGAGGTCGCCCTGGCCGTAATCCAATGAGGATTGAGCCGTACGACTGCATGGATCAATTTTCCAGGTTCCACTCCTTTTGCTATTTTTCGGGTTTTTTTTCCCGTTTCAAAGTATGCACAGATTCCAAGATGCAAATGATGCAATGCATGATAAAGAAAGCAAGCACGATTAATGAAATCGGCGATGGGAGTCTAACCCGCTCAAAGGGAAAAGCTTTCTTCTATTTTTTTTTCAAAATTATTTTTTTTCGAAAAGGGGTACTGGTACGTGGATTGTTAAACCACCGGTTATCCCAACTCCCACGTCAGGGAGTGTATAGGAAGGGTAAGTGGTTTCCACCTATATACCGAGTATCGATTTTTGTTTTGAAAATAAAAGCTTTTCTCCTTTGGGATGATCCCCAGCGGAGTCGCCAAACTGTGAATGTGTGCCCAAATTTTGTGGATTCACGCGAGTTTGAAGACATCCGAGTTATTTGAAAAACGGAGTCGCCACGCCATTTTGATTACCTCAAAACTTTGAAAAAAAGGTTTTATGCTTGGGTTCAGAGGTTAAGTTACCCCTTGGGAAGAACGTTTGGCGTTCACCCAAAGTGCCTTGCCGGAGCAAGTCTCCCAAGATTTCATTAATCGTGCTTGCTTGCGTGCTTTCTTGTGTGCATGTGTTTGAAAATAAGGAGGGAATGTCCCAAGTCGTCTTCCGGACGTACAAACCATTTATTGGTTGTCGCTCGGGATTTCTTGGATTTTATGTATTAGGGATCATGATCCCGCCCTCATCTTGGACTTGTGATCATCGCATTTTTTAGACCTTGGGACTTGCGTGATCGAGAGAATGACTCTCTTTGTAGTCAAAGATGAGGTTCTTTAGAAAAAGGAGGGTCCTTAGCCCATCAATCCTACACCTTAAGACGATTGAGCTCATATAGATGCTTCCTGCTCGTCTTAAGTGATAATCGGAGATATCGGGTTCAAGGTTATCCCTTTCTAAAGAGATCATGAACCTTTAATGGAAGGAACGATGTAAAGATAGGATCTTTTACACCGGTCCGCTCCAAGGTTATTAATGGGGACATGGGGGAATGTATGATAAAAATGACACTTTAGTGAAAAGATGACATTTTTGGGTTGCAAAGGATGCTTTTTGATTTAAAGAAGTGATCTTTATTGCAAAGGATGCATTTTGAATGTAAAGACATGATTTTTATGCAAAGGATGCATTTTTATTGAAAAAGATTGTATTTTTATATGCTAAGGATGCATAAAGATGACATTTTAATTGGAAAATGGGGGTTTTAGGTACAAAGGATGCACCTTTATGGATAAAGACTACATTTTTAATGACAAAGGATGTCTAATGCATGCAAAGGGGAAGGGGGGTATAAAGATATGATCTTTAATCTACCAAGTCCCAAGCAAGATAATATGCAATATATGAAATGCAATGAGTAATTAGAATCACATAGAGCAATTAGGATGCAAGGTTAGGGTGTGCGAGGTTACCAATGGCTTCCTCTTCTTCTTTGGATGGAGCTAGGAGGAGGAGTTGATCTTGGGATCTTCAAGGAGGAGGGAGGTGGCTTCTTGGCCTTCTTCTTCACCTTCTTAGACTTCCAGCAGCTCTTGGGAGTGTATTTTACGTATTATGTGTGATGGTGGATGATTTTTGTGTCTTGAAATGGGTAGAGGAGGGCCTCTATTTATAAAGCGATCCGATAAGGCTAATGAAGCCGTGCGGCCAGAGGCAGCGAGCTAATGCAGCCGTGCGGGCTTATCCATTGTGACTCAGCATTCTAGAACCATGCAAGGTGGCATTATTCTAGAACCTTCTTCCTAATTAAGAAAAACGTGTTTTCTTAATTAGGAAGGCTCCCTTCAGCCCTAATTTTAATTTGGGACTGCTCCAGGACATTTTCGGAACACTAGGAAGGTCCGGGGAATTACCGGGAAACTTACCGAAATTGCCGGGAAATTTAACCGGAAGGCATGAGCCAGATTTGGGTACTTACAGTGGCGAGACTGATATTCTTCCTCCATTTGTTCCTTGAGGTCACGGTAGAGGGTATTGAGGAAAAACTTGACCCTCTCATCCATGTCATCTTCAATGTGGGCTTCAAGGTTGATGCACTTTTGGGTCATAGTTTCGAGTTCGCTCCTGACTTCCTCGAGCTCTTCAATCAACATCTTTGTCTTTTCGGCTTGGATGGATTCTTCCATGTGATTCCACGAGTCATTGTCATTAATTTGCCGTGTGGCTTTGGCAAGTTGAGTTTTGATGTCACTTAGCTCCTCTTGCACGGATGATCGCCCACCGTCTAATCACTTTCCATTTTCCGAAAATCCCTAGCAATGCGAGTGGCGGGCAAATCAAAAGCTTCTCTCCAACCTTCCACGTGTTCCATTTCAGCGACAAGAGACTTGGTCAAATCTTGGAGAGTGGGTTGTTCACGGCTTTCCTTGGTCATGGCATGCTTTCCGGTAGACATTGTGTTGGGAGTCTTGGAGTTGAGTAGCTTGAAAACCGACTGTAAGAGATGCAGATATCGTGATCTAGCCCCAACGAGTCGGAAGCGAAAGGCTTAAATGGCTCGGGGCTCAAATTCAGCAAATGAAGCATTATCCCGTGCGAGATAAGTAATCCCGCGCGAGATAATCACACGGAAAGTCGATTTTTATTTAGCCCTAATTTTTGGTCGGAACGGAAAGTCCGTTTTGAGGGGTTTCTAAGGCCTTTATCAGAACCTAACGACTAAGCAATCAATCCGATTTTTGTAAAACAAAGCCATGTAAGATTGTTTTTTTTTTTGAAGGATTATATGCACATTTTTCTTGAAGGGACATCCGAAAGGGACTTTTTCCGAAGGGACTTTTTCCGAAGGGACTTTTTCCAAATCCTTTCTTATTGTCAATTTTACATGGCTTTGTTTTGATCAAAAACAAGAAAAGATCACCGAGTCAAAACCGACCTGGTCATGGAGTGATCCTAAAAAGTCAATCTACATGAGAATGTGGCGATGCAGGGCTGGAAGGCTAGGCTCCCCGCGATATGACAATCTAAGTGGATTGAATACGCGGAGTGGGATTGTCCAACTTTGGAGAGACCGGCGACTAGGTGGTTACCGTCATCCGTCCTTAGTGTGGGTCCCGGGTTTATAGAGGGTATGCAAGGCAATGACGCTTATAGTATGATGTGCGCGTGTGTGATAGTCAATCTATGTGATAGAGTAAAATAGAAAGTTTTATTTTTTTGAAAGTCAAAAGAGTAAACAGATAGTGGCCGCACCAAGTGGTTGCCTACGTTTCTCCCAATCTAGGAAGACTCAGGCCGTCGTAGTTCCACATAAAGAGAGATAAAGAGAGATAAATAATTTAATTTACAACTCCCGAATCCCCAATGGACCGGACTTTAATTAAATAAAACCCAATCACACGCAGTTCATAAATAATAATCAATTATTTAAGGAAAATAAAGGTCCGAGTTCTACACCTTAAGGGAGGCATTAAGATGCAGGAACTCGCAGATAATGAATTCGGGATCCCCTTGCATGTTCGGCTCTCGTCTTGGATTACGAGCGAAACAGAGAAACCAAAAAACAACCAGATCGGGAAGCCCTATCTCGCGCGAGATAATGACATCTAGTGCGAGATATCTCCCATCTGAGAACAGAAAAAAAATTCGAATTTTACAAAATAGATTGAAAAACCTCTCTTTTAATTTTGACGCAAGTTTAAGCCTCTTAATTTTCTCCCCCAATGAGTCGCCCTTTGTAGCGTTGTGAGAAAGAAATTCTGGTTCTTTTTATTTTTATGAGTCGCCACCTATATTATTTGATTGGAAACATAGAAAAACCATTTGAGAGATTTGAGTTCGGGGCTTAGGTTATGAAATTGGTAGGTTTAGAAGGCATCCATTTCACCCAATCCGGAGATCGGTCTCGCTAAAGAAAAGAGAGGTTTTTCAAAAGAAGAAATAAAAAAACGAATTCAAATACTACAAATAAAGGTCCATTTGACGAGGTCAAACGGAATGTAGGATCGATTGCTTCGAGACCGTCTCCATGATTTGGAGAGGCTCTAGGCCGATCCTAGATTCTATGGACTTATACCACTCTAACAATCAATTAGAAGGAAGATTAGGAATTACCTTGCGTGAGGTGATTTGGGCAGAGTTTCGGCTCAAGTTTAGAGTCGACCCTTCACACGGACAGAACTTCACCTTGATCCTTGGTTTGGAGATTGATGCTTGTTTATCAACAAGGTTGACAAACAAACTATGAGGTGAGTTTTAGGGTGATTTTGAAGGATTCTTTCAGGGAAAGAAAACGACAAAATGTGTGTGTGTTGTGTAAATTCGCGGTCCGGGACCTTCGACCTCTTGAGCCTTGGAAGTCACCAAGTATTTATAGAGGTTGGATATGAAGAAGTGGAGAGTTAAAACCCTATCAGATGGTTCTAGACCTCCTCTCCCATTGGTTGGCCGGAGAGATAAAGTTTTATCCCGGAAAGAGGTTGAAATCGACGAGGGAACTGTCGTCCCGCACCGCAGAGGGAGATATCTCGCGCGAGACACGCCATCTCGCGGCGAGATATTGCTCCCTGTGGACAATTTTGTCCTTTCCTCGTTATCTCGTATGCAGCTTTAGTCCCAAACTAACGGTAGTTAGTCAAAACTTTAACGAAACATGACGAAATGGTAGATTTCTACTTCTTGACTCAAAGGGAGACTTAGAGTGGTATAAGTATGATCCGATGTGTTCAGAATGGGGTGTCTACAACTATAACCAAAGCGCTAGTTGGGAGGCAACCCAATGGAGGTAACATTTACTGTTTTCCGTATTTTCGTTTCAGTCTCTTCATCGTTGCATTTGAATTGTGTTGTCTTTCTTGGTCTATGCCATGAGGACATAGCATGATTCAAGAGTGGGGGTGGTGGTATTATAAAAAAAAAAAAGAAGAGTCTTCCGCTTTTATTTTGTCTTTTATTTCGTAAACGTGTCGAACTACGGTGACCTGAGCCTATTCTTGTGGGTAGTCCGCCCACATTAATGGGGACGTAGGCAACGAAAGTGCGGTCAAAATGTGTGTCAATTTCGACATGCAAATGGTCTAGCCAAAGACATTAAAAAGGGGCGGCTTACCGGGAGACAACCCGGATTTGTATTTATATTTTGTATTAAACTGGTGCTACTAAAGGGTATTTTTCTCTGTTTAATGATGTGCAGGAAAGCGCGGCGTGGAAAGAGCAAAAGTCCTGGGCCTGGAAAAAAATAATTGAAAATTGGCCCAGGCAAAGCACGACTCGTGCTCCAGAGAACGAGTGGAGCACGAGTGGGAGTGAAGGCTTGTGTTTTAATCAGAACGACTGGGAGGAGTCATCACGAGTCGTTAGCACGAATGGTATTAAGGGGCACGACTCGTGCCAAACAGCACGACTCGTGCTAATTACAGATTCAAAACCTTCAGTTCCCAAAATTCCTTTCAGTCGTGCCTGTAAGTACCCAAATCCGGATCGTCCAAATCCGTCAGAAAGTTAATCTAAATCTGTTAACTGGCCCGCTCCAGGTTAACCGGAACTCGTTAAACTCCCCGTTGCTGTGCCAACGAGACGTCCCGGGACTGCCCCGTGCATCCCGACGTCGAAGGCAAGAAAGAGGAATTTTAACACCAAAAACTCACCACCCCCTCGGCCCAAACTGATTTCACCCCTTCCGAGCCTCCGTTCTGTCTCGATTCGCGTGAAACCTTCGTATTTCGATCAAATACGCACCTTACTACTTCGAAACAACCTTTCGAATCACTTTCCGTGTCCCGTACACACCTCCCGAGCCAAAGGAGTCAACCCTAGCCATAGGTATAACTCCCTCTCTCTAAATCTCTCATTCCGTCTCGGTTTACGCGCCAGTCGCTACGACCGTTTCGAACGTCGTTATCGAAATGTAGACGCCTCCGTCTAACGGGGTCCGATACGTTTTAGCCCCTCGATCCTTTTCTCTTTCCGTAAGAGAAGTAATCACGGGTTAAAACGGCGTTCCGACCCCGTTTCGTTTACTTTTATCGTCATTTACCAATTTCGGATCGATCGATCCGTCGATCGTCATTTTAATTTCTGTCATTTACAAATCCGAGCCGTTTGGCCTCGTTGATCGTCATTTACAAATCCGAGCCGTTTGGCCTCGTTGATTGTCATTTACGAATCCGGATCGTTTGATTCCGTTGATACCGCACTTTAAATACTGTCATTTACAAAGTCCGACCCGTTTGGATCGTGATAGTATTTACTTTTCAAAGTCCGAGTCGCAACCCGATTCGTTGATCGTATATCATTTAAAACGCATTTTTCCCGTAAAAATCGTTAACAATGTAATGCCCGGTTCAAAACCGGAGTTCGTCCGTCGAACTCTCTTTCAAAACGCGCGAAATGACGTTCGGCCTCCGAATGCTCATCTTCAAACTAAAAGCCGCCATTTGACACTCAAAATCATTTAAAATGCATTTTTCCCGTAAAAATCGTTAACAATGACTCGCACGGTTCAAAATCGACGTTTGCCACGCAAACGCTCTTTTCAACTCAAAATCGACGTTTGCCACGCAAACGCTCATTTCAAACTCAAAATCGACGTTTGCCACGCAAACGCTCATTTCCGTCTCAAAATCGACGTTTGCCACGCAAACGTTCATTTCCCTCTCAAAACCGACGTTTGTCATTCAAACGCTCGTCTTTTCAAACAAAGTCACCTAATCAACGTTTTTCATTCAAACCAAGATTAAGCTTGTCATTCAAGCCCCCATTTCAAAAGACACGCACACACACACACACGATTTCGAGAAAGGTAGAAAGACTCGTCATGCGAGGTGTTTCAGGCGATCTCGTAATACTCTACCCGAAATGTAACTTGACCCTCCGAACCTAACAATCTCTCGGTACGAAAAAGCTTTTTACTCGTTTTTGCTGCCAATAAAAATGATCCCCGTTTTCAAAGCCTTTTCCTAAGTTTTTGCTACCAATAAAAATGACACCTTTTCACAATAGCCGTTTCTCAACGTTTGGGCTCAAAATACAAAAATCGCGTGGCGACTCCTCATTTTTCCTTCCCATGAAGCGAGGTCTCAGACACCAACCCCTCCGCGAAAGACAACCGCCTTCGCTCGCGCGAATCCGGGTAATTTCGCTGGCGACTACGGCGGGGACAAGATACTTTTTCAAAACTACCGTTGTTTTCTAAAAAGCCTTCCGTGGGTCAAACT